>JANAVB010004998.1:10227507-10602507 GCA_029216955.1 Iris pallida
TGCTGTCGGGATGGAGTACTCACGGCAGGATGTCTTGTCCGATATGCATGGAAAATAGTAAGGCGTTCCGCCTTAAGCATGGAGGAAAAACTTCTTTCTTTGACTGTCACCGTCAATTTCTGCCCGTGAGTCATCCTTGGAGAAAGAACAAGGATACGTTCAGAGCTGGAAAACAAGAATTGTTTCATCCGCCTGCCAGATTATCGGAATACGATATTTGGGATGATGTAAAGGACTTGTCCTCCGTAATTGAAGATCCATCGAACAATTGTGTCGAGGGGTTCGGACAAAGCCATAACTGGACCAAACGGAGTATCTTCTGGGACTTGCCTTATTGGAAAGATAATCTTATAAGACATAATCTTGATGTCATGCATATCGAAAAGAATGTGTTCGGTAATGTCTTAAATACCGTCATGGATATTAAAGAAAAGACGAAGGACAATCCAAAAGCAAGACAAGACATTGCCGAGATATACAAGCGTCCTCATCTGAACTTGATACAAAGTGGAGCTGGTGGACAATTAACTAAGCCGGTAGCACAATACACATTGAGCAAGGAAGATAGATTAATAATCTGTAAGTGGATATCTACTTTAAGATTTCCCGACGGCTATGTGTCAAATTTGTCTAGATGCGTTGATCTCAATAAACGCAAGTTAATGGGAATGAAGAGTCACGACTGCCACGTGTTTAAGGAAAGATTACTGCCTATTGCATTGAGAGAGTTGTTGCCTTCTTCTGTATTGGTTCCGTTGGCCGAGCTATCTATATTTTTCAGGGATATTTGTTCAACTAAGTTGACGGTGCAATACATGGTTGAACTTGAGGAGAAGATTGTCTTAACAATTTTTAAGTTAGAGAAAATATTTCCTCCGGGCTTCTTCGACATCATGGAGCATCTACCGATTCATCCAGCATACGAAGCCCGTGTTGGTGCATCTGTTCATTATCGATGGATGTACCCATTTAAGAGGTACATAAAAATCGATATAATTTAAGTTGAATTTCATTTTTAAATACACTGATAAATTCTCTCTAGATACCTATACCACTTAAAGAAGAAAGTTGGCAATAAGGCTCATAGGCTTCGATAAGCGAAGCATATCTTATTGAGGAGGTATCAAACTTCTGCTCCATTGATTTTGATACTCATGTTAAGATAAATCGAAATAGACCTCAATGGAATGACGAAGACGTTGAGGATGGAGGTATATTCAATTTAAGGGGAAAGCCTATTGGGGCTAGTAAGAAACGGTAGTTGACTGACGATGAGTATGATGCCGCTCACCGATATGTCTTGTTAAATTGTGACATACAAGAAGTGAGAGATTTGGAGAAGTAAGTGACTACACTTACACTCGTTATAATCTCTAATTTGGTGAAGTAACTGACTACACTTATTCTTACTCTCTAACAGTGTATTTAGAGATGAAGTCCAAATGAGGACACCCGATATTACCGATGAAGGACTTCAAAGAGAGGTTGATTGTACCATTCCGTCCTAGTTTCGTAAATACGTAAGTAACTGAGATAATAATTTATGTGGCTACCATTAAAATATATACATCTAAAATATTTAAATTATCAATATTTATTTACAGGTTTTATTGCCTGAAACAATACTCACAAATGATAGTATTCGTTATTTGGCATTGGACCGAAGAAGCATGCAAAGACTTGGCCAGGCTATGTCGTTAATGGCATCAAGTTTAAGGCAACTCAAAATGCTATAAATGTCGAATTTCTCAATGACAGCTTCAGTACCAAGGATTCTGGTGTTTGCATAAGAGGCACCTTCTATGACGAATAGCCGAACTTTGACTATTATGGAGTGCTTCGGAATATTATAGATTTATAACATAGTGCCCCATTTGTGATGTTCAAATGTGAGTGGTTCGATACGACACCAAATATCAGTTGGAGAATCGATAAACAATTTGGATTCGTTGATATAAATCATCACAGGAGGTATAGAGGGTCCGACACGTTTGTGATAGCAAGTCAGGCTGTTCAAGTCTACTATACAAGCTACCCAAGGCATCGTAGAGATCGATTTGACTGGTGGGCAGTATGCAAGATTAAATCTAGAAATACATTCAACGTTGGAGACCCAGCATACCAAGTGGACCAGATCGAAAAGTTCTAATACTTGGTACAACATTCGGATACCATGGATATTAAAAATATTGTTGAAGAAAATAGAGGAGAGGAAGAGGTTGATACACAAGACTTAGCTGTCAACCAAGGAAGAAAGTGGCATCTTGTCCCAACTATTGAGGATGAGGAAGAAGAAGAAGAAGAAGAAGAAGAAGAAGAAGAAGAAGAAGAAGAAGAAAAAGAAGAAGAAGAAGAAGAACTTG
This sequence comes from Iris pallida, assembly GCA_029216955.1. Lineage (NCBI taxonomy): Eukaryota > Viridiplantae > Streptophyta > Magnoliopsida > Asparagales > Iridaceae > Iris > Iris pallida. The sequence goes on from JANAVB010004998.1 coordinate 10,229,871, forward strand.
ATGAGGATGAGGATACAGATGAAGTCAATGATGAGGATGAGGATGAGGATGAGAATGAGGATAAGGATGAGGATAAGGACGAGGCTGAGGACGAGGACGAAGATGATGACGATGATTAGATTAAATATCAGTATATATTAAAAATACTTTCAATTACGTGATTTTAGTTTGACCTCATAAAAGTACTTATAACTAACTTATATGAATTCAGTTTAAACTTCTGCATATTCTTGTTGCAGATGTCACTCGTAGTTGTTCATTTCTTCGTGGCGTCATTCGTCGCCCTGCTGATGGCTAGCACTCGTGGTGGTGGTGTGGGCCGTGGTGGTGCTGGTGGTACTGGCCATGGTGGTGGTGGTGGTGGTGGTGGTCGGGCTCATGGTGGTGGTCGTGGTCGCATTCAGCCTTCCCGGACGGTATCCCCATCTAGCGAGCCTGACCCGGAGAGTACCCTGGGCACAGACTCATCCCGCCATCGATCTACCCAGGGGCTATCGACACATTCGTCGATGGGGACTCCATCCGCTAGTGGATCCGTTCCGCCAACGGATCCAAGAGTAGATCCACCAGCAACTGAGCGTCAGTGGGCCCCGGAGTACCCCACATTCAGTTACATCCGGTGACTGACGAGTACATACGCAGAGCCGCGGATCCGCCCACGCTACCAGAGAGGCCGATGGGCGTGTTTCGACGAGAGCTATGGCCCGCAGGTAACATGTAAGTAAATTTAAGTTAATTTAATAAATTTATTTCATTTATTCAAGTTAATAATCCAGTCGTTGCTTCTTTGTAGATTTTTCCCGTGGGATGCTACCAGGCTTCTATGGCAGATTATCCGGACCAATTACCATGGCCCTATACGTCAATTTCTCTGAGGTGCCCCAAGAATTGCAGTACCTCTGACTCGACAAGATGAGGGTATATATATATATATATATATATATATATATATATATATATATATATATATATATATATATATATATATATATTTTGTGGTTAATTATCAATTACACTTTAATCAAACATTTTTTTAATATCCTGATAATTGAATTTGTATGTCAGAGGACCTACTGGTGGCCCGCCCATCGTGAGGAGGCGATCCTCAAGACCTATAGAAGCAACCGTCGGGAAGAAGATCTGGGATGCGGTTCATGACCTTCGAATGGCACATTTGAAGAAGGAGTGGCTCCGACAGGACTACTATGAGCAGATGTTGGAGAAGATGGATACTCATGCCTTCAAAGAAAAATTAGAAAAAGCGAAAGCGAACCGACGGGCTACGGGGCTACATACGGGGGGATCAAAGCCCCACGCAGCGACGCTTGTAGATCTGGTGAGATACCGTAAATTCATTCACTATCTAATTCGGTACTGTTAATATACTTAATTAATTAAATTCTTTGAATATTTTGTATGTAGACCCAACAGGCGTTGAAGGAGGGAAAACCTGCTGACTCGGTCTCCATGCACGATGTATTCCAGCATTCCATAAGTAGCGGAAGGATGGAAGCTTCGTCAACGAAAGGGCCAAGGCGACGGATGTAAGTACTTACGTTTATGAGATTTATGTTAAAATTATAAGTATTCATACAATAACTTTGGTAAACTTAGGATTCAGATAATAACTTAGGTAAACTTGGGATTCAGACTATAACTTAGGGTAACATAGGATTTAAATTATAACTTAGGTAAACTTATAGTATAATAAACACATTAATTTGATAGGCTGCATATCGTGAGGACCTTAGTCGGATTCAGCCATCTGCTCCTGAGGATGTCGGCGAAACGACGCCCGTCGGGACGCCCTCTTCTACGGCCACTCGCTACGACGACTTATTCGTAGATACCGTCGGCGGCTATAGGAAAGGGCGCGTGTACGGAGTCGGCTCCCTGGCTAATTTGCATTCGACAACTCCGAGATTTCCACCTACCTCGCCTCCTCCCGCGGCCCCGGCAGACGATGATGTGAGGTCCCAGCTTGCGCATCTGAACGAGGCAGTATCGGAGATTCGGACGCGGTTGTCCACGTACCTGCGTCCTTTTACTGGTGCTGCCGGTCCGTCTGCTCCCGGTCCGTCTACTGGTGCTGTCGGTCCTTCTTCCGCCGAACATCTTTCTTTGACCCTACTGCCCCTATCGTACCGCCTCCTACTTTGACGACCCTCCTTGACATGATGACGCCAGAGCAGCTGCGCCAACTTCCAGGCCATATCTTCGAGGGATTGCTGCCGTACTTGGTGGACGAGTATATGAATCGGGCGCAGCAGGGAGAACCACCACCGGCGGACGATCGCACCCCTCGTAGTTGATGTTTGTATTTTTGGGATTATTTTGTTTGTGTTGGTGGATATTGGATATTTTGAAAAATGTTTAAATATTGAATATTTGTGTGTTTTGTGTGAACAATTTGAATGCTTGGGATTATTTTGTTTGTGTTGGTGGATATTGGATATTGGGAATTGTATATATTGGGAATGCTCAGTTTATTTGTGTTTTTGTGGGAAGAATTTGTGTGTTTATTTCAGTGTTTTGTATATTAGAATTGTGTATATTGGGAATGTCCAGTTTTATGCTTTTTTCAAAAATTTCTCAGCTACCGACGGACTGGTGACCAATTTTCGACGGACTATCCGTCGCTAACTGGGGGATTCCCAGTTAGCGACGGACGCACGACTAAAAGCCGACGGATTATCCGTCGCCAAGGTTCGGGAATTATGAAAGATTCACAGGACAGGGCCGACGGATATTCCGTCGGTATGCCGTCGCTAGTAGTCGGTAAAACATTGGCGACGGATAATCCGCCCCTAAAAGGGCGACCGATTGGCGATGGTCTAGCGACGACTCACGACGGAGTAACGACGGATTATCCATCGCTAATGTTCTAAAAATATGAATAATTTACAGAACCGGGTCGACGGATGTTCTTTCGGTATTTCGTCGTGAATCTGTCAAAACTTAGCGACCATTCGCGACTGATTGGCGATAGAATTTGCGTATCAGAAACTCTCTGATACACATTTACCGACCAAATAGCGACGGATATGTCCGTCGGTAAGTGATACGTCAATACTTCTTTTGATAAGTGATTTGACGGTAATCCGTCGGCGAGTCATCGCAAACTGCATGAGTATGGTTGACGGCAGTCCGTCGCTAATTCGTCGCTGGGCGACAACTTGCCGATGGATTGTAGTTAACGACGAGACTTTTCCCGACGACCTTTTTTAACCAATATTCGTCGACCATCCATCGGTAATTATATTTACCAACAGATTTTTGACGGATATAGCCGTCGCTAAATCGATGAATTTTTGTAGTGTTATGACAAATATAATATGTAAACATTTGCCCAAATGATAAGAAAATATAGTTAATACAAAATAATAATTTTATTATATAACCTAAACAGAGAACTCTACCGACGGGCGCCCACCCAAACCTCTGTGCGCCAACCAATGCTTTGTTCAGCGTAAGATAAAGATGTGCTCCTCCGATCAGCACAGTCTGCATCGAGAGTTCTTTCAGTGCACGGACGAAAGCGTTAATTTTGGTAATACAATTTGCCACAGTGGCCGAGGACGATACTCTGTAAGGAAACACGCGAAACATTTCCACCTCTACCAGCCTTGTTGACTACATAAATGTCTATGCATAACGCATCCGTTGTCGAAGAGAAATTATTTCCAAGAAAGGTATTCGACCTTCTCTGTGCTGGAAGAAGATTTCGAGCACAAAAAAAGAGTAGTTTTTGACAACACAGAGTCTGGCATATAGGCCAATATTATATGCAGAAGTTTTCAATCTAGATACTCATGTCCAGACCCTTACTACACCAGTCAATACGCAAAGGCGATCAGCAGCCAAAGCCCTACGCAAACAATAAACTCCATTGAATGCCCTACTTACAAACAATTAGAAATTGTATCATATTTATTAGAGGAACAGATGGCCATGCTCCTACTTGCATCCGAAGGTGGGCCCTGCGCACAAAAGCCGGCTTTGTGCATGAGACAGTTCATATACACAACTTATCCGACTTGTGCAACGTGATCAACCAGAAGCGCAAAGAAAATTTACTTTCTGCTACAACAGAAGGACCCTCACAGTAGCATTGTTGTGGTAACATCAGGATTAACTACTGCTTAAAAAAATGAAGGAACCTCAACTAAGACAATCAGTCTTTTGGCTACTACAAGTTATTTTGCCAACTCGGCGATAGTCTCGATTGTGAAATCATGATGAGGAAGATGAGCTATCTCTTGCGTTATGTTACATGTCTTCGGGACCTCCCAACCCGAGGCTTAGTTACGGGAAAGGTACTCCCAACCTTTCTATTTCTTTTCCAAGCAAGCCCTCGCCCCAACGTAGAGGGACGACAAGAATTGGCTAGCGACCTCTTACATCCGAAGGAGTATACCAGCGCACTTGCTCTAGGCCGGGCTTTCAATCTAAAGGGCTAAGGCCACATCCTAGGGCAGCATCCCTTAGTAACCGGACACAGGCGAGCCCTCATCGTACCTCAAACTCCGCAGCTCTCTCCACTTCGAAGACGATGGGGGGGGGGGTTTATGGCCTTCCTTAACTCTGAAGTAGATAGTGTAGATTCATGCTACACGATGTTGTCTACCACTCCCTCTGCCTCCCCCTACACACATTATATGCATCTATAGCCGGCAATGATGTATGGGATGGTAGTAACAAAACTATTCAGCATCTGGATAACCTTGAGGCTGTAATCAATACTATCAACGCCACGCTTTAGTAACTAATGGCCATATAAACTGCTACGGCCATGCCTCTGCTGATACAGCAAGTCCAAAACTATGGTAACCCATGCAGGTTAGACTTCGCAATTAGAGCGATATCGTAGTAGTGCAACGGCTTAGTTGTATTACTGCGACCTGCGATAGGATATAAGAAAAGGATATTTGGATGAGATAATACTCAATCAAAAATTAGGATTCCTTGAGAGATTCATGTGACGACCCCTGAAAATCTTACTATAAACTCTATCTCGAAATATGTTTCCACTTGCTCTCGCATACACTCCCTTTTTCATTGTTGAATTAAATTCTTGGTATTCGTTATTGGCTTTGATTTTGTATCGAGATGAGTTTTATAGATTAAATTAAGGTACATTCTGATGACATATTTGATGAGGACAGTGTGAAATATAAATGTATGTTTTAGTTATGGAGTGTAGAGTTTATCATAGCTATACTAGTTGGCATGGCGAAGACATAGAGCATAATTTGGGGTATATTTATCTTAGTTATGGAATTTAAAGTTTCTCGCAGCCATACTGGTTGGCGTAATGAGAATTCTAGATAACATGATTATAGGGGTATATATCTTAGTTATGGACTCTATCATTTATCGCAACTATGCTTATTGGCATGGCGAGGATTCTGGGTAACATGATTACCGATGGACATATATAATTATTAGATTATATCTTAAATTGGTTTTTAACATATCATCTTTATCATTCTACTCTAGTTATTATAAGATTTATTTCCATCATCTCCCCTAGCTCAGGAATAGAAATATCCTTAGTTCCTCTGGTCCAATTGCTTAGAGAGCTTCATTTTATTAAGTCATGAGGTTCCTTGGATAGTACAATAGTTTGGTAACATACAGATAAGTTTGTGTCATTGAGTATCAGTGTTGATTGTTCGGAGTGTAGCATGTCGGTATGTGAGTGATCCATGGCTGGGAATATGGGCTATAGGCATCACTCTAGAGATAACCCATAGTGCAGGTATCATGTCAGTATGGAGTATTTTAGAAAATCTGGATTTGGTAGGATAAAGGGGTAGTAGTCATAGTTGCATCATAGTAGGCAGTATGGTATAGTTAGGTACCTAAAATCTGGAGGATGTATATTCTTGTAGAAAATATTTGGATGTATCAGCCGAGTGTATCACAGGATACATATGAGGGTAATGGAAGGGTACATGTGTGTGGGTGATTGTAATCAATAGTCATTAGCAAGGGATGGGTGAAAAGTTTTATAAGGGTACTACAATACATAGAGGCATGGTAATGTAGTATCAAGGGTGAAAGAAGATGTGAGATACATGTAGAGGCAACAATTTGTGGTCGATTAACATATGAGTAAGGTATTCTACTTGGGTACTGGGAAATAGCAGCAAGTTTTAGTAACAGCGGCAGTATTGGAAGCTACAGTTGTAGCAAACTGCAGTAATGTGCATGGGTAACTACATATGTAGGGAACTGTATATAGACAGTTCTAACGGTAGTCTAGTTAGTAGTTCATAGGAGTGGAGTATAGGTGTGAGTGTGTATTTTGCAGGGTACAAAAGGGGTAATGTGCTGCTACAGGTATTTGCAGGATTGAGTGAATGTGCGTCTAGTGAGAGTATATCACCTAGTATTTGAGGCTCTTGATGTGTTGGAGAGTGATAGGTGGAGGAAGGAAGTATAACGTCTAGAATTGTGTGCACAAGTACACAGTGGGTGATGTGTAAATTGCATAAAGGTGAAGTAAAGTATAGTGTGGGAGTTTCATGAGTATCATGTAGTAAGAGTCTGAGTATTGGAGGTAGCAGTAGTGTGTTAGTAAGGTGAGCTAGTGCGAAGTTGGTACTCTAGTTATTCAGTGCGTGTGACATGTATAGTTATGAGTTGGTATCTGCCACTAGGAGTGCCTAGAGAGTGCAAATCTTCAAGTGTATCAATATTGAGATGAATAGCATATGCTAGATATAACATGTCAGACTAATATCAGTGAGTGTTATTATGGATAAAAATATCGTTAGAAGTGTTAGTGTAAAGTTGAAGTAAGGTATGTAAGAGATTATCAGGGAGAGTATAAGTGTTCATGGCAGAGAGAGGAGAGGTAACTTATATAAGAATGAGTTTCAATGAGTATGGAGGGTTTTACCAGTGTATTAGAGTGTGGGATAATTGTGAATCAGTGAATTTCAGAATGGATATAATGGTACTCATGTGATAGCAGTGTCAAGTGTATAGTATCTTGGAGGGTAGAAAGTATTATACATGGTTATATTGCCAAGGTACGGGTAAGTATCCTAGAGTGACTGTTAAATGTCAGCATATTGGTTAGCATTAGAATACCAAGATAGGAGGATTAAATGTCCAGATGCAGATATCTCTAGTATCAGAAGCATTCAAGATATGAATAAGCTAGTGGTTGGTGTAATGTACGTAGGAGAGATCCTTGAGTACCTTAGTAGGAGAGTATTCCGTGAGTGTCATGTATAGGAGTTAATGCCATGTGATATATAGTATCAGACATTCGGGTGGGTATCCTGTAAACCTCCAAAAATTTTAAATTTTATTTTTAACTTAAATAATATTTTTTTGTGGTTATTTTGTTTTAAAAATAATATATTTATTATATAAATAGCCTTAGTCATGGTTGAGATTGGTTATACACAACGACTAGCAAACAAAGCATGGCTAGTGTAATCATGTATCATGACTAGCATATTAGGCATGGTAGAATTGACATAGCCATAACCATGTCATGTGTATTGAAGTAGGTTAGATTGTGACATCCTTTATAAATACTAGTCTATAAATATTTAATATATATACATTATTTTATTATTAGATTTTTGTATTATTTAAACCAAAATATGTATATGTAGGTATGCGTGGATTTATACATGTATATTGAGAAAATTTTAATTCTAGTATTTTTTTTAATTTTTAAAATTATAAAAGTTTTTTTAAACATAGAAAATAGGATAAATAGAGAGTTAAACACACACACACACACACACACACACACACACACACATACACACACACACACATATATATATATATATATATATATATATATATATATATATATATATATATATATTTAGGAAAAAGAACATTATTGATGTATCAAGCACAAAATGTCGAAGCCTATACAAGTAAACGCGCCGCGCACGAAGAGAGAACAGAAATTAAAAGAGGCAAAAAGGCAAACCCAAGTGCCTGAGCCAAGTCAAAAATTAAGTCAGCTTGTTCCAAAATTGGTCCGAAGAGTGAGAGCAGTGCTTTCGGATTTTAAGAATTTGTCGAAGGGCTTCCCTGTTCAGTTGTAGGTGGGAGTATTGGCGTCCTTCATACAGGTATTTGTTCTGGTTCTTCTATAGGGCCCAAATATCGGCGGCTGCGATGATCTGATGCCTATGAGAGGAGCCCCAGTTGGCTAGGAGATCGTTGAAGCTCCCGGCCTGGAAGACCAGTCCGTAATGGCGAGACAGGTAGTTCCAGAGCTGAGCGACAAGGTCGCCGGAGAGCAGGATGTGTTCTCCAGTTTCTGGTTTGTGCGAGGTGCAACAATGGCATCTGGAGGCCAGGCAAAAGCCGATGGAGGTGAGGGCGTTGTCGGTCAGTAACTTTTTGCGGTGGGCTCTCCAGACCAGAACTGACCATTTGATGGGGATGCAGGGGTGCCAGAAGGGTGCGATCAATGGAGATGGTACATAGTTGCCTCTCACAATGGTCCTTGCAGAGGCCATCGTGAAAGTACCGCCGGTGGAGCGAGACCATCTCAATGTATCAGGTTGGTTGCTGACTCGGACATCAGCGGCGGCAAGGTCGGCCGTTGCCACCGGACCTAGCCACTCCCTGATACGTTCCCACCTCCACCCGGAATTGGTGTCCCAAAGGTCGCAGATCGCACAATTGGGGGGAGGGGCGCTCGGGGAGGGCTGGAGGACATATATATATATATATATATATATATATATATATATATATATATATATATATATATATATATATATATATATATATATATATATCGTCTCAGCTTACAGGGTCGCCCCGCTAGACCCCAAGCACATGTTCCTCCATCTCTCCTCCGACCCCGACCATACTAAAGTTTGGGCGAAAGGCACCACAACCATCGATGCTCACAGCGTTAAGATCGTCAAATGGTCTCCCAGCTTCAACCCCAAGGTCGACTCGACACTTATTTCGATCTGGATCACCCTCTCCAACCTTCCCTAGTATGCTTTGTCCCCACCGCTCTTAAATGAATCGCCAGCTCCTTCGGGTCGCTTGTCGGCGTAGCTAAAGAAACCAGCAATCTCTCTAATGGTAACTTCGCCAAGATATGCGTGGAACTCGACCTGGCCACAGACCCTCCCACCCAAATTGAGATCGAACTCGGAAGCCAGTCGCATACACAGTCGTTGGTGTACGACAACAGCATTATTTTCTGCAAATACTCTCAGATCCGGGGCCACCTCACCCGGCTGTGCTTCAGGGCACATCAGGAGCTTATAAAAAAATCCTTCCGCAAAGCTCAATCCATGAAGGAGATTCTAATCACACCATCTGCCCCGATTCTCCCCCTACCCAACTCACATTCCTACTTTGAAGACAGCAACGGCACTACTAGCCCCCGCTCTCACCCTCCCTCAGACGAAGTCATCACCCCACAAGAGCCATCGGCCATCCTCCTCAGCAACCAATTCTACATCCTCACCGCGTCCCGTCCAGTCGACATCCTGGAGAGCCCTCATCAAGGCGTTGTCACTCTCGCAGAGCGCGAGAAGACCGATGCAGTGCACCCACCCGCCTTCGCATCTTCAGTAAGAGGAGAGATAGCCCAGCTGGCCATGGTCCTCCACCCAGCCCTCGCCAGTATTGCAGAGTCTCCTCTCATTACAGGCAGCGACTCCGAGGCCGACCCGGCCAGCCTTAGCCTCGTCTTAGCAGACATGCTTCAGCATGCTCTGGAAGCCGGATTCCTAGATCCCAGCAACCCCCCCTGCGTGCTGACTGATTTCGAAGAAGCCAATGCCACCCAGCTAGAAGAACCAGGTACCAAAGCAAATAGATTGTCTGAGGCAACGGTCGCCTCCACTTCGTCGACCTTGAGATCTCCCAAAATCCCCCACAACAAAAAGAAAAAACACAATCAAGAGACCACACCCATGACCACGAGGTCTGCCGCGAAGCTCAACAACCACCCCCCTCACACCCAATCCAATGCTTAACATCCTCTCGTGGAATGTCCGAGGGCTGGCCAATAAACCCATCTTGAGCAGATTAATCAGCCTCAAGAAAATTTACCGAATCGACATCTTAGTTATCATCGAACCCAAAATTCCTTACAGAAAGCTCAAATCCATCCAGCTGCAACTCGGCTTCCCAGCTGCTGTCGTCGGATGCAATGACATCTGAATCCTCTTCACTTTCGGATGCAAATTTGGCACCGTTCATGATTCGAGATAGGCTCTCTTCTTCTAGCTAGAGCACCCCACTCTTCAGTCCAGAACCCTCCTCTCCGCCGCCCATGGTAGCTGTGACATCATCGAGCGTAGGCTACTCTAGGCAACACTGTCGGGCACCTATCTCCCCCTCAACAACCTCCCGTGGCTATGCTTCGGCGACTTTAACGCTCTCGCGAGCAGGAATAAGAAGTCCGAGGGTAGACCTCCCCCAGTAGGCCATGAACGACTTCAACACCTTTATCTTCAACGCCCACTTGTCCCCACTCCCTTTCTCCGGCAACGCTTTTACTTGGTGTAACATGCAGGAAGGCGCCCATTGACAATACTCCCGTCTCGATCGAGTGCTGGTCGACAACTATTGGTCAGACATAGGTCTCATCTCTAATCTCTCCTACCTTAACTCCACAGAATCGGACTGTTCCCCTCTCTTAATCGAGATCTGCAGCAATTCCAACTTGATCAAGAAACCTTTCTGATTCCTAGATTTTTGGAGCTACCACCCTCAATTCCAAAACGTCGTAGCTTCCGCCTGGAGATCGACGATAATCTCGACCCCCTCACTCGAATGACGGCCAAACTCAAAGCTACTAGGAGAGCGCTTTTAACTTGGAGCAGAAGCGCATTCGATAACATTTTCCAGGTGATCAAGACAGCTGAGGATGATATCACCCGGGCTGAGAACCTGTTCGCCTCGAACCGTTCTCCGGAGAATTGCCCGACGCTCAACCTCACCAGAGCCCTCCTCAAATCCTGGTTGAAAGTCGAGATTGAATTCTGGAATCAGAAAGCCAGACTCACCTGGGATGCCGATAGGGATAGGAACTCCAACTTCTTCCACTCTCGTGTCAAAGGTCACAGGCAACAACTTAACCTGCACCAAATCTCCAACGATAACAGCATCTTACTCAAAGACTAGAAGAACATTCATACGGCTGTCGCTGATTTCTACACAAAATTATTCTCCAAAGAGGTCATCGTTAAGGATGAGGAATTCCTGGACAAGATCCCCAACATGATCAACGAGAGAGAGAACGAACAGCTGCTGACCCCCCCCCCCCTCTGCAGAGGAAGTCAAGTGCGTAGTCTGGACCCTCGAAGAACACAGCGCTCCCAGTCCCGACGGCTTCTCTGGTGTATTCTTCAGATCTTGCTGGGATATCATTGCACCCGACTTCCACGAGGCTGCAGCCGCCTTTTTTTAAGGTGCGAGATACCCCAATTCCATCTTCTGCACTAACCTAATCCTCATCCCCAAAAAAGATAACCCGGAGACCTTCAAAGACTTCCGACCCATCAGCTTGTGTACCTTCACCAATAAAATCATCTCGAAGATCATCGCTATCTGCATGGTCGCTCTCCTACCCAAGATCATTTTTAAATAGCAAAGCGGTTTTATCCCGGGTTGGAACATCACTGACAACATCCTCCTTGCACAGGAGATGATTACTTGCATGATATTCACATCCAGGGGTGGGAATGTCGGCATCAAACTTGACATAGAGAAGGCTTATGACCGTCTGGACTGGCAGTTCATGATCTGGATCTTCAGGGCCTTTGGCTTCTCCGAAATTTGGATTGACGTCATCTTCAGATCCATAAGCAACTCCTGGTTCTCCACTGTCATCAACGGGCAAGCCGATAGCTTCTTTAAATCCAGCAGGGGGGTCAGATAGGGTGACCCGTTATCCTCCACTATCTTCATTATAGCTGTGGAGACGCTCAGCAGAAACCTTAGCAGCATGGCTAACACTTCCAGATTCTACCACTTCCATACCACCAATGGATGCCCCTTAATCACTCATCTGGCCTATGCTGATGACATCTTCATCTTCTCATCGGACGATATCGAATCGGTCGAGTTGGTCCATAGAACGCTAGAGAAATACACCAGATGCTCGAGCCAGCGAGTTAACCCCAACAAAAGTGTCATCTACACCCGCCATAAAGCCGACAGGAACCACTCGACAACTCTCTCCAACTTGACCTCCTTCTTCACCGTGTACCCACCGTTCTCTTACTTAGGTTGTCCGATGGTGTACAGGAAAGCAAATTCTGGCATCTTCGATAATCTGGTGAGCAAAATCAGAAAAAAAAATCGAAGGTTGGCATAACGCGACCCTCTCTCCAGGCGGAAAGATGATTCTGATCAAGCACGTCCTCTCCTCCATCCCTATCTACACCCTGGCGGTTTGCTCACCACCTAAAAAGGTTTTATCCTCATTAGAATCCCTCTTCTCCAACTTCTTCTAGGACCACAACGACGGAAAGGACAAGCACCACTGGGACAGCTGGGATACCACGGCCAGACCCACGGATGAGGGCGGGCTGGGTTTTAGTAGACTAGCAAACATTGTGGACGCCTACTCTATAAAGTTATGGTAGAAACTCTGCATGGATAACTCGATCTGGACCCACTTCATGAAGGCCAGATACTTCAGATACTCCCACCCCGCGATCGCGGTCACTAACAATAGATCTTCAGCATCCTGGCAACGCATCCCACACGGGCGATACCTCGCCGAACCCCTGATCCGCCAGCAGCTTGGCAATGGTAGTTCGTCGTCATACCATGAACGTTGGCTCGGAGAGGTTATCTTCTAGCAAACTTCGAACACCCCTCCGAATTGTACGATCTACGACTTATAGGACATCGACTCTGGTTGGAGGTGGGACAGGGTCAGAGATTGGCTCGGACCAGAGGCCGTAGTCTATCTTGCAACTGCAGATGCACAGCTCTCTGACCACCCCGATGTTTGGAAGTGGTCCCCCAAGTCCGATGGAATGTTCACGCTGGCTTCGGCCAGGATTGTGTGTTTGCGAAGAACAAAAGAAGATTTTATTTCTACAAACTGAGAAGAAAGTACAAAGAGTACAATTGATTTATACGGAAGTACAACTATAGGAATCTGATCAGAAGACAATCACTTTATCCCTTGGATGATGTGATATCGAAGACACGAGCCTCTGGAAGATGCAACAGCACTTTTACAGGAACTTATGATCCTTCGTGATGCTTTGAAACTGATTTGAAACTCCATTTATAGAGTTATAGAAATAACTGTTTAGCAGTTATTCTGGGTTGTGCGAGCTTTTAGGTTGCACGCCTGTTCACTTGCGCGAACGGTTACACCAACTGCTGTGGACGCGTGGCATCGTTTGATTGAGATGCGCGTGGTCGTGAGCAATATAGTGGGCATGTTCTACGAAGTTAGTGGCTTGTACGCCACGTCACCCTGTTCTGGATACTGTTTGATCACCTTGCACGAGCTGCATCAGGTTGCACGGGGACACAATATAGCACCTTGTGCGAACGGCTGTACCAACTGCTTTGGACGTATGGTATCATTTGAGTGAGATGTGTATGGTCGTGAGCAATGTAGTGGACACGTTCTATGAAGTTATTGGCATACACGCCATGTCACCCTGTTCTGGATATTGTTTGATCACCTTGTGCGAGCTGCATCAGGTTGTACGGGGGCACAACGTTGTAATTTGTGCCTTGGTTCAACCTTGCACACCATGACACATTGCACAAACTGCTAGCTGACCAAATCTTTTCGAGCATCGTGCTGTACAAGATTCGAACGAATTTTCTTTGATATATGTGTTGTCAGCTGTCAGGTAATGATGATGTTGTTATAGTTTTTCGAGGAGGCTGCCAGGTGGCTCCCACGCAACTTGAGGTTGGCGCAACCTGAGACGAGCGCAACCTGATGTGGCGCAGCTTGATGTAGGCACAACCTAATATGGTGTAACCTATTGATACGATGTATCATAGCTTAATTTTTAACCTCTACAAGACCCCCTTCAAAGTTTTCGAAACTTGAAAAGACTTCAAAGTTTCGAAATACTTTGAATTAGAAATGACTGTATCTAGGTTGCACCAGTCAACTCGAGCTCGATTCTTCAGTGCAAGTTGTGCAGCTATTTGGTTCTATTCGTAATGCTATAAATAGCCATACCCTTTGGATTTTTTATTTTTCATCATTATTTAGGATTCCTCAAAACCCTATTTCTTCTTCTTCTTCCCGATCTTTGAGAATTTTGACCAGCACCAATGGCGCCCAAGCGTTCTATTGCCGAAAAGGGCAAGAATATGACCGAGTCCTCTATGCGAGCTCTACCTTCGTCATGCCGAAAGACGGCCAATCCGGCCATGGAGGGTAAGTATCTGACTATAGACTCGATTATCGACCACCCTATTTAGGGTTTGGCCTGATTTTGTCATCGTACAACCATACTCTTTTTAGAGTTGGGCGCACTCCATAACTTGTGCCTCCCTTTTAGGGTTTGGTTGCTGTCGACCCGCGTTGCGCAGAACTTCAAAAAGTTGTGATGTCTTTTGGGCGCAACTTCGACATATTGTGCGGTATGATGCGGCACAACCTGATTGCTGCGCATGATCGCATAACCTGATGGTCGCGTAGTCTGAGTGCCGCGCATTATGAGGGTTGTGCACCCTTAATCAAGAGATTATTAAGTGCTCGGTTCATTTCCAATAATGAACCTATTTATGGAAAATGACGCTCTTGTCCAAAAAGTCTTTCCTCCTTCTTTCTCGTAAAAGGTTACCCGCCCATTTATGGGGAATATGAAGTGTTAGCGGAGGCCGACCTTTACTGTATATATATGGGTATTAGGTTCAACCTCCACTTCATTCACTCTCATGGCATCGAAAGAGAACATGAAGAAGGAGGCGAACAACAGTGCTTCTGAGGAGAAGTCACACTCTGCGCCTACGATATTTTTACTGGAAGCTGACCCGTCCTTGAGGGCGAAGAACTTTCTAGACTGTTTTGGCCTGACCCCAACAGTCTTCGCTCGTTCCAGAGATGGACTATCGTCTTGCGAAGAACATGGCGCATTGGAACAGAGGGAAGGATTCCTCTGTCTGATGCATCGCTCGGGAATCCACAACCTGGAGGAGTTGAGCGCTGCTTTGCGTTAGACCTATGACAGGAAGAAAGAGTGATATGATATGAGAGCGTTATTTTCCATAATGGCCATAGCGTCTACGGCTGTAGTGTCTGTCTTCTTTTTATAAAATGAAAAAGTTTAGCTTTAATAAATCCTGGTGCGTTTAAGTTTTGTTGTGTAACTATTTTGACACATCCCGCGCTTTAAATTTTTCTCGGTTTCGACAATACCAGATTCTGAACAACACGTAGCGTCTCACATGTGATTTCAAATCTTTTGCATTTTATTCTTCTCGAAATATACGCCTAGGGACGCACATGACGTTCCAGCCTCAATTGCATACAAATAGAAAGAGAATATTCACTGTATTCTCATCTTTTTTCTAATGCTTACAGGGGACCGACAGACAAAACTCCTCAGAACTGGTATAGGTGACCTTGGATGCTATAGAGCTGAACCGCCTTGACACACACACACATCAGAAAGCTCAGAACTCTTCATATTTAAAAGGGCTTCCTCCAAATGGTAAGAAGAGCCTTTATACATGAGAGTTGGATGATGGAGACACAGAATTAGGAATCGTATCACCAGGGTGATCTCATTTCTACTTCTCATGAAGGGTCATCGTTTCTCAACCAGTTGCATTGACAGCAACTTATCTTTGAGCTGTTGTACTATGTCATTCTCCTCTCGTCTTTCTGAGAGAGAAGACCAGAGTTGATTCCGTTGCCTTGCTCGCTGCTTCAGGTCGAGTTGACAAGGAATTGGCACCAACAAGAAGATCCAAAGATGTAATAGACCTCCATTTGTTGTATCAAAATGAAAATTCGAGATGTAATAGGTTTCCATTATGATGTAACTATGTTTTTAAAGAAGGAATAAAGAATGGTTTTTTCTCTCCTTTATGATTTGAGTTGATGTGATGATATAGAAAATAGAATTCGAAGGTAATGTGGACGTGAACTCATTTTTCTATTGATGATCTTCAAGTCAGCTGGGACTCAAAGACAGGATATCATGTCTAAAAAGACAATATCTGTGATTTGGATTTAGATAAGATATCTTTTAAAACAGCTAGGTTTCAAAAGACAGAATTGATGATTCGTATGGACTCCGCTAGGGATTTTGAGTATTTATTATCTATGGCTTTATTTACGAAAAAGTAAATAAAAGATAATAAATGTAGGTTAGTTCACAAGGCGAATAAAGACAAAAAGATTGATGAATGAATAAGCATGCCTTTTTTAGGAAAGGTCGCTTCGGTTCTCGAGATAGACAATAAATGAAAACCTTTTAATGAGATGAAAGGAGATGAAATGAACGAACATGCTTTTTCGAGGAAAGGTCGCTTCGGTTCCTGCGACAGACTATTTTGACCTTTCAGTCTGTAAATAGTGCGAAACTTTTTGGAGAATGTTATCCACACATATTCTTTCATTGCAAATATCTTCCGAAGATGTACCCAAGAGGGCTGAGATCATCTCGAAGATCGAAGCTGCTACCGATACTTCTTTTGACGAGCCTCCGCCGCCTATCCAGCCAAAAGTAGAAGAAAGCTTGGTTGTTCCTGAACAGAAGCAGGACATTCTCGCCAAACTGGTGGAACATGGAAGCATTGTCGAAGAAGAAGCTCTGAGGAAGGCTGCCTGTGAACTACTGGTGTCATCGGACAATAATGTCTTCTAGCTTCTTGCAAAATTTATCTTCGATCAGGAAGGCTCTGGTCATTGTTGATTTTATGTATTTCTTTCTGTTTGAACTATTACAATAAAAAGGAATTTTACTTACATCCTGATTCTCTGTGTTGATAATTCTTTGTCTTCAAACATGATAGTTCTTGAGAAATTTGCCATTGATAGGCATCATGGCGACTCGACCATCCATACCAGTCAATTAATAAACTCCGTTTGAGAAAACTTTGCTTATAATGTAGGGTCCTTCCCACTTTGCTTCAAATTTGCCTTTGTTCATATGCGTCATAGTCATAGGACGTCTGACGGTTAGAACTAATTCTCCTTTTTGAAATGCTCGTACTTTAACTTTACGGTTGAAAGCTTTTGATAGACGGGCTTGGTATAGCTCAATATGTTATTGAGCTAGGAGCCGTTTCTCGTCAAGCGCTTCAAGCTCCTGAAGTCTCAAACGATCATTGTTTTCAGTTGTGAGTTTATTGGCAATGACAACCCTTAGGGAAGGGATTTGGATTTCTAGTGGTAAGACAGCTTCGTATCCATACACCAAGGAGTAAGGTGTGCACCCGGTTGGAGTACGTATAGTTGTACGATAAGCCCATAGACATTCTCCAAGCTTTTTACTCTAGTTCTATTTGTACGGGATTATAGGCTGTAGAAGCAATATTGTTGATCCTATTGTCATCGCAGAATCGAGTAAACTTCTGACTAATGAATTGTGGACCATTATCATGAATGATTCGCCGAGGAACACCAAATCTGTAGATCACATGATGCTTGATAAAGCTGATGATGCTGCCTGTCTTAACTTCTGCTAGAGGTACAACTTTAGCCCACTTTGAGAAATAATCGGTTATAGCTAGTATGAACCGATGTCTTCGAGACGAAGGTGGATTGATAGGACCAACGACATCTATGCCCCAAGCTTCAAAGGGACATGATGCTGCCGTCGAATGAAAAAACTCTAATGGTTAATGAATAAAATTTGCATGGATTTGACAGGCTAGACACTTCCATGCATATTCAATGGCATCTGATACCATAGTGGGCCAATAATAATCCATACGTCTAATACGATCCTGCAATTTAGAACTAGGCTGATGTGCACCACAAACACAATCATGCGCTTCACGTGGTATCTGTTTTGCTTCATCACCAACGAGACATCTGTTTTGCAATTTAGGACTAGGTTGATGAACCCATGTTTCTAGTAGCATAAGCTATATTCAAATATTTTATTACTTGTGATATAAAGTAATAATGAAACATATTAAAGTAAACAAAATCATATGTGATCACAAAAGTACAAATGCAGAACGCTAACCTCAATTGTTGAGATTGTTGGGAACGAAGCGCGGAAACCGTTCCTCCAAACCAAAAAGTCCTGCGAGAGAACCGAGCAAAAGCACACAAACCAAAAATGCCAAACACAATCGCAGACACAAAGATTTTTGACGTAGAAAATCCTTGTGGGAAAAACCACGGAACGATCGGAGTTCAACCCTGAAGAACCTCCACTAATGGAATAAAGAGAATACACCCTCTACAAGCTCCTCCTGATCCAACACGGATCACCACAACTCACTTAAAAGAAAAAAAAAATGAATGCGGACTCCGAAGAATAAGAGATGCCAAAAAAATATTCGAAGCAATCTCTCCTTCACAATAGTCCTTAATCCTCTCTCTCTCTCTCAAAGATTGTAAAGCACTCTTGTTTTGAGATGAGTTTACAACTAGCATGCATCACCCTTTTATAAGCCCTTGGTAATCCATACATGGAAGGCCAATATATATGGAAACTTTCAATATGCATCAATCATATATTTAATGGAAATCTAATCATAATTGGCTTGCCATAATTGGAAACCCAATAATATAAAAAGCTACTATATGAAGGGTCCAATCATAAATATATGATCAAATTAAATATGGAAATCTAATCATACATTTTATTACCATATATGTTCCAAAATAGGATCCATGCACTCCCCAAGCTTCTCCGACACACGGATGGCGCTCGTCGCTCTTCGGGGTATTCTCCACATAGGTTGGGAACCCCACCCACTCCAAAAGATCTCCCCCTTCACAACTAGGTGGAGGAACTAGTCATCCCGATGATCCGCCTGCAGTACTCAAACTTCCCCTTTGGTAGAACCTTCGTGAGCATATCCGCTCCATTGTCATCAGTATGGACCTTCTCAAGCATCGCGTCCTTCTTCTCAACCACATCCCGTATCCAATGATACCGAGTCTCAATGTGCTTGCACCAACTATGAAATGTCTGGTTCTTCACAAGATGAATGGCACTCTGGCTATCGCAAAGCAAAGTATACTGCTCTTGCTTCAGCCCCATTTCCTGCAACAGCTTTTTCAACCACAGTAACTCCTTGCACGCCTTCGTTGCCGCAATGTACTCTGCCTCTTTCGTCGACAAGATAACACACTTCTGCAATCGCGACTGCCACGATACCGCTCCTCCAGCAAACATCATCACATAGCCCGAAGTCGATCGCCTCGTGTCTACATCTCCAGCCATATCAGCATCGGTATACCAAACCAGCTTCGGCTCGTCACTACCAAAAGAAAGTCTCCAATCAGTAGTGCCCTGAAGGTATCGTAGAATCCACTTGACCGCACTCGAATGTACCCTTCCAGGATTTTAAAGATACCTGCTAACTGTGCCAACTGCATGAGCGATGTCTGGCCTCGTACACACCATAGCATACATAAGGCTCCCCACAGCTGAAGCATATGGAACCCGCTCCATATCTTCTTTTTCGTCCTCGGTAGATGGGTACTGCTCCTCAGTGAACTTAAAGTGGACCGCAAGGGGGCAGCTCACTTTCTTCGACCCATCCATACCGAAACGCTGAAGTACTCGGTGAATGTACTTCTTTTGGGACAAGTGTAGCAACTTGGACTCTCTCTCTCTCGAATGATCTCCATCCCAAGAATAGTTTTTGCTGCAACCAAATCCTTCATAGAGAAGGCAACGCCCAGTTGGCGCTTCAACTCCGCTATCCTAGTGGCATTCCGACCCACTAATAGCATATCATCTACATAGAGCAATAAAACAATAAAATCATCAACGGCAAAATACCTCACAAATACACAGTGATCCGATGTCGTCCGTACATAGCCATGCTCCCCCATAAACGACTTGAACTTTCTGTACCACTGTCTCGGAGCCTGCTTCAGACCATACAAGCTCTTTCTCAACCGACAGACCAAATATGACTTGCCCTTCTCACAGAATCCCTCTGGCTGCTCCATGTATAACTCCTCCTCAAGGTCACCGTGGAGGAATGTCGTCTTCACGTCCATCTGCTCGACCTCCTAGTCGAGACTGGCTGCCAATGCTAGCAAAACCCGAATAGACGAATGCTTGACGATAGGCGAAAAGATCTCATTATAATCTACGTCTTTCTGCTGATCGTAGCCTTTAACTACCAGCCTCGCTTTGTATTGAGGGCGAGTAGCATCATCCGTCTGCTTCACTCTAAACACCCATCGATTCTTCAAAGCCTTCTTGCCCTTTGGCAACCGCACCAGCTCATAAGTAGAATTGGCATGTAAGGAACTCATCTCCTCCTGCATAGCCTCCATCCACTCATGCCTGTGTTCGTCTTCCTTAGCCTCTGTAAAACTTTCGGGCTCTCCCCCGTCAGTCAATAGCACATACTCACCCGGTGAGTATCTCGTAGATGGTCGACGCTCTCTGTCGCTCCTTCTCAGTGGAGCCACTGTTGCTGGCTGTATACCAACAGCCTCCTCCTCTTCAGGAACCGTCTCTCCGACATGCTCATTCTTCTGAGGGATACCCTGACCACCATCAGCAGGCTGACGATTAAGGTTGGGAGCAATTCCATGTACTGGCTCTCCCATAATTGGATCCTCTGCGATGTCCTCTGGAAACTGCTCGAAGCGAAATGACTCTAACTCAGGCAATTCCTCAGCCTCAGAAGGCGTATCGAAATCCTGAGTATTGGTCATGGTCTGATCCTCGACGAATACCATGTCCCTGCTTCTGTAGAGCTTTCTTCCTACCGGGTCGTAGAGTCTATAGCCAAATTCATCCCGACCGTAGCCGACAAAGACGCATCGCCTCGTCTTCGGCTCAAGTTTGGTCCTCTCATCCTTCGGTACATGCACGAAGGCCTTACAGCCAAACACTCGCAGGTGATTGTATGACGGCTCTTTGTCGTACCATACTTTGTTAAGCACATCACCCTGAAAATGAGCACTAGAAGATAAATTAATAACATAAGCAGCTGTGAGAAGAGCCTCACCCCAATAACTGCCTGGCAAGTTTGCTTCTGACAATAAACACCGCACCTTCTCCATCAGTGTCCTGTTCATGCGCTCCGCTACACCATTGAGCTTAGGTATCTTGGGTGGAGTCTTCTGGTGTCGTATCCATTGCTCTCTGCAATAAGCATCAAAGGGACCAATGTATTTGTCGCCGTTGTCGGACCGAACACACAATAACTTCTTGCCCGTTTCTCTTTCAACAGAGGCCTGAAACTCTTTGAAAGTAGGCAGCACCTGATCCTTGGTCTTTAAGGCATAGACCCAAACCGTCTTGGAACAGTCATCAATAAAAGTTACAAAGTAAGATGCACCACCAATAGATTTTACCTTCATAGGACCGCAGACATCCGTGTGAATCAACTCGAACAACGCCGACTTCCTTGAACTTGGGTGACTTTGGAAAGACACCCTATTTTGCTTCCCAGCTAAGCAGTGCATGCACTTCTCCAACTTTGTAGACTTGAGCACTGGAATCACCTTCCTGTTCACCAAGTAGCTCATCTCCTTCTCGCTGATATGGCCGAGCCGCCTGTAGACGCATCACTGACGACGTTCACCTCCTGTGCTCCCTGTGCGCTCCCCTCTATATAGTATAGATCGGACTTCTTGCTTCCTCTGGCAATCACCATCGAACCTCTGGAAAGCTTCCACTGACTATTCCCGAAGAGACTGAAGAATCCCTCGTCATCCAACCTTCCAACCGACACCAGGTTGAAACGGATGTCAGAGACATGACAAACATCTTTGAGAACAAGAACTGCACCTGTCTTCGTTCTCAAATGCACATCTTCAACGGCAACCGCCTTCGACACATCTCCATTGCCCATCTTCAACACTCCACAGTCGCCTGTCATATAAGTGGCAAATAGTGCCCTGTTGTGAGATACATGCGCTGAAGCCCCTGAGTTCACCAGCCAAGAATTGTCATCGCAGACGAGGTTTATGTTAACCTTATCACCTACGATGATCACATCGCCTCCATGTATCGAGGCCGCCGCTGTAGTGTTCTCATCTTGCTTTCCCTTGTCGCCCTTCTTCTCTTTCTTACAAGCGAAACAGTTCCGCTTGATGTGGCCCTTCTTGCCATAGTGGTAACACTTCGAGTTCTCGTACCGACCCTTGGACTTCCCCCTGCTCTTGTCTCTGCCACCACCTGGACCCCTGCTTTTACCATTTCCGCGGCTCTCTGAAACCAATGCCTCTCAGTGGTGGGATGTAGATGAAGTGCCCTGAGAACGTCTCCGCATCTCCTCATTCAGCACCCCGCTCTTGGCAAACTCCAGACTGACCACGCCTTCTGGAGCAGAAGCGATCATAGATACTCGTACGGTCTCCCACGAGTCTGGCAATGTACATAGCAACCAAAGTCCCTGAACCTCGTTGTCGAACTTGACTCCCATCGAGGATAGCTGGTCCACCACGCCCTGGAACTCACTTAAGTGATCCGTAATGGATGCACCATTTTTGTACCGTAGATCCATCATCATCTGGATCAGGAACAGTTTGTTTACCCCGATCTTTTTTGCGTACAAAGATTCCAGCTTCTCCCACAACGTCTTCGCATGCTCAATATTGGCAACGTGGTTGTACACGTTCTCGTCAACGAACTGCCGCATGTACCCACACACCTGTATATGCTCAAAGTTCCAGTCCTCATCGGATTTGTCACTGGGCTTCTCGGCTGTAAATACTGGAAGATGCAGCTTCTTGACGAACAGCAAATCCTTCATCTTGCTCCGCCAATAATGGTAGTTGGTACCGTTCAGGTTCACCATGCGCACCGGCTTTGCGTCCATTTCTGCTTCCTGATTTGACTGTCAACTCCTGACACTTCTTTGAACCCAAAGCTCTGATACCACTCTGTTGGGAACGAAGCGCGAAAACCGTTCCCCCAAAACAGAAAGTCATGCGAAAGAACCGAGCAAAAGCACACAAACCAAAAACGCCAAACACAATCGCAGACACAAAGATTTTTGACGTGAAAAATCCTTGCGGAAAAAACCACGGGATGATCGGAGTCCAACCTTGAAGAACCTCCACTAATGAAATAAAGAGAATACACCCTCTACAAGCTCCTCCCGATCCAACACGGATCACCACAACTCACTTGAAAGAAGAAATTTTTTGATTGCGGACTCCGAAGAACAAGAGATGCCGAAAAAATATTCGAAGCAATCTCTTCTTCACAATAGTCCTTAATCCTCTCTCTCTCTCAAAGATTGTAAAGCACTCTTGTTTTGAGATGAGTTTACAACTAGCATGCATCACCCTTTTATAAGCCCTTGGTAATCCATACATGGAAGGCCAATATATATGGAAAGTTCCAATATGCATCAATCATATATTTAATGGAAATCCAATCATAATTGGCTTGCCATAATTGGAAACTCAATAATATGGAAAGCTACTATATGAATAGTCCAATCATAAATATATGATGAAATTAAATATGGAAATCCAATCATATATTTCATTACCATATATGTTCCAAAATAGAATCCATGCAATCCCCGAGCTTCTCCGACACACGGATGGCGCTCGTCGCTCTCCGGGATATTCTCCACATATGTTGGGAACCCCACCCACTTCAACAGAAATATGTGAAACCACTTATGTAACATATGCAGGACACCTATAACTTTGTAAGGTCCATAGTTTTGGATTGGGCAAGCAACATGCTAAAAGTCTATAACAAAAAGTACCTATATTTAGGTAAGTAGTTATACAACAAGGGAAGAGTAGGTACATTAATTTTTTTTTTTTTTTTTACATATTTTCATAAACAACAGTACAACACCTAATTTTTTTAATTAACTTTTGTTTAGATAAACAAAACTTGAAGACAAAGGCTCCATTTTTGTTGTATAAATCATCATGTTTACGTACAATACTGAACTAATATAAAGTAATTAAGATCATTCTCCATAGAAAAAGTAGCAAATTCCCAACTAATCTACTAAATAATTGTTCATGTCATAAAGGGAAAGATACTAGCAAGAAATAGTTGTGGGTTGTTCCTGCTTTGAAACTCCCATGCTATGCATGCGAAAATTAAAGTTTCAAGTAACGGCTGAAAACGATGCCGAAAACAATACCCAAACTACAGAAACGGTTGAATCAGTACACATAGGACGGCTCCGAAACTGATACCAAAACCAAAATTTTGAACCATGCTGAAACCACATTTTATACCCAAACCCCAAGGGGATTTTTGCCCTCTCCGCACCTCTTGAGCAGCTTTTTGTGCACATACATCATTGTAGTTGGTCAAAAAATTCTTAAAATCTTCTTGAGATCCTTGTTAGCAATTCGGCAAACGAAAAAAATTCGGGACGACAAAAGTACGAGTATAAATCGGCTCAATGCAAATAAAATACGTTCAAAAATTCGGTCAAAAATTCGAAAAATAGAAATATTGAGGTTAGAAACTTCACATTCTTAAATAGGTTGTCAAATTTTGTTTAATTAAACATGTTCTCACCACGTTCTTGTGCCAATTTTTTCAATAATTTATATGGAATAAGTTTAAAACTTCGCATACTTAAAATTTATGTACTGATTTGAATCTGTCAAAAGTACGCAAGTATTATACGTTTCTGAAAGATACGAAAAAATTCACGTATAATACGAGTTTTATTCGGGTGATTGCTAACAAGGCTTGAGATATGTGATCACCCATGTGATGACCCTTTTTGGATGAAGCTACAAGATTAAAACAAAAAACACATTGAGATGGTACTCAAAATAAGTTTGTGACCTTTGTCATTACTATTACAATGAAACTATAACAACAATGTAAACCATAACATACACATCCATGTAATTTAAATAAAACAGAAAAATATATTGAAAGAAAGGAAAATAAAGCCGCCTTGTAAACCCTTGAACCCTATATATATATATATATATATATATATATATATATATATATATATATATATATATATATATATATATATATATAGTAATGTTTTTTATTTATTTTAGATTTCTAAATAAATTATTTTGTAATTTTTTATTAGTTAAATTATTGTAAAGGTGATTTATGCAAAATTTCTCTTAGCTAGGGGGTGTTTGCAATTAGAGGCATTCAAAGCTTTACTTAAACCAATTTAAAACACTACTCCTTATCCTTCTATTATTTGAATAGTTATCTATTGCCCTTGTATATAAAGCAGGGAGCACCCTTCGAACCCCTCCACATTGCCGCAAGGAACTATTTCTTACAAACTCTAAAATTCCTCCCCATCACAAGACTCGAAGTTCTTTTTCCTTCCTTCAATTGCAAGAGTAGCCGTACACTCTTCCTTGCCAACGTAGGACCAAGGAGGACCTCAAAATCCTGTGCAGAGCAGTGGACGCTAGCCTCCAGGAGGTAATACTCTAACCTCCTATTGAATACTATTTGAGGAATGAGTCGGATCACCAACTGTTTGAAGGAATTCTCTAGAGGGACATAAATAATAAGAATAGGTATATTTATATGAATAATATGTATGAATAGATTTTATTCAAAGGGTGTTTGGGTTATGTGATTCATGGGGAATATAGGAATTCAAATTTGTGTATGGTATTAAGTGCGGGATCTCTGGATACGGATCAGTTCCTGCAGAATTGAGTGGGGTATCGGTGCGGAGTAGGAGTGTATCCTGGAACTGTACAACAGTTTTGTGCACGGGTAAACATCTGTGACGGTAAGGTAGTAGAAATTAAATGTCAATATAGTTACTAATGGACAAGTGGTAGTTAAACTCATGTGTGTGGTAAATAGATAGTTATAATGTAATGGTAAAACATACATGAGATATATATATATATATATACCTATATACATGTATCCATGTGCGATACTAGGATATCATCAGTTGCATGAAGCAGTAAGCATTGGATAGCAGTCTAGTACCAAACCATATGTGTAGGAAACCTATGTACCTAATATGTCTAGGTAGCAATCGAAAAATCTGAGAGCAATAGGTAAAGCGGATCAATGAGAATGAAAACAAGAAAACTGGGTACCCATGTGCGTAACAGATTTTTGGAGGGACAAGAAGGACCTGTATATAGGGAATGTGTGACTGATCAGTCTATTCTCTGCAAGCAATGCAGAGTAGTTTCCTATATGCATGTGTGCAATAAGGAACAATAGATTAAAGGTTGTAGATTCTTGTGGCCTGTATAACCGCAGATATAAGTGTGTCATAGGGTTGGGAAATTTTTGAGAGGGAGATGCAACAGAAACTGCAGCAAGTAGCAGTAGTTGGAAAGGAAAATAGTAGCATACCAATTAGGTTTTGAGTGAACTACAGTGGTTGTGCAGTCATGCTGAAACCGTGTACCAGTATGCGTTTTGAGTTACAAAGACAACAGGATTGTGTATAGATGTTAGGGGGTGTCTCTTTAGGGTAGTATCCTATGTATGTGGGAGTTGCCTTAGTCTAGAGTAAGGTTATACGTAGAAACACTGCTAGTAGCAGCTTGCATTACGGGTAACAAGGATATTGGTTCCTTTATTGGTTATGCAAGGGTTGTCCTTGGTTAGGAACCTTGCAGTGCAACAACTGTAGAGCAGCAATTACGAGTAACAGGGGTAGTAGCATCGTGTGTTATAAAGAATTGTGTATATGTGTATCTATGATAGGGCAATCTAAAGTGTATCGGTAACTTACCTAGGTGCATATAGGCATCGGTAAGTGTCAGATGAACAAAGTGTGCGGGTGTGCGAGGGAATTAGCTGGGGGTGTACACAGGTGTGCGTATCAAATAGTAGGTGGGGCTGCAATTCTAGTATGTGTACGTGTGTAGTATAATGAGCACATCAATTGCAAACTATAGATTCCTATGTGTATGTAAGCAGGGTTTGCAGATTGTGTGTGTTAGGGGTGAGCAAATACCAACCGATACCGAAAAACTGACCGAATACCGATTAAAAATATTCAGAAAAACCGAACCGAAATTATGTACTAATACCGAGTTGCCGAACCAACTAAAATATGGTATAATGGTAGTGGTAGCGGTTTAAGTGTAATACCATACCGAAAACGCCGAACCGATTCCATATATATATATATATATATATATATATATATATATATATATATATATATTAAACAATGGCTAAGGCCTTCATTGAGACAGAAGTTGATAGGTTGGAACCGGAAGATAGCCAAAGTTCTTACAAAATGAGGGTGGAACCCATAACAGAGATCCTAACGCGAACAGTCATTAACCAAGATATTTTTTTTTTCGAAATAACGTAAACCGGAATTCAAAAAATTTCGAATTACGAAATTCGAAAACACGAAATGGCGTGGGGCACTGGGCCCTAGGGGGGCTGTTGCGCTGCCCGAGGGGGGGAGGCACACAGCCCTAGAGGCACACAGCGCGAGGTGGGCACGCTGCCCGGGTGGAGGGATAGGCCGGAGGGGGGGACACCGGCGGGGTTGGCCAGCCCGAAGGGGAGGGGCTGACCCGGAGTGGAGGCTATGGGGGGTGGGGGATTGGGGGAAGCACAGCCCCGAGCCAGGGGCTCCGGCGATGGAGGCCGGGGGGCCGGGCACTGTCCGGGGTGGGGATAGGAAGCACCGAAGGCTGCCGAAGGCTACGGCGACTCTGGGCGGATGAGGGGGGCCTACCGCCGGCGAGAGGTTTCGACCTCCTTCACGCGATGGAGGGAGCGCCGAAGGGGCTCAAACCGGAGGTTGACGAGGGCCTCAGAAGTCGCCGGAGGGGGAAACAGAGCAGAAGGAGGGTGAGGCGCCCACTGGGGCTCCGAGGCGGACGTGGGGTCCGAGGCGGATGCGAGGGGCGAAGGGAGGGGGTGGACTCCTGGTCCGCCGGAGAACGGGGCGGGGGAATGTACGGAGGGAGCGTACGGCGCGTCTACGTCCGGCTCCGGGGAGGAAGCTGCAGAGGGCCGCTGCGCGATGACCGGAGTGGGGGCGGCCATCGAAGCCCACAGGGGTGGCCTCCGGCAGTGCTGGAAGGGCAAAGGGCACACCATGGATGACGGGAGCCGAGGGGAGCGAGGGCGCCGACCACTGTATAGAGAGGAAAGTGGCCGCCGCCGAAAGGGGAGGCGCCACCGTGAGAGGAGGAATGACGGGAGTGGCGAGCGTGGGAGGCGCCGGTCACGAAAGCGGATCGGCGAGGGGAGGAGACGCCGGGAAGGGGAGAGGGCTTGGCGGAGCTTGGCTCGACCCCGGCTGAAGGCCTAGCGGAGCTAGTCTCGACCCCGACTGAGGGTCGAGGGAGGTCGGGGGAGCATCCGGGGGGACTGCCGGTGAAGGAGGAGGCGCCCGACGCCTCTCCCGTTGGCGCGGGGGGCGGCGACGCCGAGGGGGGCCGGGAAGGAAGGGAAAGGGACGGGGGAAGCTGTTCGGCTGGAAGACACCCGGCCAGGCGGACCCCGGCCGACCGGGGTGGCGGGGATGATGGGAGAGGAAGGGGGCTCCGAGAGGTAGGAAGAGGCCCGGATAAGCGGTCAGGCCGAGGGGCCGGCCGACCAAGCGAACCACCCGGCCACAGGGGGAAATGGGGGGGAACAACGAGCAGAGGGGGCTCCTCCGACAGGCGGAGGCCGCACGGCTGCTTCGGCTTCTTCTTCCCCATTATATATATATATATATATATATATATATATATATATATATATATACTTCAGAAAAACCGAACCGAAATTATGTACCGATACCGAGTTGCTGAACCAACTAAAATATGGTATAATGGTAGTGGCAGCGGTTTAAGTGTAATACCATACCGAAAATACCAAACTGATTCCATATATATATATATATATATATATATATATATATATATATATATATATACACTTTTTTAACCTCCTCTGGCTCCCCCCTCGTGACATGTTCCCCTCTTTCGGTCTTCTCCTCCTCTGGCTTCTCCCCGGTGCTCGCCTCCTTCGTCTTGGTGGTGCTTTCCGGCGGCTCATCCGCATATGATCGCCCCCATCTCGTGGTAGGCCCCCCCATGGTCCGTCTCTTATTGTCCCTTCTTCACCGACGGGGCTTCCGGGCGCCCGCTCCTTGGACGGAGGACCAACTGGCAATTTTTGGTACGGCCACGTCGGAGTCTGTCGAGCTACGGAAGCAGCATACCGTCATTCCGGTACCCTCGACGGTGGCCAGGGCATGGTTGTCGGCGGTTCTAGGCAATCTTCCTGCTCCCAGTCCCTCCACGTTGCAGCTTGCAGCGGTAGACTTCCCCTCGGGGACCTCGCCCCTATCTCCCCGCCCACAATTTGAATTTTCGAATTTAAATCTGAAAATGCCCGTTGCTGACCGGTTTGCGCCACCTGCCCTGCCTTTGCATGGCACAACCCCTTCCCTCTCAACAGGCATGTGTCGGGTGGTGCGTGTTGACCCCGCCCTTCAAGCGCTAGCTAGCTTCTCATAGAGGTTTGCACCACCTGCCCAGCGTTTGTATGGCGCAACCCCTTCCCTCTTTTCAGGCACGTGTCTTGTGGCGCCTGTTGACCCTACCCTCCATGCGCAAGCTGGCTTTTCGATGTCCTTTAGTTAGGACACATTATCTGCTGCTCACGTGGGTGGCGCAGGCCCTACGTGTCCGCCCTCTTTCTATGCACTTCACCCAGAAGCGTCTCTGACGGATGGGTTCGCCCACCCAGCAGTGGCATTTGTCTCGGCCTCAGGAACTACGCCCTCGACTCCGTCTGCGCCATCCGACGGGTCGGGTGCAGTTCCCTCGCATACGACCTCTCTCTGCTCTCTAGCTAGTGGAGCTTCCCGTCCTTCCTCGGCGACCTCCTTTGGGACTATCCCTACTCGCACGCCTCCCACTTCGGTCGCTTTGGTGCACCCCCTGTCCACTCCCTCGGGCCCGTCTGCACCATCAATTCCAATCCCCCAGCCAAACCCTCCGCCCTATCAAATGCGGAGATGCTCAGGCCTGATCGAGCTGCTAATCAATTCCCTCCTCCCAAGGAGATTGAGCTCCTGGATATCAAATTCCCTATCCCGTCCGATAGTCAAAGCAATCCGGGTTCCCGTCTCCAACGAGGAGATTTCTTCCTTATCCGCTACCTTTTCTCAGACTTTCTTCCTTAAATTCTCCAACGTTTACCCAAAGCTATACAGAGTGCAGGAAACGACAGCCGGATGGGGCGTTACATCTGGATTTAGGGTCGCTCCTATGGACCCTAAATACATGTTCCTTCATCTCTCCTCTGAGAGCGACTTAAAGAGGGTTTGGACTAGAGACACAGGAAGAATCGATGGCCACCGTATGAAAATTGTTAATGGTCCCCAGATTTTAACACTAAAGAAGACTCGGCGATCATCTCTACCTGGGTCACCCTCCCCAACCTACCCCTGATCTGTTTTGCCCCTGCAACCATGAAGATAATCGCCAATTCTTTTGGGACTTTTATGGCCATGACAGAAGAAACTCGTAACCTTTCCAGGGGAAATTATGCCAAAATTTGCATGGAGCTCGATTTATCGAAGGACCTGTCCAACCATATCCAGATAGAGCTTGGAAATAAGACGCACACTAGTGCTAGACCAATGTTGGCCAGAACCTCTCAAGAGATCTCCTCTGAAGCCCTCACAGAGGCCCTCACCCCGGCAGAGATCATTGAAAACATCGCAGACACTGACAGGGAGGAACATCAGGCACAAAAGAATCTATCATCATCGACTAGCATAGAGGACCCTCAAAACCTCGACCCAGATGCAAACCCAGCTATTACCCCCACCCTTAATGCAGCGAACATTCGTGCCGACGCTCTGGCCAACATTGGTCCAGTACTAGAAGCCAGGTTACAACAGGCCTTGGATGTCGGCCTTACTAGCTCGAACAGCCACTTCGGAGCATTAGAAAAAATAGAGGGAGAGGTCTACATACACCCGACGGAGGAATCAGTTGACCTTTTTGAAGCCAAGCTCACCACGAAGGAAAGAACAGAGGGAACCACCCAAAAGTATCGAAGAAAAATAAGAAGAAAAAGAAGAGTGACATAGAGTCCACGGCAATAACCACCAGGTCTGCCGCAAAACTCACCAAACCCCCCCCCCCCCCCCCACCACAACAAATCAAATGCTTAACATTCTTTCTTAGAATGTTAGGGGCCTGGCGAACAAACCCACCTTGAGAAGATTAATCAGTCTCAAGAAATTCACATGATAGACATATTAGTGACCATTAAACTGAAAATCTCCCACAAGAAACTCAAATCCATCCAGCTTCAGTTAGGCTTCCCCTTCGCTGTTGTGGGATGTCACGACATCTAGGTCCTCTTCTCAGCCAACGTCAAGTTCGGTATCATCCACGACTATTTTATAGACTTTATTAATTATTGGAACTACTGTTACAGTATTCGTTCCAATTCTGACTGGGTAACATTTTTCAAACAATGATCTCGAGGACATGTGTCCTAACTGATGGAACTGGGGATTCCCAGGACCCTTACTTTGGTGTGCGTATTGATCGATAGAAAGTTAAACAGATTTAATACGTGTTCTAACCCTTCATAGGCAAAAACTAGGATTCAAGAATTATACCCGCGGCGGAAAGAAGACAAGTAATTCCTGGCAATCTCGAGCGGACGACCCCAAGATCTTCTGCACGTATTCCTTCATAGAGTTGGACGTCGTGTGGGCGACGATCTCTCAACCTTTTCTTCTCCTTGGCAGCCCTCTCTTTCTCTCCTTACGTGAATCACAAATTTAGAGAAAGTTTCAGATTTCTGATCAGTAATTTGACGGCCAGAGAATAGAGGATATATATAGGCTACGGCAGGGACCATGAGGAGAAATTAGGGTTAGGCCTCCTAACGAATCTGGATATCTCGTGTTCAGCCCGAACACACAATCCAAGCCCATTAACAATAGCTCGGTGCACTAATGAGCTATTGTTGCACTACCTCCCTAATCCCAAATTATGTTTGTAGGCTCCTTTTATTATATGCTCGTTTGGCTCCCCATGTTAAGATATCGTATGTCCGTCGATCAAATTAAGTTACTGACAACTATATTGATTCGACATCTTTTATTCTTAAGTAGTACCGCTCAACTTTATTTGTCATGTCGGATATAATCCACCAGCAGGGTTTACATGACAATCCTTATGAGCTCCTTAAGGGGACATCATCAACCCGATGTATCAGGACATGGATTCCATTTATAATCAACAGCCCATCATACATACAATGTTATTACCCAATTCATAGAGGTTGTTGATCCATAATGAATCTCACTCTTTCATGAGTCAAAGTAATGCACACTGTATATACATGTCTGTTATTATATCCAGATTAAGAGCACAAGCATCCATAATAACAAAGGTGTTTGTTCTCTTATGTAGTCAGTACAAAGAGAACAACCTCAAGTGGTCATGTTCAATACACACAAAGTGTACTAGTGTAAACCTATAGTCAAGATAGACTAATACCAGATTACACTACAGCCTTTCCAATAGATTGTCCAAGTCCATCTAGGTTGTGAACTATTTATATACTCCATAGGGAACTGATAATATGATCTTCTGTGTGACACCACACACCATATTATCTACAATATAGAATATCAGACATTTGCATTAACACTTGCAACAAATACAATATGCAAACATTTGCCCATATGATTCTCATTCAAAAATTAAGGAAATAAGGTTACTACAAAAGTGATGCTTTTAGTATATAACCCTAACACTAACCATTACGGAGCACAGGAGAACCATGGAGTGGACACAACAAAAATATAGCTTGTTGAATTTCAGAAATAGCCTAGTTTAGCTAAATTAGCATTTGATAGAATTTGTCTCTAGATTTAGTCGACTATTTGAATACATTGACATTTTGACCATGTAGTTACTTTATGGAATTCATGTATTTCTTTTAACTAAAGACTATTATTTCTTTCCATTATATTTCTTCATACGATTATCTGCTTAGAGCCATAATTGAGTATTATTCTGGTTACATTTTATCATCCTTCCTAGGGGAGTTGAGATATTATTGCGTGGGTGATACATCATGTTATTGATATTATACAGCGTTCTACCATCGACTCCGCGGTGTAGGCTGGGCGTGCACACGACTCATGTTCAATTTTCGGGTGTGGGTCGTGACATGCCTGGATGGAGCCCCTTGAAATTTCAACAAAAGAGAGTATATACTTTTGCTACATTATTGAGTGTATGAAAAAGAAGCATCACTTAGGAATTATAAAGAATAATGACCTTGAAGAGAAGCATGAGGCGACATTTCATCTGTTGACTGTTTAGGCGGCCTCCTTCGCTCCTCATGTGCTGCTTTTTTTTTATGTAGTATTCCATCATGGCTAAAGGATCATTAACTAGAGGCCCACGGGATTCACCTGCAAGTGAGAATTTATAGAATTCTGTAAGTACATCCGATAATGATGTAAAAGAGCTTTCATGCTGTACTACATAACATATATCGATTTTAGCAAAAATTTTCATTCCAGTAAAAT
This sequence comes from Iris pallida, assembly GCA_029216955.1. Taxonomy (NCBI): domain Eukaryota; kingdom Viridiplantae; phylum Streptophyta; class Magnoliopsida; order Asparagales; family Iridaceae; genus Iris; species Iris pallida. The sequence goes on from JANAVB010004998.1 coordinate 10,263,492, forward strand.
ATCATATCATTATGATTCCTAGAATCACTATAACATGATTAAACAAATGATTGGGCATTCATATTCTACTTCTAATATGATCGCTTTAATATGCTCAAGATTCCTAACTAATCATACCTATGTTAACTAACCATCATCACTTCAAGAAGAACAGTAAAAAGCACTCGAAGAAAAGTTTAAAAATAACTAATCATCATATGGCTTCATATTTTCCCTTTCCATCCGATGGAATATGGTAAGAGCTTTATCTCCAAGCCCATACAAAGCAAAGCCGGCAATCACTATCAATATCCCCAATCTTTACTTAACATAAACTTTACTTTATAAATGATCAAATCTCTGTCAGGAATTATATTAAAGAAAAGTCAAACATCAAATATACTACTAGTAGAAATGTGAATATTTGTACCCAATTAGGGTTGGATAATCTGGGAATGCACCTTGAAATATTGTGGCCCCTTCGAGGAATGTCAGCCCCATGGCCCCTTAGATGAACTTCCTGGTATTGCACGTGACGAGGTAAAGGGCGTAGAAGAACTTGGTAGCGGTAACGGTGAACCCTAGATCCTCCACCCACTCGACTACGGTCGGGAACGATTCAGGGCTCCACATGACCAATCAGGGGTCTTGATGATCATGTAGATGATTTGGGCCTCGGTGATCCTGTGGTCCTTTAAGAGAGACACATTTGGGAGGGCCCTCCCAGCGAGGCTTGACCTGAGGAGGCAGTTGTTCCTCCAGTAGTCCTTGAGAGAAAAGTGTAGAGTCGAGGAAACGAGGAGGAAGAATGGTGATGGAGGTATCTATGGATTAGGAGAGAAAAATGAATTTTTTGAGGGGGAATGAAAAAACTTGAGGGAGGGAACGAAATTTTTTTGGGAAAAGTTTATAATAAAGGAAACTAAAAAATATATTTCAAAACCTGTCATAAAGCATTTTAGTCGATTTTTTTACGGTTTTGATTCATATATTTTTAGGTTATTGTATATTAACAAATTATACAAATGTATTTCCCTACATAGGTTCATGTTGCCGAACATATAGTCTTCCTGCAACATGTACCACATGTCGCAGAACATATGATGTCTTTTTGCGACATGTGCATGTCGTGATATGTAGAGGATTTTTGGCAGGACTAGTATTTCGTTTTCCTTAATTGAAATTTATGTGGATTCTACGACATACTAGAACTTAGGTCGCAAATACATGTAAAGATTAGCTTTTAGGGACATAAAAGACCTTATGTCGCTAAAATATGTTGCTAAAAATACAATTTCTTGTAGTGTTTGATGGATAGAAATATGTTTTCTACAAGAAGTAAAATAGTATATTATATAATATGCATAGAAGATTATTGATATTAAAAGCAAATCTAATTTTATCTTGAAATGGGCAAACCAGAATGCCTTCTTATCTTCCGGAGCATCCGAGCAGTTGATCCAAGTGTCACCATAGTTCTGCCTCAGAAACTGCCCAGTGGTCACTGTACCGACATGGGATGATATATATACTATGATAATTAAATTTATGAATATATCGATATATGTATAAGAAAATGTTAACTAATTAACCTATTTTGTAGGCCCGTCGGTCCAAATCTCCAATCTCGTCTCGTCTAGAGGTGCATTTGAAGGATTGATCTGATACGAAGAGGGTGTCAGCTCGACCTCCTCCATTTGGTCCTCTGTCTCCATGGTTTCGTCAGCAAAAGGAACTGGAGGGGGGAATAGTCTCAGGTTTGGAACTGCTCGTCCCAGGAGTACTGTCACGTACCATCGACGTAGTTGAAGATGTGACTGGTCAGTAAACTTGTAGCTACCTAAATCCGGAAGAGGGGTAATTTTGTCATTTCATGATTATAGTATAATGTGAATATCTATTTATAAAGTTTTGTGCATAATTATTATTTGTATAATGTGTTAGTTAATATGGTTAGTGGCTAGCCTAATTGTTAGACTTGTGTTAGTGAACCGGTTAGTCTAGCCACTAAATTAGAGACCAATAATTAGCATGACATGACTCATAGACAAACTTATTGGACTAGGTCCATTAGGCTTATTAGTCATGACCAATTAGTCATAATAGAGATTAGACTATTGACCGGAATATGTCCAAACCCTTCCATGCCATTAATTAGCTACATGACAACAAGTAGAGGCTAAATAAACATTTTGGATTAGTCCTAACCTAGGGTTTAAGTGGCCAGTCATATGGGGAGCCTCTCCATTTCATTCATTTCTTCTCCATAGCCTCCATTCCTTCAAAATTTGGTGTTCTTCCTATTTTGAACCATTTATCCACCACTCTTTTCCAAACCTCACTTATTCTTCTAACTATTCCTCTCATTCTCTATACAAAAGGAGCCTAGAAGGAGCATGGAGACTAGGAACAAGGAGAGGTGTCCATTTGCTCGAAGCTACGTGTACAAATCGTGTCCATTTGACTTTTTATTGGGAATCCATCTCCCAATAGGTATATACCTCACTTTCCTTGTTATTTAGACTCTATTTGTGATATTGAACCCCTAAGAATTCACCCATGGACTAGGACTACTGTTAATATATGTGTTAAGTATTATTGGACTTTAGTCCCACATTGCCTAGAATGATAGGAGAGGAGGCTAGCCTCTCCTATATATGTAGTCTCTATTCCAATAATAATTACTTAAAATCTCTACATGGTATCAGAGCCTAAACTTTCTTAGAATACCGTCAGAGCCACCCTTTCCACACAAACCCTACCCCTAACCTCGCCCTCCCTTCCCTCCCCCAAACGTTGTCGCTGCTCCCGCTGCCACTGCAGCCGCTGCGACTGTGCTGTTGCCACTGCTGCGCCGCTCCCACAGCCGCTGTAGTCGCCGCTGAACCGCTGCCGCTGCTACTGCCGCTGCTGCTGCCGTGGGTGCCTCTGTACACACAACTTTTAGGGCTCCTACTGTGTAGGTAAGCCTAAACTTGAGATTTATCTCATCTGTGGCACCTACGGTGTAGGTAAGCCTAAACTTGAGATTTATTTCATCTGTGGCACCTACAGTGTAGGGAAGCCTAACATTGTTCTTGAAGATTTATCTCATATGAGATTTTCAAGGAGATGCCGATGATGCCTAGATCCGATGAAACCAGACATATTCAGATTTAGGAGAACACGACGAGGACAAGCGTGAGTCGTCGAGCAAGTGTGACGTGATCGAGAAGAAGCATCGATGGAGGCGATACTCAAGAAGTTGGATGCTGACGATGTGGCGACGTTGATGAAGTTGATAAAGGTATTGGCTGGTGATAACACGACACGAGCACCGCCAAAGTTGGAACTACCCTCCATCGATCTGAAGTTGGATGGACCAGCCACCTATCTGAGTTGGTCACGGCAGGTGAGAAGAACCCTTGCAGGAAAGAACCTGGAGGGATTCTTGACGGGCGAGAAGACAGAGCCGGAAGAGGGCTCGATAGGACGCGACGAGTGGAAATCCACTCATATAGTGATTTACATCTGGCTTCTCAATTCCTTAGTCCAGTCTATTGCTTCCACAGTAGATGGCATTGAGATGGTAAAAGACGTATGGGAGAAGTTGATGAGAACCTATGATGGCGTAGGAAACAACCTACGGATCTTCCAGATAAAATAGGAGATCGATGACATCGTACAAGGGAAGAAGACGGTGCAGAGTACGCTACGGAGTTGGAGCGTCTCTGGCTGAATTATGATCACTCCTTGAAACGGGCAAGCTGCGGGGACCCAAAGTGTAAGAAGAGACTTGTGTGTCTGTAGGAGAGGACGATAAAATTCCTCAAAGGACTGACTGCAGCATTTGCACAGAGGACAGCCTTACTCCTCGCCCAACCGGAGATCCCTAGTCTCGAGGAGGCTATCTCAGCCCTGATCTAGGAGGAGACGCGGATCAGATTACAAACAGGGACAAGTGGTCCCCCCGAAGCAAAGTCAGCACTAGCAGCTGCTAGCTCGGGCGACACATGATCCAAGGGAGAGCCATAGCAACACAATCGTCAGTGCTACAACTGCGGGAAGATGGGCCATCATCGATATGCTTGTACCAAACCACCTAAGGAGGAAGACTCAGGTGGTGGACGAGGACGAGGATATATTAGACGTGGACGTGGTCGAGGAGGCCGATGAGGCGGCCAAGGAGGCTATCGGGCAAACTTGCTGGTGGCAGAAGGGAATAGAGGAGCTGGTGGCACCTTTACTGAGAAGGATCAGGCACTGCTGGACCTGCTAGAAAGAAAGCAGAGAGCGTCGACCGAAGGAGACAGGAGGAGCGGAGCAGAGGAGACATCCAACCCATTCTTCGGAGGCAACGCCGCTATGTATGCTCACCCATCAGAAGGTACTGACGAGTCACTCGTTCTTGCATCTATGTCTTCCCTTAAAACGTCAGACTGGATTATCGACTCAAGAGCATCTCGGCATGTGACCGGGAACGCTAGTGAGTTTTCTTCATACACTCACCTAGCACCAGCAGACACCATTCAGACTGCAGATGGCACTTTCCAACCAGTGGTCGGTAAGGGTACTGTTAATTGTACAGGTTCAGTAAGATTATCCAATGTGTTATATGCTCCATCCTTTCCAGTCAGTCTCTTGTCTATTAGTTCTATAATTCTCCAACTAAAATGTACTGTTTCTTTTGATATTCCTAAGTTGATCTTCCAGGATAAAAGGACGGGACGAAGACTTGAGACTGGCACCTGGCATGAGGGACTGTGGTACCTAGATCGGGAAGGACTGGACTCAGCATTGATATCTATGGCAGAATGGAAGAGCTGCAGCAGAGGACTGAAGATACTTTGATACTTCATCATAGGAGGATGGGACATTCTTCTTTTGATACTCTAAGTAAGTTGTATCCAGAGATGTATGCAAAATCAAATAAACAGAAATTAGTATGTGATGCCTGCAAGTTTGGAAAGCTTACTAGAAGCTCATATGTTGGTACTGGTCATAAGAGTTCTCTTGTTTTTGAGGTAGTACATTCTGATGTTTGGGATCCATGTGCTACTAACACTATGAATGGATATAAGTACTTTGTCTCCTTTATTGATTGTGCATCTCGTGTCTCCTGGCTGTATTTAATAAAAAATAAGAGTGAAGTATTTGCTTGCTTTCGGAACTTCTATAAACATGTCCAGACTCAGTACAATGTAGTAGTGAAGGTACTGAGGTCTGACAATAGAACGGAGTACACCAATAGGACACTTGCAGAGTACCTGTCAGCACACGGAATACAGCACCAGACCAATTGTGAATACACTCCAGCACAAAATGGAGTAGCAGAAAGGAAGAACCGACACCTTCTAGAGACCGTAAGAAGTATGATGATCGACATGAATGTCCCACAAAATCTATGGGGACATACAGTATTGACAGCAGCTCAACTTATCAATAGGATGCCTTCAAAAGTCCTGGAATGGAAGTCCCCATGCGAAGTATTACAAGGCAATAATAGTGGGATACTCCCACTAAAGGTATTCGGGTGTGTGTGCTTTGTGAAAGACAACATACATCAGTTGGAAAACTTGACTCCAGAGCAGTCAAGTGCATCTTCGTGGGCTACTCAGGGACTCAAAAGGGATATGTGTGCTGGAGTCCAGTAGAGAAGAAGAAGTTCGTTAGTATGGATGTCCACTTCCGAGAGCATGAGCCATATTACTCAGCGACTCAGGAGGGTACTTCGCACAACACGCCTAATACTACCAGTATAAGGCGAGAGGGGGAGATGGAGAACTTTGTGGTAACTGATCTAGAAGTATGGCATAGAGCCACGGTTGAGGAGAAACATGAAGGTGAAGCAGAACAGGGGGAGGAGATAAGAAATATCAGGCCTATGGCTCAGGGGGGGTTTCTTACCTACAGGAGGAGAGGGAAGCAAACTGCATATCCAGCACCTACAGTGTCTGTCCCAACTTCTGAGACACCACCATCCTCCTCATCTACACGACCACCCTCCTCAGGTGATATCATTCCTTCTACTTCTCCCATACCACTACCTACACGAAGGACTACTCGCAGTAATACGGAAAATCCTCCGGACAGATATGGTTGGGACCTTGCTAAGTTTGTTTCTTATGATCATATCTCTTCTTCTCATGGAGCATTTATAGCATCTTTGGATAGTATTACTGTACCTAACAATTGGCAGGTTGCCAAGAACGATCCAAAGTAGAAAACGGCAATGCATGAGGAGTTGGGAGCTCTTGAGAAGAACCACACTTGGGAGCTGGTGAGACTGCCAGAAGGGAAAAGTGCAGTCGGATGCAAATGGATTTTTACTGTAAAATAGAACCCAGATGGACAGGTTGAGCACTATAAAGCTCGACTGGTGGCAAAAGGATACAGTCAGACGTACGACATCAACTAAGACGAGACCTTTGCACCAGTGGCAAAGATGAGCACTGTCAGGACCTTGATCTCCTTGGCAGCCAATGGAGGGTGGAAGCTACACCAACTGGATGTGAAGAATGCTCTTCTTCATGGGGATCTAGTGGAGGAGGTGTACATAGAGATACCACCAGGATTCGGCACCAAACAGACAGACGGTAAGGTCTGCAGACTGAAGAAGTCCCTCTATGGACTGAAGCAGTCTCCTCGAACATGGTTTGACAGGTTCAGGAGAGCAATGATAGGGATGGGATATCAGCAGATCAATGCTGATCACACTGTCTTCTTCAGACGAAGTGGAGGCCACATCACCATGCTTGCGGTATATGTAGATGATATGATTATTACGGGCGATGATGAGTAAGAGATCGTCCAACTCAAAGGAAAGCTTGGCAAGGAGTTCGAGGTGAAGGATCTTGGCCCTCTTCGATACTTCCTTGGGATTGAGATTGCTCGAGATAATGAGAGAATCGTTCTTTCTCAAAGGAAGTACGCACTGGACCTGCTTACAGAAATGGGGATGATGGGATGCAAACCAGCTACGACACCAATAGACCAGAAGTTTAAACTGGATGCTGAAGCTGAAGAACCAGTTGACCGGGATAGATATCAGATATTGGTGGGCAAGTTGATCTACTTGAGCCACACTCGACCTGATATCAGCTTTGCGGTCAGTGTAGTGAGCCGCTACATGCATGATCCCCGGAAGGGTCATATGGACGCAGTATACCAGATTCTGAGGTAATTGAAGGGAGCGCCTGGGAAGGGACTAATCTTCAGAAGAAATAATCATGTAAGCATCGAGGGCTATTGTGATTCTGACTGGGCTAGCTGTGCTGACGACAGAAGATCCACATCGGGCTACTACATATTTGTAGGAGGCAACTTGGTCTCGTAGAGGAGTAATAAGCAGTCAGTGGTGGCCAGATCAACAGCTGAAGCAGAGTATAGAGCTATGGCCTTGGGAGTCACAGAACTATTGTGGTTGAAGAATATGCTGACGGAGCTAAAGCTGGACCAGGGAGCCAAGATGAAGCTATGGTGTGACAACCAGTCAACTATTAGTATTGCCAAAAATCCAGTACAGCATGACAGGACCAAGCATATCGAGATTGACAGATTCTTCATCAAAAAAATGCTAGAGAAAGGAGTACTAGAGCTGGGCTACATTCCAACAAAAAATCAGGTAGCAGACGGACTGACAAAGGGGCTTAGTTCTATCAACATGATGAGAGGATGTGACAAGATGGGTTTAGTGAATATCTTTCGCCCATCTTGAGGGGGAGTGTTTATATATGTGTTAAGTATTATTGGGCTTTAGTCCCACATTGCCTAGAATGATAGGAGAGAAGGCTATCCTCTCCTATATATATGTAGTCTCTATTCCAATAATAATCACTTAAAATCTCTACAACTACCCATAGGAGGAGTTTTGAGATACTAATGTGTCTTTATTTGGAAGTTACAATGAGTTTTGTGCCATTTTTGAAATAATTTCAAGAATGGCACACCAAGTATTTGACAATATGTTTATTAGGCCTAATTAGTGTAGATTTAGTCGTATATCTATTTCGTGTCCACAAATGGATACATGTAGGTCGTGTCATGATACGGTAGGACACTGGATCAATTTGGGGGATTTTTGCACTCAAACACTTGTGATGCACATGCTATATTTTATATGGCAGTTGACACTAGCCTAGAGATTCGCTAATTATGTTTATCTACGTATTTTGGACCTGCCTATGTGATTTGATAGAGATCGGGTAAGGTTTGGAATAGTGGCCGTATTATAATTTTATCGTAAATTAGTATGATACGGGGGTTGGTGCACACCAAGTGTTCGAATAAATCGCTAGGTGAGCTTCATGTACATTAATTCATATTGCTTTTACCTATTTTGTGATGTTTAGAGGATATATGTGTGAATATAGGTGAATAAGTATGTAGGATACCTATATACATGTGTGTGTGTGCATAAGTGTTATGTATGTGTCAAGTGGTTGTACCAGTTGCTAGGGAGGACTGGTATCAGTTGGGGAATATAATTGTATGTGTGTGTCATGTGTTACTGTGTAGAGGAATTACATATGGATATGTGTAGACATAGGTAGATAGATAGATATATGTATAGATAGGTGGATAGGCAGTTGTGAGGAGGGAAAAACCTTGTACATGTGCACAAGTGTGCACAGGATAACTGTGCTGTAGGGATTAAGAGGCCTGTGCAAGTGAGATAAGAAGAAGTGGGAATTCAAGTCAGTCCAGTTAGAGGGGACTGTTGCCTGTGCATACATGTGTCTATTCGCTTGCAGGCACTCGACAAAAGAAATTAGGGGAGTAGGACAGGTGTTGGCAGTTGCTCACTAAAGCAGTGGCAAGCTACAGTAAGAAGAATGAGGGATTTCATATTGCAGTATTGCTAATGTAGGCGGTGGAGGCTAGTACCTGTGCACACCAGTGCACAGGATTTATACAATAGCAATAGCAAAGAATTGGAGAAAAACAACACTTGCAGTGGTAGTGGCATGAAGCCCTATAGTAGTTGTTTGTGTGTTGTTTAGGTAAGAAGGAGTTGGTACAGGAGTATGCAGCTATAGAGTGAGAGGAAGATAGGCAGTTAGTAGGAATAGGAGTTAAGTAAAAAAGTTAAGTAGTAGTGAGGGAGTTAGTGAGAACAACAGTGACTGTTGTTGGAGGAAATTTTGGTGTAAACAGCAGTGGCATTTATTTGCCTGCTGTTAGGACTGCAAGGAGATGAGGGAGGGGAAGGGCTTGTGCATTACTTGACATCAATAGGAATATCAGGTGTGGGGATACACCCTAAGTAGAGGCAGGCCTGTGCAGGGTTGCACATGAGTGCAGAAAGCTCTTTACATAGCCTTGCAACATGTGCACTGATTGGGGACATAGCCCAGGATACACACAGGCATGTGTGCTTGTGCACACATGCACGTGTCAAGGAGGAGATGTGGGAAAATAGGACATGTGAGTGTTAGAAGGGAAGGTCTGTAGCAGTGAGCAGTGGTCTGTACACTTGTGCACAGACTAGTGTGCTAATGCACACAGGTGCTTGCACAGGAATGTACAGGGCATGTGCCAGTATAGGGTGCTAGTGAAGGTTTGTGTGTGTATGTGTAGCACATACCCATGCCTGTGTATGGGAAAGTTGTGGACTGTGTGTGTGTAATAGGAAGATATAGGTAATATAGATAATAGGTAATATGTATTACCTATAGGTTGGTAATGTGGGGTTGGTCGGTAATGTAGTGGTTGGTAGGTAATATATGTAATATTGGGTATTGGGTAAACCTATGTATGTATAATGGTATGAATAGATAATAGGTAATAGGTAAGGTTTGGTTACCTAGTATCAAGGGATTAACTAGGTAATGGACACATATGTATGTGATTAGGTAAATATGTAGGTAAGGTTAGGGGTTTAGGTAAAGGGTTTTACCTATGGAATGTATGTAAGGCCTAGTGTATAAACACATGGGTATAGCTTATATAGAATACCTAAGCATGGACTTAGGTATAGGTAAGATACCTAGATACATAGTGTATGGACCTAATATCCTAGAGATAGATTCAAATAACCTAGAATTAGCTAGTTTGACCAAGTTTGACTAGTTTACTTAGAGTTAACCTATAAATCACTTTATGACTTAGATTTGGACTAGTTTGACTTGTATTCATTCCAAAACTTGGTATTGATAATATTCCATATTTAGGTTTTCGAGGCACCATATTGGAGATCGTTGATACCTCACACTGGATTTCAAGCGAGTACATTCTCTGATAATTTTTTATTTATGGTATATTGTATGTTTCTTATATTTATTGTAGATATCCTTGAATTTGACACATTCGTTACACGGATTGTATTTTCGGATCCGTCATGAGATGTTATTCCCGTTTGTCTTGGTATACCCTGTGTAAGCCCCGTTATTGTTCTTGTGTATTGTATAGACACCGATTCCTAAGAGTATTAGCTACTTTTTCAGAGTATCCCATGTCATAACGTACTGTAGTTGGATCCACTATACTAGTCGGGGGCGAGAAATAGTAGTATAGATATGTGATCATACCCTTCCCGTGCATGATATTTGTTTCCTATGAGTGTTAATCATACACCATACGTATGATTATCCAGACCATAAATTCTCGTGCAAGTTTTCAAGTCGATCACATATTGAAACTAATACTCACTCACATAGATAGAATTTCCTGATTACTATACATAATGATTCCCGTTTCCCCTATTTACTTACATTATTTTCATATATGTTTATGTCATTATTTCTTGTATATTCTCTCTATTTACTTTTACATACTCCTTATCATTTACTGGAACTGTTATTAGAAATATACTTTGCTCCAATCTTGACTGGATATATTTTTTAGACGATTCTGATGATTGATGCCCTACTTACTACATGTCGTAGGATATAGTTGGTATAGACCAGGAGACCCTAATCCAGAAGGGCCTAGTCCCAGCTAAGGAGATGGTAGTAGCGACCCAGTTAGACTAAGATTTGTACTGCATATGTCTCCCGCACTATCTGACTTTAGCATGTTTAATATTTCAAACTTGTATTGAGATATTTAAGTCTTAGACTCTGGACATGTATTATCCTATGTTAGACTTCTGGATAAGTTTTATTATGTCAGTATCTTTTATCGTAACATTTCATCTTCCTTATAGATTTGTGATTGAGTATGATTATATCATGTTTATGTCCTCCGTTTGGAGTTGAGATATCTTGACAAGTTATGATATACACTGCTAGTATAGTAGACCTAGACAACATTCTACCACCGACACTGCGACGTAGGCTGGGTGCTGTCACGCACTTGTGCCCCTATGCCATGTGTAGGTCATGACAATAAACCAGTATTCGGTACTCGAGGAGCAATCCGCCTATTGGAGGAGTCTCTAGCTCAGGACTGGCCAAAGTATGATCCATACTATCCTCTTCTACCTGATAACACATTTGATAATAAAACAAACAAGCGAACAAATATATATATATATATATATATATATATATATATATATATATATATATATATATATATATTATACTAAAAAAAAATATATATATATATATTATACTACAGTAAAATAAAGAAAAATATAATACATCTCACTGTCTTAATAAAATTGCACAATAATAACTAATACACGTTCACAGGTCTAAATGGATAGTTCATCTATAGTCAAAATATAATACATGTCACAAGTCTTGTTCATCTTTCTCGTCCTTTTCTTCCTCTTCCTTCTCATTTTAACTTTTATCTACTTTATCTTCCTCTTTAGATACTTCTGTCTCTTCTACATGATTAGACGTGTAATGAGTAACTTCCATTAAGTCCATATCAACTATATTTGTTACAAGAAGTAGCTCGTCCTCCTTATAACCTATTTTGTCAACGTTAAAGGTATTTATAGCTTTAGTCTTGCATACTGCGTACTAGTCCGACCTCATTATTCTTCATCTAGGATAAGTTGTGAAGTACACAAGCTGAACCTGATTTGATAGGATAAATGGTTCATATTCGAGATATCGACACCGTTAGTTTATACCACAAGAACGTGATGGTCAATTTTCAAACCTTGATCTTAGATCAAATCGAACCAATCATACTTGAATCATGATCTTAGCAGGCTCTTTGCCATAATTATATGTCAACTCTATAATCTCCCATCCTAAATGTCGCTAATATTGAAAATAATAGTGACCCGAATAACGTCGCTAACTGTTGTTGAAAAACTATATATATTACAACATGTACGAAATGATGTTCCTAAACGTCATTGATTTTAAAAATTTAGCAATGTCCCACGACTCCTAGCGTCGATTGTTTTTATATTAACTGATGTAGTCGCTATTCGTCGCCAACAAAGACGAATTGTGACATATTTATTTTGAGTCGCTAAATTTTTAAATGTTAGTATGAGACTCGTCTCACAGTATTCGTATTTGTATACAGCTACATATGTTATACTGTATTATGCATTTTTTTGGATTTCGAAGAACCAGTGGAAAACTTGATTTTTGAAACTTTTTTGTGAAACAGACATATACGGTCGGCATATAGGTTTGTACTGACGGTATACCGATCGGGTAGAATATCTACTTTATAGATATTTTCAATTCGAGATATTTTCAAGAATAGTATTCCAATAGTGTTTAGATATTTTGATGAATAGTGATGATACATTCTATTATCCTATGGATATTTGGTTTTATTCTGGACGTTTGAGATTGATCTTGATCGAGTCACAAATCACGATCAGACTGTCATGATTAATTTACCTCTATATATACGATTATATTTCTTTTCGATTTCTCTTTTACTTTCTCTCTCCACTCTTCATTCCTTCTCGTTTCTGCTCTGTATTTCTTGGGAGCTTGGAGCTTAGTTTCGAGACCTTAGAGTGTGGTTTTTGAACCCCTCTTGGTGGTGGATTTAAAGAGTTAGTCTTGGAGATTTTTTAGGCAAGTACATCTTGCCGAACTGCGGAACTTATTATGGTTTTCTTATAGTTTTAGTTTTCTTACTATCTTGATAGTCCACTATTCCCTAATACTTTCTTTACTAAATTTGTTTCTCTCATGATTTTGTCATTACGACCATCTCGAAATTTGGTTTGAGCTAGATTTTTGTTATCATGCTATGTCCAGTTATTTTTATAGTAGGAAACTCCGTATCGGGAACGATACCGGGGTGATTGTCATGAGACTTAGTATATTATTTGCATTACAGGACCGTCCTCTAGTATTTCCTTACTGTTATGCATGTTTTCCATGATTTTTGAAATGTTGTGTGGTTCCCAAAAACTTTTTTCATGCCTTAGTATTCATGTCCGGACATAATCGATATACCGACGGTATGTCGGTGTATACCGATGGAATACCAGTTTTTGAGCCATCCCTTTTGTTGAAAAGTTGTTGTGACACTTTTTGGCATACCAACGGTGTACCAGACCATACCGTCGGTATTCTAGTGCGGTACATATATTTTGACAGAGAGTTTTTGCCTATAGAAATCGGTATACTGCCTGTGTAACGGTGTATACTGTCGGAATACCGATTCAGTACCTAAGATATTTATTTTAGGATTTTGACTTAATTTCTTGATTTCTTCTTGGTTACTGCTTTACTGTCTTTTCTTGCCCAGTTTATAACTTGCCATGTCATACTTGGTTGGACCCGGTACGTTTTCTTGTTTTATCTTTATATTGACCTATCTTAGCTTACTCCTAATTCTTGTACATGTCTAGATTCCTGATAGTGCCTATCATGACACACTCCTGATCCTGTACATATCTAACTTGTATAGTGGCTCGTCGTAGCCCACCCCTGTCTTGATACTTGTCTTGGCTTCTAATGGCTTGTTGTGGTACACTTTCTTGCTTGTCTTGTCAGCCTTACTGGTCTCATATCTTGGTTGGACTTGACATATTCACCGGTGTGTACTGTCGGAATGCCGATCCAGTACCTCACATGCTTTCTCTTACATGTTTTCAGTTTTCTTTTAAATTCCTGTAGTAACTTTACATTATTCTTGTCCTGCTTTACTTTTGAGTTTATATGATTTGCATGCTGGTTTTTAGTTCTTAATTTGGCTTCCTTTGTGGTACTTGCAATTAGGGGTTTGACCCTACTAGTTTTGTTTGGCCAGTTCTGGTAGAGATGTCCGAGGATCTTTTGTACCTTCCATCCAATTGTGACTACCTGGAGCACCTAAGTACATAGTGGGTTTCCTTTATTTTACTCCTACTAGTTTTTGTACATATTCTTTTGAGGCTTTTCACCACAGAGTACTTGTTTAGCTCGTGTTTGGACTTGACATTTAACCTACAGGTTTAGACATGATGTGCATGTTGGCCCATTGGTCATGGTCAAACCTGATTTTAATAATTGATCAAACTTTCGATATAAATGCGAGTCAATTCAGATGTTTACTAACGACATTTTGGACACTGATCAAAGATGGATATCAACTCCGTTCAAGACCGAAGCTGTTTGCCACTCAGAATGTATTTCCTTCAAAGCAATATAATTTTTCATTTTATTGAGTCTAGGAATACATTGTACACCAAGTCGTACTGCCAAATAGGCTATCCGAAAACGTTTTTCAAAACTGATCTATCTTTTCAAAATGACCTATATTTTTGAAAAACATCTATTTTTACAAAAAGCTTCTGAAGGACTTTTTCAAAAAGCTAAAATTATTTCTTTACTAAATCAACTGACCAAACCCTGACAGAACTCGGCCAGAGTTCGGCCAGAGTTCGACCAAGTTGAACGTTTGATTTTGAACTTGGTTTTCCTTCAGTTGCGGTTCGTTACAAAGAGTTCTGTCCGAATTCTGCCCGAATTCTGTCAGAGTTCTGCCTTTGAAAAAACTATAAATAGAGAAGGATTTCGATCATTTCAAATCACCAATTCAATTTCAATCGCTTCTCTTCTAAAGCTTATATTTCTTTCAAAGAGTTCTAAAAAGCTTCCATTTTCAAATCCCAAGCCAGTTACAATCCTCTAGTCGATTTGCCAGTGTGGTACGGTCTAGAAGTTTCAGAGCGATTGTAATCAGAGGCTTGATTGAAGATTAACTCTTCACAATTGAAGTTGGTCGAGTTCTTCGTATCAAATCTCGCGTCTGTAGAAGTTGCAAGGACTTCTTATGAAAACTTGCGGGATTTTCCAATAGTGCATTCAACTAGAAGCTAGAGTTCTTCCGACTGGACTAGTCCTCACAAGAGGGAAACCAGTATAAATCTCGGTATTTGCATTTTCCTTCTGATCACACTTTTATTACTGTCATTTATTTTGTGATTATAATTATATCTGTGATCTAACTGCTAACGAGTTTTTTAATTAGCAATATTCCGCTGCCTACTCTATTCATCCCCCTCTAGAGTATTCTGCTTTACGATTTCGTTCCTACAATTGGTATCAGAGCGGGTTATACAGGTAAAAGCAAGGTAAAATTGCAGTTATATTCAATTATTATATAGATCACAGCATTACACATTGTAACTATGAAATTCACAAGTGAAGGCCAAGCCACAAACAAACCTCCACTGTTTGACGGCACAAACTACACTTATTGGAAAACACGTATGAGTTTCTTCCTGAAATCTCTTGATTTTGACTTATGATCTGTAGTTATTGATGGCTATAAAAAGTCCTCCGTATTAATGTTGATGGAGTTTTAGTTGAAAAATTCCATGATAAATATACAGAGGATGAAAAAAAAAGGCCAGTCTTGACGCACGTGCTATTAACGCTTTATTTTGTACTTTAGACAGAACTGAATTTAACAGGGTATCTACTTGCATAACATCAAACGAAGTGTGGAAGCTTCTCGAAGTAACCCACGAAGGAACAACACAAGTCAAGGAGTCAAAGATCAGCAGACTTACTCAGGAGTACGAGGCGTTCAAAATGACGCCAAGTGAATCAGTCACTCAGATGTTTACAAGATTCTTGGATATTGTAAATCCTTTGTCTTCACTAGGCAAGGATTACAGTAACCATGAGAAGATTCGTAACTTCTATGAGCTCTCACAAAGAACTGGATTATAAAGGCTACAGCAATCATTGAAGGGAACGACCTCTCAACAATGTCTCTGGAAACACTCATGGGTAAGCTACTCACTCACGAGTTAGAACTTCAAGACTTTGAAGATGCTACACCAAAAGAGAAGTCAGAGAAGTCAATCGCTCTCAAGGCTCAACATAGAAGAACTATCGAAGATGACTCTGATGACAGCGACTCCGACTCTGAAGATCAAGCTCTTTTGGTATAAAAATTCAAGAAGTTCATGAGATTTAACAGAAGAACAAAAGACAGCAACAACAACAACGAGGAAGATCCTTTTTGCTACGGATGCAAGAAGAAAGGACACATGAAGACAGATTGTCCAACAACATCATCATCAAAGAAAAACAACAAATATGACAAAGGCTACCTGAAGAAATCTACATCAAGGAAGTATGCCAACACAAGCATATGGCATGAAAGTGAAGCCAGCGACTTAGAAGACGAACAATCAGATGACGCTGCAAATGTATGCTTGATGGCTTGCGATCAGGTAATCACTAATCCTCTATTTGATCCTTATGATGATTTCACCTTTGAGCAACTAGGAGAGGCTTTCAGTGACCTGTTAAATGATTACAGGAAACTGCGTAGTAAATATGAAACATCTAAGAAGGTACTCAAAGAGTACAAAGGTGAAATAGGAAGACTTACCGACCAACTAGATCATGTTAGAAATAATGACTCTTCAAATGAGTCTGGTGAGCTTTCATCTATTAAGTTGTTACACGAGACTGTTAAGCTATCCGAAGAAAAAGACCAAACTATCATCCAGTTAAAGGAAGACCTCTCTAAGAAGAGAAAGAGTATCCAGTGTGCACAAGTCAGAATTGAAACACTTACATCTGACTATACTAGATTATATGACACTTCCAAAAAGTTGAAAATTAGTTTAGGAAAACGGCCTGAAGTTGCTGCTTCCTATTCTAACACGTGTCAATTACCGAATCATCGGAACATGTCCAATACTGTCAGACCAAACCATACCAAAACTATGCCCAAGAAGACTAATAGGCATGCATTTTTCTATACTAGAAAATCAAAACCTACCAATCATGCACCTCACACAACTTTCAACACTTAATATGCCAAATGTCATTATTGTGGCCTCATTGGTCATATATCTTCTGCATGTAGAATCAAAAAGTTAGTAGATTTAAATGTTTATGCTTGGATACCAAAAACTAACCAGTCAGGACCCTACAAGAAATGGGTACCAAGAGTTTCATCTGCAAATTATTTTGTAGGTAGGACGCCTTTCACATGCTAGGAGCAAACGGATCCTTGACAGCGGTTGCTCACGGCATATGACCGGTGATGCTTCATTATTCGCAATACTGTCGAAGAAGAATAAAGAAGGATATGTCTCCTTCGGTAATAATTTAAGAGGGTACATAATCGGTATCGGTGACATTGGTAAGATTCCCTATCCTGTGATTAAAGATGTCTGTCTAGTTACCGAGTTAAAACATAATCTGCTCAGCATAAGTCATTTAGGTGATCATGGTTATGGTATTAACTTCGTCAAAGATAAATGTACAATAGTTGATAGTTCAACTGGTAGTACTATCTTTGAAGGTATTAGGGAAGATAATATATATGTTTTCTATTTGTTGGAAGATGCTAACAAAGCAGGTAGATGTTTGATGGCCAAAAGCATTGAGAGTCAACTATGGCATATGAGACTTGGTCATGCAAACATGGATACAATCTACAAAGAAGTTGGTACACGACTTACCGGACATATCTTTCAAAAAGTATACGGTATGTAGTGAATGTGAAAAGAACAAAGCTACCAAATCCGTATTTAAATCCAAGAACGCTGTAAGTACTACTAGACCTCTACAACTGTTGCATATGGACTTATTTGGACCAAGTAGAATTGCTAGCCTAGATGGTAAGTTATATGCATTTGTCATTGTAGATGATTTCTCTAGATATACATGGGTTTATTTTCTTGCACGCAAGAACGATGCATTATCATAATTCGTCACCTTTTGCAAGAAAGTACAGAATGAAAAATGGTTCATGATTACTCGCATTAGTAGTGATCATGGCGGCGAATTTGAGAATGCAGAATTCAAGTAATTTTATGACACACACGATTATTTGTATAAATTTTCTTGCCCTAGGACTCTTCAACAAAATGGAGTTGTGGAACGTAAGAACAGAACTCTATCTGAAATGGCTAGAGTAATGTTAAACCAGTTTAGTCTACCTAGATACTTTTGGACTGAAGCTGTCAATACAGCGTGCTATATTCTCAATAGGGTTCTAATTCGACCTATATCGAAGAAGACTCCCTATGAACTATGGTTTGATAGAACACCTAATGTTTCATATTTCAAGATTTTTTGTTGTAAATACTTTATTCTTAATACTAAAGACAATCTGAGTAAATTTGATGAAAAGGCCGATGAAGGTACATTTTTAGGTTATGCAGCAAAAAGCAAAGGATACAGAGTCTTCAACAAAAGAACCATGATCATCGAAGAATTAATCAATGTCAAGTTTGATGAGTTAAATCAACACTTAGACGATGACGACAATGAAGACATGATCACACCAAGTACAGCTACTGTAAAACCTTCACAGC
Source organism: Iris pallida (assembly GCA_029216955.1). Lineage (NCBI taxonomy): Eukaryota > Viridiplantae > Streptophyta > Magnoliopsida > Asparagales > Iridaceae > Iris > Iris pallida. The sequence goes on from JANAVB010004998.1 coordinate 10,282,102, forward strand.
AAGCACCAGCTAAGTCTTCAAGCAAAGAAGCAGGAACCAGTATTCCTGAGGCTACACCAAAGGAGATGAGATTCTTGGCTGATCATCCAAAGGACTTGGTAATTGGTGAGATTACCAAGGGTGTAAGTACTCGTTCCTCTAATAAAGATATAGCTTCTTGTGTTGCTTTTGTTTCGCAGTTTGAACCTAAAAATATTGAAGAAACATGTAGTGATAATTTTTGGTTAGATGCTATGCAAGAGGAATTAAACCAATTCGAATGGAATCAAGTTTGGAAACTTGTTCCCAAGCCTATTGATCATCCGGTCATTGTCACCCGATGGGTATTCCGAAACAAACTGAACGAGAATGGTTTAGTGACTTGTATTAAGGCTCGACTCGTAGCTCAAGGATACAATCAAGAAGAAGGTATCGACTACGATGAAACTTATACCCCAGTTGCGAGATTAGAATCCATTCGCATGTTATGTGTATTTGCATGTTTTCATAATTTCAAGTTATTTCAAATGGATGTCAAAAGTGCATTTTTGAATGGTTTTATAAAAGAAGAAGTTTATGTAGCTCAACCTCCCGGTTTTACTGATTTCAAATATCCTGAATATGTTTTCAAGTTAAAGAAAGCCTTATACGATTTGAAACAAACCCCTCGTGCTTGGTACGATCGTCTAAGCTCTTTTCTACTTGACAACGGTTTTTCAAAGGGAAAGGTTGACACTATATTGTTTATAAAATCTTTGAATAACAACATTCTTTTGATTCAAGTCTATGTAGATGATATTATTTTTAGATCTACTGATGAATCTCTTTGTCAAAAAAATTCAAAGTGTATGCAGAATGAGTTTGAGATGAGCATGATGAGAGAGCTGAAATTCTTTTTCAGACTGCAAATCAAACAAACCAACAATGGGACATTCATAAATCAAACAAAGTACACAAAAGTTCTATTAAAGAAGTTCGACCTGGAAGCAGTCAAGCCACTTAGCACTCCAATGGCGACTTCAACCAAGCTTGATACTGATGAACAAGGCAAACCCGTCGACATACGTAAGTATCGAGGTATGATCGGTAGCTTACTGTATTTAACTGCTAGTCGACCAGATATTATGTTCAGTGTTTGCTTGTGTGAACGTTTTCAAGCCAATCCTAAGGAATCACATCTGTGCGCAGTTAAGCGTATCTTTCGATACCTTAAAGGCACTTCTTTTGTCGGCTTATGGTATCCCAAAACCACGTCATTTGACCTAACCGGTTATTTTGATGCTGATTTTGCCGGATGCAAAGTAGATAGAAAAAGCACTAGCGGCACATGTCATTTCCTAGGAAAAGCTCTAGTCTCTTGGTTTAGCAAAAAGCAAAATTCCGTCGCATTATCAACAACCGAGGCTGAGTATATCGCCGCTGGACGTTGTTGTACACAAATTTTGTGGATGAAGCAAACTTTAGAAGACTATGGATTGCATTTTTCACACATACCCATTTTCTGTGACAACACTAGTTCTATTAATTTGACTAAGAATCTAGTATGTCACTCTCGTACTAAACATATCGAGATTCGACATCACTTTCTTAGAGATCATCAACAAAATGGAGAAATAGACCTTGTATACATAGACACACAGAATCAATTAGCTGATTAATCTTTCTGATAAAGCTGACTCTGGTCTGATAAAGCTGACAAACTCTAGCAAAGAATGACAGGTCTGACAACTCTAACACTCTGAAAAGAAGATAAGACATGATTAGACTGGATATGCGACCCGAGCCGCATGAACCTTATGCAACTCAATCTATATATTTCATGCGGCCAAGGGTAACTGCAATCCGATCCTCATGGGTTTATGTGGCCCAGAATATAAGAACCTATGCGGCTCAAAAGTCCCCAAGCTAGATGCGGACTAAGGGAGACTACCGCATGAGTCTTATGCGGCCCAGCAGGGCCGAACTCTGAAGGGCCTATGCGGCTCAAAATGAATCAAGTAGACTGGTCCTATCTTGCAATGAGACACGTGGCAGGCTGTCCAAGTCTCAACTACCCAGATTCGCTACAACAAAATATCAACAACCCCTACCAGCTGGCAGCCCGAGATCAAGTCTTTGTGCGCTGTGAGAGACACGTGGCCACGTGGCCCTTTATGCGGCCCAAAAAGACGCTACTGCAAAAAACACTATACGTAGCAGGTTATTAAACCCAGGCAAATGGTCGGCAATCCAAGGCTGGTAACCTACGAAAGACAATTTTTTCGAGAGCAAGGAGTGCATCAGATAGTCCAAGGAGTAAGGCAGAGTTGTTATACTTTCCCGAGCTTCTATCGTCATCCCCAGAATCAAAACTAAACAATTGTACTTAGATTGTCTCCTAGGCTTTCTTTTTAGGCTTTCTCTTGTACAAGCGAGTTTGCAATCAAGTTCAATTCATCTGTAATTTGTTGTGCTTGATATTTAATAGCAAACAGGTTTAAAGCATAACAAGGTTTTAGAAGCATGTAAAAGAAAAAAATCACATCTATTGTGTGTGTGTGTGTGAAGAAAATCACATCTATTGTATGTAACCTAATCGGTAAGGGTGACTACAATTTTGATTTAATTTCAAAACTACTAAGAAATAACACTGAAAATACTTAACATTATGCCTAAATCTATAAAATATATGTTTTTAAATATAAATAATTTATTAATAATTATTTGTTTTCCGATACAAAAGTCAGATGCTCTGATACGATACCGCCGATACTACCGATATCGCCTATACCAATAATCATAGTAATAGTCCGATACCGATTCCGATACTAATATTGTGAACCTTGGTTTAAAGCATAATAAGGTTGGAAAAGCGTGTAAAAGAATCCGATACCGCCGATACTACCGCTGATTATTTGTTTCCCGATACCAAAAAATCCGATACTCCGATCCGAAATCGTCGATACTACCGATATCGCCGATACCAATACTCATATGAATAGTCCGATACCGATTTCGATACAGATACTTTGAACCTTGATACTAAGTTTATATATATATACTAATTTATATACTAAGGGATTTCGGTGTGTGTGTGTGTGTTACTACCGGCCCCGGCCCCCAAACCCCCGCCACACCGCCGACCGCCATCCCCACCACCGCGACCCCCACCCCCACCCCAACCCCCATCCCCACCACCGTCGACCGCCACCCCCACCTCCGACCTGAAACCCGCCGCCCCACGCCGCCCCGACCCGAAACCCCCTCCAACGACCCCCACCCCCACCACCGCGACCCCCACCCCCACAACCACCGGCCCCCGCCGCCACCCGCCGCCCCGACCCGAACCCCCCCCCCAACCAAGGCCCCGACCCGAAACCCCCCCAGTGACCTCCACCCCTACCACCGCGACCCCCACCCCTACCACCACCGGCCCCGCTGCCCCCCGCCGCCCCGACCACCGAGTGAAAGAGAGAGAGGATTACTTGAAAAGGAAGAGAGAGTCTTTGCGGCCGGAGAGAGAGAAAAAGTTTGGAGGGAATGAAAAGTTCTCCCCCGTCAGTTAATTTAAGTTAGGGCTGGATATTTAGCGACGGACTAGCGACGGATATATTCCGTCGCTAGTCGTCGCTATACCACCCTAGCTGGCCGACGGAATATCCGTCGCTATGTGGTCGTTAAATTTTGTGCCAATTTTTTTCAACATTTTTCGCCAACTTTTGACAACTAAGCGATGGCATAGCGACGAATTCTTTATCCGTCGCTATATTTTCGCGACTTAACGACGGATTGGCGACCTTTGCTCGCCCTTAAAATAAAAATAATTTATCAGCTTTTCAACGGCAATCAGTCGAAACTTTGTCGGTAGTCCGTCGCTAATAGCGACGGAACAAATCCGTCGCTAAATGTCTGTCACCAATTGGTTGTATTTTGGTAGTGGGAGTGAGCGCCTCCTGACAGAAGCTGCTTCTCTTGGGTCTTCAGAAAGAATCCCATAGACTGCATAGTTTATAAATGGGAACCGCCAATCCCTGGTGCCTTCATCTGTTCCTACTTGTAATGAGTAGTTCTGACATGTGCGCACGGTATTCTTTGGACAGACTAACTCCCGGCCCGTTACTGAAACATTATGATTAGATCCAACGGGGACGGCCAAAGAGGAGGCGAGACCGGCTAGTGCGTCGGCCTCCAGGTTTTGCAACCGTGGCACATGTTCTATAAAGAATATTATGAAGGTGGAGATAATGTCGATTGCCACCTGGTGATAAGGGATCAAGTCCTCATGTCGAACCTCGTACTGACCTCGAACCTGACTGATGATCAATTTCGAGTCTCCATAGGCCTCGATGTAGTCAGCCCCTAGTTGTTTGTTGAGCTGGAGTCCGATGATGAGGGCGTTATACTCTGCAGCATTGTTGGTGCATGACTCCGTGAGCGAATATGTACGATTGATAACTAAGTCGTTCGGAGTAACAAGGATGATCCCGACCCCTGCTATGATTTCAACCTTTGGCTCCGCTCTTGAGGCTCCGTCAAAGAATATGGGCCATACTGAGTTGTCCGAAACTGTTTTGGACTCCAGTACTTCATCGAGGATTTTTTCATAGAGTTTTGAATTTTCTGGCACCGGATGAGCCGCCAGGAAATCTGCCAACGCTTGGCCTTTGACTGCCTTCTGTGTGACGAACAACATGTCGTAAGGAGTCAAGAGGATTGCCCATGTGGCTAGTCGTGAATTCAGTGCCCCTGGCTTGGTCATAAGGACTCTGAAAGGGTTGATCTTAGATACCACATGGATCATCTGTCAGGCCACATAATGGTGTGTCTTTTGGATGGCGAAAAGGAGGGCTAGTCCTTCTCAACAGGATTATATCGGTGCTCAGCTCCAACCATGGTCTTGTTGAGATACTATATTGCTTGTTCGTGGCCTTCTTTATTCTTTTGGGCTAATAAGGCACTAAGAGAATGATCCATGGCTCGGACGTACAGTAGGAAGGGCTTCCCCACGACTAGGGCTACCAACACATGAGGGCTGGTAAGGTACTTCTTGATGTCGTCGAACGCGCGCTAGCACTCTTCGGTCAATTCAAAAGTGACCCTTTCTTCATTAGTCTGGTGAAGGGTTGACATTTACCAGAGAGATTTGCTATGAACCTCATTATATACGCCAATCGCCCCTGCAAACCTCGAAGCTCTCATAGGTTCTTTGGAGGTGCCATGTCAAGAATTGCTTTGGTCTTCTCCGGTCGATATGAATTCTTTTTGCTGTGATGATGAAGCCTAAGAACTTGCCGCTAGACAGACGGCCAGTCGGAGCGTATGATTCAGACACTAGAGGATATGCTGCGAGCGTGTATGCGTAACTTTGGTGGATCATGGGAAGACCACCTTCACCTTGTGGAGTTTTCTTACAACAATAGCTATTAAGCGAGCATTCAGATGGCTCCGTTTGAAGCATTGTATGGTAGGAAGTGTCGGTCTCCTATCTGTTGGAGCAACATCGGAGAGCGACATATAATGGGTCCCGAGTTGGTTTTGAGCACTGTGGAGATGGTTATGAATATAGAGGACCACCTGCGAGCAGCGCAGGATCGACAGAAGCAGTGGACAGATAATCGTCGTCGACCCTTGGAGTTTAAGGAAGGCGACCATGTATTCTTGAAGATATCCCCCCACTAGAGGCACGATTTGATTTGGAGGACGTAGAAAGTTGAGTCCAAGATACATTGGCCCTTTCGATGTCTTAGAACGGGTTGGAGAGATGGCCTACAGATCGGCATTGCCACCGTCTTTAGAGGGAGTACATGATGTATTCCATATGTCGTAGCTGAGGCGATACATGGCAGACGACAGTCACGTGCTCGATCACTCCGAAATCATAGTTGGGTCGAGTTTGTCGTATCAAGAGCAACCAGTAGGCATCCTTGATTGCCGAGTGAAGGTATTGCGGAATCAATCTATACCATTGGTTCGCGTGGCATGGAAGCATCACTTGCCGGGGGAGTCTACTTGGGAGTGGGAGGACGACATCCGAAATTGCTACCTGCAATTATTTGACAACCAAGGTATGTCCTGCATATGTTAGTTCTTTATTGTTTCTTGCATTGCATTGCACTGCATTCGACCCCCTACCTTAGTTTAATTTTGAGGACAAAATTTCTTTAAGTTGGGTAGAATGTAAAACCCCTCAAAACTTAAAGGAAATTTTAAATTTATTTTTTTGGATTTTATTTAAATCTAATTTATTTTTTATCTTATTTATATTATATAAAAGGACTATAGTCATGGTTGAGTTTGAATACGCAAGGCGACTAGAAAGTATGACATGCCTAGCATAGTCAGGTGCTTTAACTAGCATGCTAGCCATGTTTGGAATGCCATGGTCATACAGTAATCTCTTGCATGTTAACCATTCAAATTTTGGCACAAGTTATATTTTATTTAATTAATTAGTTAAGAAAGCCTTTATGACTTTTTAGGAAACCCGGTTGCACCAAACCTTCCCAAAACTCTTCCAAGCCAAACCCAACCCTATGTAGGCATGTTGGGCATTAATAAATATTAATCATTACATATATTTGTATTTAATTCAGATTTGGATTGTATTTCATAGATAGAATTAATTAGTTCTATATTAGGAAAGCCCTTTTTAAATCCTCAATCCAATCAATTAGCCAACTCACCAAACAACCAAATCATGCCAAGTGGATCCCACCATAGATTATTCGGCCAAGCAAACGCCCTAATGGCCGAACACCTCATAGGAATAGGTTTTCCACTCTTTTTCATGCATGCAACCCAATAAAGCCCATATATATACATCAACTTAGCCCAAACCCTAACCCTAACTTAATTCTTCCTTTCTTTCCATCTCCGTAGCCGACCACCCCTCTCCCTCTCCATATTTTTGGCAGCACCTTTTCCCCCATAGCCTCCATACATCATCTCCTCCATTGCACATCTCTCCATCCTTCACAAAAACTCATCTCCTCCACCATATATACATCCACCCAACCCCTCAAAACAAACCCTAAAAACTCCATCTTCTCCATCCAACCATCTATAGCCATTGCCAACCCTTCCATACTCACCAAAAGAGGATTAGTAAGCAAGGATAGCGAGAAAGGTTAGAGCTTTGGCGAGGAGAAGTCGTCACAACCTCTCTTGCAAGGACCTTTGGTAAGAAATTCTAATCTTTCCATCTCAAACCCTTACTACAATTTTGTAGAAAATATGTTATTAAATCTGTAGAAATTATATTTTGATGGCTTTTGTTAAGTATAATCATCCATAAAGGTTTCATGAAATATAGGCGTAATATTCATGTTTCGGTAGGATCAAAATTAACTATATTGTGAAGGAACTATGAGTTATTGGTGCATATTCTCGAAACTGAATTTTATATGTATTCATATACATACATTAGGATTTTTAAGTATTTTTCTACAATTTTAGCAAATCAAATCTGGTCGAAAATTTTTTAGGTCAAAACTAGCTAATTTTGGGTTACCGGCTGACCTAGAATGTCCCAAACATGTAGTATAATTCAATCCTTGTTCCTCTGTTATTATTCTATAAAATAAGGTATTTTATTGCTGTTTAAAATATTTTTTTGTTATTTTAGCAATTTTGAGTCATTAACTATATTCCGGACGAGTTTCGGGTAGACTAGCTGACTTAGTAATCAACTAGTCATAAATGTCTTTAGAAATATTAATTCTAGAATTTCAGAGATAAATCTGTAGAAAATTAGTTTAAATATTATTTTTATGATATGTATATGATTTTTAAGTATGTTATTGAAGTAGGGGCATAACCAACTAATTAAGAGTTAGAAACCATAAAACTGTGTTTTGATGTCTCGTGGAAGCTGTATGTGATTGTATGAATCTAAATGGTTCTACGAGAGATTGAATATAATTTTAACACATTACTTTGACTAATTAAGTCGTATCGTAAGTTTCATGAGTAGTGACTTAATCTATTAAATTAATTATCTAGGAGCGTCGGGTTCCGGAGGCGTGAACGTGGTGTTGACACAAAATCACAGTCAACCAAATACTGATAAAATTGACAATATGATACTTGTCATAATTCAATATGACACATCAAGACTGAACTCAGTACAAGACGGACTACGGCTCGTACCTGCAGCGTACAATGTTTTGAGTCTGTATTTTACACTTTTCTTGAGTCTAGATATATGTAAACTGAGTCGTACTGAGCAGTTTGAGACTTTACCCATACCTATACCATAAACCAAAAGCTTCACTAAAATCAAACTAGCCCATTAAGCCCACTGGACCAGTTCTGTCTTCTAGAGACAGAGTTCGGGCCGAACTCTGCCTCCACACAGAGTTCGGGTCGAATTCTGTCCCCTAAAATCCAGGACCCTAATTTTTAGGGTTTGCTGGATGCTAGTTGTCCAACGGCCAAAATTTTGAATTCTTAACCCAGAATTCTGGCCGAATTCTGCCTATCCAGAACCCTATAAATAGGCCTTGAATTCTCACTTTTCAAATCATCCAATCTTCTCTTCTCTTCTCTCTAAAGCCTTATACAAGCCTTACCCTTCTCATCTACTAGCCACAAGCTCCCTAAGCCTCAAAGTGCTCAGTACTCTTCAGTTAGGAGTTTGTGCAAGAGTTCAAAAAGTCGCTTGGAAAATTCCAAGCATCGCCACTGTGATCTCTGTAAGAAGTTGACGTGCTCTTCTGAAGAAAAGGCACGGGGTGTAACTACTATTTCACAAATAGTAGATTTAATCCTGAGCTAGATTTCTTAGGCCTGGACTAGTCCTCCACGAAGAAAACCAGGTTAAAATCGGCTGTGTTTGCGTATGCTTTCTCGCTCTTTATTATTTCCGCATTTACTCTGATTATTTACTGTTGGTGAAAGTGCTTAATTTTTAATTGGACATTATTGTCATAAACTCTATTCACCCCCTCTAGAGTTGCCTATTTGTTCTTCAATTGGTATCAAAGCTTTGTTCTCTTAACAAGGACTAACATCCTAGGGCTGATCCATGGTAACCACACAACCCATGTTTTCCAATCACGGTGAAGGGCAGTCCACTCATAGGCCTCCCCTATTTGATGGAACAAACTACACCTATTGGAAAACAAGGATGAGTTTTTATCTCAAGTCGCTAGACTTCGACCTGTGGACCATTGTTACCGATGGTTACAAAAAGCCCGCCAGGATAGTTGTCAATGGTGATCTCATTGAGAAACCCCACGACAAATATTCTGACGAGAAAAAGAAACAGGCAAGTCTAGACGCAAGAGCTATTAATGCTTTATTTTGTGCAATAGACATGACTGAGTTTAACAGGGTCTCAACATGCACCACCTCTCACGAAGTATAGAGACTTCTTGAAGTGACGCATGAAGGAACCACCCAAGTCAAGGAATCAAAAATAAGTCATCTTACACAAGAATATGAGGCGCTCAAGATGAAGCCTGATGAGACGATCACACAAATGTTTACAAGATTTCTCGACATCATCAATCCCTTGTCATTTCTCGGCAAACAAGATACAAATTACGAGAAGATCCGCAAGTTACTTAGGGGGCTACCAAAGATTTGGAACCCTAAGGTAACAGCTACTTAGGGGGCTACCAAAGATTTGGAATCCTAAGGTAACAACTATCATAGAAGGCAATGATCTTACTACAATGTCTATAGAGACTTTGATAGGAAAGCTGATGATTCACGAGCTTGACCACAAAGACTTCGAAGAGCCTGCTCCAAAGGCAAAGGAGATTGCCCTTAAAGCTCATCGTCGAAGAGCTGATCCTGAAGAGACTGATGATGAAAATTCGAAAGGTGATGATCAAGCTCTCCTTGTCCGCAACATCAAGAAGTTCCTTCGCTTCAATCGAAGAAAGAAGGAACAACAAGAAGATGACGAAGAAGAGCCAACATGCTACGACTGCAAGAAGACGGGACACGTCCGAAAAGACTGCCTATTCGCAAAGAAAAGCAACCGATATGAGAAGCCCTACAAGAAGTCTTCCTCAAGAAAATATGCCAACACTAGCATTTGGCATGAAAGCGAAGCTAGTGACTCCGAGGAAGAAAAGGACTCCCCTCAAGACACCGCCAATGTTTGCCTAATGGCAACATCCGATAAGGTAACTAGCGAAACTCTCGATGATTTCACTTTTGATGAACTTGGCGATTCATTCAATGATTTACTAAATGACCACAAGAAAGTCATTAGTAAATATAAACATGCCAAGGAGAAGATCAAAAGTTATGAAGTCGAGATTCAAAAACTCTCTTCTTTGCTTGATAATATTAGAGACACTTCACCCACGGAAGTCACAAATGAGGTGTCTAAGCTTAAATTAAGCCTACATGATGCCGAAGCACGTATTGAAAAGAAAACACGTGAGATCACAACGCTCAACACTGATCTTGTTGAAGAAAAGAATAGACACAAGATCTCTATTACTAAAATTTGTGGTTTGAATGCTAATTATAATGAACTGCAAGCCGCCTCTAAGAAATTAGAGACTAGATTGGGAAAACAGGTCTCACCCTCAAACCCAATCACATGAGACACACACAAAGCACAACACTACTCAAAATAGTCAAACACGTCATCCACCTGCAGCACGCAAACATGCTTACATGTACACCCAATTCCATACAACACATAAACCACATGCACGTAGAAATTATTCTCATAACTATCATTCTACTGCGAAACAATCACCATGCTACACATAGATATAATCATCACTATGTTGCACATAAACAAAATCACCACCATACTGCATATAGAAATAATCATCATCCTACTGCCATATACAGTCATTATCATGCTGCTCCACACCACTCTTACCATGCTACATATAGACATCATCAACATGCTCCAAATATAAATAGGAATGCTATTTGTACCTATTATGGATTACATGGACACATCTCACCACAATGTAGAATTAAGAGATTAGTAGATATAAATCTATATGCATGGATGCCAAAAACTAAATTTTCAGGACCCTCAAGAACATGGGTACCAAAGGTCATATCTACTCTTGATGTTGGTGGACCTTCCCTCATCAACTAAAAGTAAGTGGATTCTCGATAGTGGATGCTCGCGACATATGATGGGATACGCAAATCTTTTCACATCACTATCGATGAAGAGAGAAGGGTATGTATCCTTCGGCAACAACGTAAAAGGGTATATCATAGGTAATGGTACTATTGGTCATCCTCCTTCTCCTGTAATAAAGGATGTCTGCCTAGTGACCAAGTTAACGCATAACCTGCTCAGCATAAGTCACCTTGCTGATCATGGATATGATATTAACTTCGGACAAAATAAATGCTACATCTATGATAGGTCAACGGGAGACATCGCTTTTGAAGGAATAAAAGAGGATAATATTTACATTTTCTATCTTTCTAGAGATACTAACAGTGCAGGGAGATGCCTCTATGCCCACAAGGATGAGAGATTGTTGTGGCACCAGTGTCTTGGTCATGCCAATATGGATACAATATCCAGGCTGTCGACTAAAAAGCTAGTGAGAGGCTTGCCCTACATCATATTAAAAAAGGACACTGTATGTGCCGAATATGAGTTAAATAAGGCAACCAAGTCATCATTTCATTCCATAAACACTGTAAGTACTACTAGACCCTTGCAATTACTTCACATGGACTTATTTGGTCCTAGTAGAGTAGCCAGTCTTGGTGGAAAGCTCTACGCTTTTGTTATAGTAGATGACTTTTCTAGATTCACTTGGGTTTTCTTTCTTACAAACAAAAGTGATGTCATTTCTGTTTTCAAAATATTTGTTAAAAAGGTTCAAAACGAAAAAGGCTACATGATTACTCGAATCTGAAGTGATTATAGAGGCGAATTCAAAAATACTGATTTTGAAAAGTTTTATGATTTAAATGGTTTTGATCATGAGTTTTCTTGTCCTAAAACTCCTCAACAAAATGGTGTTGTGGAGCAAAAGAATAGGACTCTTGGCGATATAACTAGAGTAATGCTAAATAAATTTTCTCTTCCGAAATATTTTTGGGCTAAAGCTGTCAGTACAGCGTGCCACATTTTAAATAGGGTGCTTATTCGACCTATTACGAAGAAAACACCCTATGAGCTTTGGTTTGGAAGAACTCCAAATGTTTCATATTTCAGAGTTTTTGGTTATCGATGTTTTATCCTTAACAACAAAGACAACTTAGGCAAATTTGATGCCAAAGCTGACAATGGTATATTTCTTGGATATGCTGCCAAGAGCAAGGGATATAGAGTGTTTAACAAACGCTCATTAATTATGGAAGAGTCTGCAAATGTGACTTTTGATGAAGATAATAGTGCAGCAGCCACTCCTGACGATGATATTGAGCCATCGACTTCTACGCCGATGAATACCACCACTAAAACCAATTCTCTGGAGGGCTTGCCAAAGAAATTCTCTTTCAAGCCATCACATCCTGAAAACATGGTCATAGGTGAGGTTTCACACGGAGTAAGTACTCGATCATCGTTAAGAGACTCTATTGCTAGCACTGCCTTCATTTCACAAATTACCTAAAAATGTTTTAGAAGCTTTTAATGATGAGTTTTGGATTTCTGCCATGCAAGAAGAACTCAACCAATTCGAGAGGAGCCAAGTCTGGGAACTTGTTCCTAGGCCAGCTAATCATTCGATTATTGGTACGAAATGGATTTTTCGAAACAAAGTAAATGAAGATGGTTTAGTTACACGCAATAAAGCTCGTCTAGTAGCTCAAGGATACAACCAAGAGGAAGGTATCGACTACGATAAGACGTATGCTCCTGTTGTAAGACTAGAATCCATTCAGATGCTTTGTACATTTGCTAACTTTCAAAATTTTAAATTATTTTAAATGGATGTTAAAAGTGCTTTTCTGAATGGATTTATTAAGGAGGAAGTTTTTTGTAAAACAACCCCCTGGTTTTAAAAATCACAAATTTCCCGACCATGTTTTCAAACTCAAGAAAGCGCTATATGGCCTAAAACAAGCCCGTAGAGCTTGGTATGAACGACTAAGCAATTTCTTGTTTGAAAAAGATTTTTCAAAAAGGAAAATTGACACTACACTGTTTATCAAAAGTTTTCAAAACACTATTCTTTTAGTGCAAATCTATGTAGATGATATCATATTCGGTTCCACTAATGAAAATCTTTGCCAAGATTTTGCTAAGTGTATGCAGAACGAATTTGAGATGAGCATAATGGGGGAGCTCACCTATTTCCTTGGACTGTAAGTCAAACAAACTTCGCAAGGAACTTTCATCAGCCAGTCTAAATATACAAAGGATATGCTGAAGAAATTTGATCTTGACAACATCAAACCAATCAGCACCCCTATGGCTACTTCGACCAAGCTAAAACCTCATGAAAGCGGCAAACCTGTTGACCAAAGTAAGTATCGAGGTATGATTGGTAGTTTACTGTACTTAACTGCTAGTCATCCCGATATCATGTTTAGTGTTTGTCGGTGTGCTCGCTATCAAGCTAGTCCTAAGGAATCACATATGTCCGCCGTTAAGCGTATCTTTCGATACCTTAAGGGTACTGTTACAATGGGCTTATGGTAGCCCAAATCCACATCATTTGACCTTATCGGTTATTCGGATGCTGATTTCGCAGGATACAAAGTCGACCATAAAAGTACAAGTGGCACATGTCATTTATTAGGCAAGGCTCTAGTCTCTTGATTTAGCAAAAAGCAGAATTCTGTCGCACTATCCACAACAGAAGCTGAATATATCGCAGCTGGTCGTTGTTGTGCACAAATTCTGTGGATGAAGCAAACCCTTGAAGACTACAATCTTTCTTTCATGCACATTCCTATATTATGTGATAACACTAGTGCTATAAACCTCACCAAGAACCCAATATATCACTCACACACGAAGCATATTGAAATACGTCACCACTTTTTGCGTGATCACCAGCTCAATGGCATTATAAACTTAGAATTTATTGACACTGATCATCAGCTAGCAGATTTCTTTACTAAATCACTATCCGAAGAGCGTTTCAACTTTTTGTGTCGTGAACTCAGAATTTTGGATGAAGCTGTTATTCATTAAAGTAACCTGCATAAATATCGATTATGTCTTGGTTCTTTATGATGAATTTGTTATGGGTACAAGCCGAAAGGGTCCTTCTGTCAACAAGGCATAAAAGCCTAAGCGACACGGTGCACTAGTCTTCAGGACTACCGCTAGCTGGGATCCGGCCCCTGCAGCTAACCCATGGCAATTTTACCATACTGAATTGTGGCATAACTCCTTGTTTATTACATGGTATACTTCTATCTATAACTTGCTTAATTCAAAATTTTGAACTTTATGTTATTCTTCATGCTATAACAGTTGCATTCATACTTCCTTTCCTTCATTTCTTTTAAATCTATCTTTATTTTCAAACTTTTCCATCCTGATTTCTATTCTAGCCCTAGAAACCAGAATTCGGGCCAAAATCTGTCTAACGCAGAGTTCGGGCCGAATTCGGCCTGGTCCTTCCAAAACCGCACGCGGGCTCAGCCGCTGATGTAAAGTTGATCCAATGGTCCACATTTGCTCCGACCATTGAAACCCCTAATATTCTAACCGGGTTCTCCCTCTCTCTCCTCCATTACCACCTTCCAAACTTCTCCAAACACTTCCCTTTCAAACCTTAATCCTAGTTCTTCCATCTTAGTGCATATTTCTTCTCCAAAATTAAGGAAAGGGATTCTTGCACCATTCTCTTTCATCCTTCATCAACTTTTTGAGGTATAATTTCACTATTCTCTCCATCTCAATTTTTTATATTTTTTTCATTATTCATGGCTCCCAAGTTGTTTAATAGAGGAAAGAGGCTTTGAACCGAGGGTGCATTCTCTTCGAATCCTCCTCGTCATGTTGAACAACCTATTCAACAACCAACTCACCCGTTGTTCAATCTACCTCGTCCTATTGACCCCAACACGTACGATGACCGAATATTTGTATCACTAGACGCTTCCAACGAATGGTTTAGTGATTTTCGATCACGTCCCGTGTATGCGGGTCATCCTATTAACTTCACCATATTTTCACGATATGATTCACTATTCCATGATTTATGTCTTGATGAACTTGTCTCTATAAATTCAGTTATCTATCGAAATTCCATTCAAATATTTTATTGCAATCTTACTCATGATGATACACGTTTATATTCACGTGTTGCTGGCATTGACATTTCCTTTGATGACTTTGACTTGGCCGAATACCTTGAAATTCTGGAGCCCAACTCATGGAAGAAACTTGTTGAAGCTCGCATGTTTCAATTTCCCGATGGGTCACCCCTAGAAAGCTTCAAGGACGATTTATGTACACCTAACACACGTCCACGTAAGCTTCTTGCCAAATATCTCAATTCCTATTTCTATGAACTTCATCGCATTGTCTTCAATACTATTCTGCCCAAAGCAGGATCCACTGATGAGGTTACATATTTTGAGATCTTTGCCTTGTATCATCTTCTTTTTTATGTTCCATTTAATTTTCCACGTACCATGATGGACTGGATGATTAATGCTAGGAAGAAGCCCAGGTCATTGGTCTATGCTCTCTATCTTACTATGATCTTTCGTGCTTTTCATGTTCCCCTTGATGAGTGTCAGTTCCTCCCTGCCCCTGCCTTCCTATCTAAGGCACGGCGGCTTCAGGCAGCTGTCGGCTCTCCTGCTGAGTCTGAGCACTCCGATGAGTCTGATGCACCTGCTCTTGGATAGGATGCGCCTCCTCCTCCTGCTACTCTTGAGTCGATTCAGACTATGCTTCGCGATCGGTCCACTTTAGAGGATGATCGCTGGACCCAGCTTGACTACTGTACCACCCTGCAGATGAGTGCCATCAGCAACTCACTGCATGACATTCGGTACTCTATGTCTCGTCATCCTTCCATGCCTATCCCTATGGAGCGGGACCCTGCTCGCGATGGATACCGTATCGATGACCCTTGGGTCATACGCTATCTGGATCCGGATGCGGCTTTCGTGGACCCTCGTCGTTCATTCACTGATCCTTCTGACGACGCTGGACCTTTACGAGCTCCGTGATGGATGTGGTCTCCTACTTGCTGCTGCTGCTGCTGAGGATCTTCTGTTTATTTTTCTGTACTATGGATTTTTAGTTTATGTAGTTGATCTTTATTGTATTGGACTTATTTATGCTTTATGACTCTTGAGACACTTGATGAAGTTTTCTTTTAGTGTGCTTGCCAGTTATTTCCATTCTCTCGATAGTTGTGTTTGATAAATAACAAAGGGGAAGTATTATTTGATATTCACATAATCATCATATTATATTCTGTATCTGTGTTGTTTTTAGGAAAGCTTGTATTTATTAGGCTATTACATCGAAGCAATGTGTACGGGGGAGCTATTGCCAATTCTGCACTGATTGCGGGGGAGCTACTATTTTTTAATGTGTCCAGGTATGAACATTGAATATACAAATATCATTTTGTCAATTATCAATATGGGGGAGATTGTTGACACAAAATCTCAGTCAACCAAATATTGATAAAATTGACAATATAATACTTGTCATAATTCAATATGACACATCAAGACTGAACTCAGTACAAGACGGACTACGGCTCGTACCTGCAGCGTACAATGTTTTGAGTCTGTATTTTACACTTTTCTTGAGTCTAGATATATGTAAATTGAGTCGTACTGAGCAGTTTAAGACTTTACCCATACCTATACCACAAACCAAAAGCTCCACTAAAATCAAACTAGCCTATTAAGCCCACTGGACCAGTTCTGTCTTCTGGAGACAGAGTTCGGGTCGAACTCTGCCTCCACACAGAGTTCGGGCCGAATTCTGTCCCCTAAAATCTAGGACCCTAATTTTTATGGTTTGTTGGATGCTAGTTGTCCAACGGCCAAAATTTTGAATTCTTGACTCAGAATTCTGGCCGAATTCTGCCTATCCAGAACCCTATAAATAGGCCTTGAATTCTCACTTTTCAAATCATCCAATCTTCTCTTCTCTTCTCTCTAAAGCCTTATACAACCCTTACCCTTCTCATTTACTTGCCACAAGCTCCCTATGCCTCATAGTGCTCAATGCTCTTCAGTTAGAAGTTTGTGCAAGAGTTCAAAAAGTCGTATGGAAAATTTCAAGCATCGCCACTGTAATCTCTGTAAGAAGTTGACGTGCTCTTCTGAAGAAAAGGCACGGGGTGTAACTACTATTTCACAAATAGTGGATTTAATCCTGAGCTAGAGTTCTCAGGCCTGGACTAGTCCTCCACGAGGAAAACCAGGTTAAAATCGGCTGTGTTTGCGTATGCTTTCTCGCTCTTTATTATTTCTGTATTTACTCTGATTATTTACTGTTGGTGAAAGAGTTTAATTTTTAATTGGATATTATTGTCATAAACTCTATTTAACCCCCTCTAGAGTTGCCTATTTGTTCTTCACGTGGGAGCGGCGTTTCATATTCACAACGCAGAATCAGGCAAGATACCTTGCCACCTTACTCTGTGATTTATATATTCTTATTTTTAGTTGTTATTTTTCATCATTTCTTAGTTTTGTTATTATAAAACTATGCGTCCAAGTCACACTTGGGTGCAAGCGACTCTATCGGTCATTTTCTTATTTTTATTTATTTCTCTTGCATTAACTTAATCTAGTGACCACCCATTGTTGATGAGTTATTGGCATATCTCATACGGTCTTGACACTTGCTTTACCACATATTGTGAGTCACATGTAGGATACATTCTCGCGTAGTCGGCTGGCCACCGATACGTATGAGGCGTGCGACAGATAGGAGTAACTGCCAATAGAATTGCATGCAAGTAGACTTGGAAGTACTAGAGATCTTATGTGTCATGGATGTCACCGTACTAGGCATTGGGTGGGAAGAACAGTTCCTTAACGCATGGGCCACTTATGCACTTTCCTATTTCTGATCATGCTAGCCTCTGACAATCGAGGAATATTATGCTTTGAGGTCCTTGGTATCCTGATGGAACCATACCTATGTTACCTCCACCTGAGCCAGATGTCCATGCGTTGAAGGTCTGTTCTTAACTGTATTTTTACCGTAGCACTGGTAGGCACCCTATTGCATGCATCCCCTTTTACTCTCTATTATATATGACAGATTATATGGTATGTTCTTTATGTATCATGTTACGTCCCTCTGAGGACCTGGTTATCTCTCCAGGTGTATGCTTTGTGACTTTTGCAGGGGTTCTAGCCAAGGCTGCGATCTTCTCTATTTCTTCGAGGATGATTGCTCTTGGTTCGTCTTTCCATTTTATCGATCATTTTCTTGTATATTTTCTTACATTTAAAATAGTTGGTAGTTGATTTGTCTCCGCCCAACTACATGTATAAGTGGCAAATTCTTGAGTTGATTATAATATTATTCTATATTGTTGTGGATGAGATTTAGTTATCATGGTTTACTGTATTTTACAGCTTATGTATACATACGTGGTTCCATACATTGGAGTATACTTTGTATGTATACAACTGGCATGTCTACGTACTTAGTCCTAAGTATTTTGGGACTGGGGCGTTACAAGGACTGCCTGTCATCTTCTGTTAGACTTTTGCTGATGAAGATGGGCTTAGGTGAGGCCTCATCTCCTAATTCGACTTGGATGACTTCATCTTCCGTATGGTGTTCATGCTGCTCGAATTTCCATTACCATTGGGATCCTAAGCGCTGTGCCCAGGGTTCGTCTTCGAAGTATTCGAACGCTTGGTCTTTGTCCTCGACTGGGGGGCCTAGAGAGACTATGTTGGCGGATAGCATTTCCTCAAAGCCCCGAACGGCTCTATCATCAGAGTACATGGTGTCCTCTTGTTCGTAACCCGATGTTATTAGAAGATTGACCACTTCTACTGCCACGTCGGGGATAGGAAGGATGTCACGCTGTGCCACTGCGGCCGAACTACTCTCAGACTGGAGAGTAACCATGTTGGTCGTGACGGTCTTCTTCTCGTAATCCAACGATATGACGTTGGCGTTAATAAGGTGCTGAATTTGCCCCTTCAACACATAGCAGTCCTGTGTTGAGTGATAGACGTACTGGTGATAATGGTAGTACTTGGAATAGTCCATCTTTCCCACTTTATCAGGACACCTGGGTGCCGGGATGGATAGTTTTCTTCTCTTCGTAAGCATCTCAAAGAGCTCCAGCGTATCCTCGTTATTGAAGGAGTAAGTCTCCCTCGGCCTCTGTACTTTCGTAGACTTGAGGTTCGCAACTGCTGAACCTTTGGAGATATTGACGGTCATGGCTTGCTTGCCTCTTTCGTCTTTAGGGTTGTAGTTGTACGAGCGGCTCCTCTTGTCTTCGGGCGCAGAAAAGTGTAGCCCCAGGAGCTGCGCGTCCTGGGTATTCCTTTGTGCGGCATCCGCCTCTGTAATAAAAGACGTCCACTCTGTGCATGGAGCACTGTGCCATAATTTTATAGCGGGCAGCATGTTCTTGCGGCAGGAGTCCATAAGCATGGGCTCAGGCATGCCGGGTGGTAATCTGAGGGCTGCCTGGAGGAAGCGCTCGATGTATGCGCTGACAGGCTCTTTCTTCCTCTGGACAATTTTGGTGAGTATCGACATGGTAATATCCATGCCTCATTCGTAGAACTCGGTCCATTAGGTCTTCAAATGACGAGATACAGTCGTCCGGAAGACTGCAAAACCACTCATAGGCTACCCCCTGCAGGGCTCTAATGAATATGTTGGACAGGAGGGCGTCATCCTTTGGCAGGTGCCCCATTACTGAGGTAAAGTACCTTAAGTATTGTCGAGGAGACCCCTTCCCTTCATAAGGTGTAAGTGTCTACGGATTGTATTTGGGAGGATAGAAGACATTGTCCCACTCGGCATGGTATGGCTGTCGGATCCCCATCTTCCAAAGCATTGCTTGCTTCTCCTTGGCATCATGACGAGTATACAGCTCCTTGATGGCCTGTTGTATCTTGGCCGGCATTACGGAGCCTGTAGCCGATGGAGTAGACAAGGATGGTCTTGCCTGATTGGCAGTAGGCAACCTGCTGGATTCGTCATTGGTTGGCGGATTACGTACAGTTGTAAAGGCAGCGGGGGCCATGCTACTCTTGAGGTCGACTATGACCAAGGATAAGGTTTTCATGGTGTCCGTCAGCGTATCTAACTTCGTCTCGAAGACTTTGATACGTCTGAGAGCTTCATTATTGTCGGCCATGAAGACAGACCGAGTGTTAGGGTGACTTGAGGGAGCCGTGGATCCTTCACTTTCTGGCTCAGATGCCTCTGTCTCGCTGCCCTGAGGATATACCGTAAGATTGTGATCTTCTTCGCACTCAGTATGGTTGCTACCCCCGGTCTGGTGACGGGCTGCGCCAATGGAGACATCTGTGTTGTATTGCACCTCGTCAGATTGGAACACGGGATTGTCGTGGATGGTAGAAGGCTGGCTACCCCCAGTTTTTGATAAGGCACCCAATGCAGATTTAGAACGAGTGCCTTGGAACACACCTGCATCGGGTACCTTAGCTTTACTGTTCTCTGACCTCCTCTTCGGTTTAGAAACCGATATAAGAGGATTCTGGGTGGGCTTCTTGAAATCTCTAGAACCCTGCGCCGGGTAGCATGTGGCGATGCAGGGCTGGTCTTCTCTAGGGCTCACCGACCCCCTGTTAGGCTTCTTGCATGGAGTCGGCATGGAGTAGAGTCTCTACAAGATGGAGCACCTGCTCGGTGATGGCACAGCTGTCTGCTAACAATGGCAGTTGATGGTAATCTGGGTACAAGAATGCCTTGATTTAGGCACGTCTTGCGCCACAGATTTTTTTTCCGCTTGGGAGAGGGTTGGATCTTCTGTTGTAGCACTCCTATTGTATATGCATGGAAGCTGCATGTAAGCACGGTCAGAGCAGATATGGCGAGGAAGCCTCTTGTAGCTCCTGCGGGAATGCTGCTCGTGTGGCTCCCTCTCCGTAGAACGTACCTATTGGCTTGGCTTACGCACCGGAGTACCCCAGTGGAAGGGAGATTCGACTGGTTAAGGCATCAGAGCGTGAGAGCCAGTCTTTTATAGCTTTTCATCGGCTGCGCGTGTTACTGTCAACACGGGCCTCCGGTATGCCGTTGGTGTCGCACGCTTGTTGTACGAAGCACGAGGCACCTGGGATCTCTTTCTACTACCCCCAGCGGGTGAGTAGTATTCAGAGTCCGTCGAAGGTTTACCTAAAGGAAAAACGATTCTGTCGAAGACAGATCTCATTGTCGGCAATACTCCTATCGTGAGTGGTTGGACCGGTGTGTGCTTCCTTTTGCATCGTTCCTTCGTCAGATCAACCATGTAACCACCATCTTCATCGCCATGCTTTCTCGGGACGGTAATCGGGTGACGGGATAAGGCTGTAACAACCGGGATCTTCTTTGTGGCCTTGACGTTGAGGGGGTCGTGAGACGCAGTTCCCGCCATCGTGCTACTGGCTGCAGCCGCTTTAGGCCTCCAGACACGTCGAATCTTTTTCGGTTGTACGAACCGCTTCTAAGTCTTCGACTTTTTATCAGAGAGGAGATATTCAATAGCCTGCTGGTCGAAGCGTACGACCAGCATGTCTGGAGAAGCTCCCAGCAAGTTGTCATCAGATTACGTCACCACCTTCTTGTTGGTGTTGAAGGTAGTCCCCAGCAGAGTTGTCATTTTGTTCCACGTAACAAAAGAATAAACGAACTTTTTTGCTTTATTGAATGTATAAGGTATCTGTGTACAAAGAAGGAAGTCCTAAACAAGATATTCTAAGTACACGAAGAAGAGGTTTCTGGAAAAGTGTGACGGTAGAGATCGAGCGCTGTAATGGCTTCTTTACTCCATTGACGATCTAACGACGAATCAACCTTGCTATGGTTCTCTGGCGCCTTTGATGAGACTCTGGGGTTATCGATCAAGAGGCTGTCTGGATGAGAAGATCCCTTGAAGATGGTTGGTTGGTTGGTTCTTTGGTTGATAGGTGGATAAGGGTGGTCGACTCTTCATAGATAGAGATCGCTGCTCCTTTGAAGATTGTCGATTGTCAATGTTCCCTCTTTTTTTCTCTTTTTTTTTGGTAGAAGAAGAACTCCTTCTATTTATAGAGAACCGAGCATATATGCGATGTGCATTAGGGTTCATGAGATATAAAAGAATATGCCGTCATTGTATGGTGCGGGCTTCTGCGACGCTGACACATGGCGGGCATCGAGATTCCCCTCAAACGAGATCTCTAGTGGTTATAAACATAACCAAATGAGGTGACACGTGGCGCGTGCCGATTTGCTTGCTCGGATACAGTCGAGTAATTCGTGGGTTTTTATCCTAGATTTGGAGTCTAAGGCTGCGTTTGGTAGGAAGGATGGAAAAGTGGAAGGAAGGAAAAAGAGTAGGATTTATTTTCCTTCCTTATGGAAAGGAAAAATCATTTCCTTCCTTTGTTTTTGGTAGCAAGGATGGAAAAGATAAGGGATGCATTTTCCTTTGTTTGGTATGGAAGAAAAAGTGGAAGGAAAGAAAGTAAAAAATATAGGGTTTGGCAATTCTATCCTCAATTAATATCACTTATTTACCATTTGACTTCATGAATAATTTTTAAATAGTACATTCATATGTGGGTATAATTGTTAATTACTACAAGCATCTACTTTTCCTTCCATTTTTTTCTCCCACTTTTGGGGGGATTGGATTTCTTAGGTGATGTGGGAAAAGTTATCCCTCCACTTTTCCTTCCTTCCTATTTTTCTTCCATACCAAACAAGGGAAAATGAGTCTTTCCCTCCACTTTTCCCTTCTCTATTTTTCTTCCTTCCACTTTTCCCTCCTACCAAACACACCCTAATTGATCCTCGTCTAAGATTTAAATCAATCTGATATGATATCAATCATGATTTAATCCCAATCTTCGCTGCAAAAGGCTATTTAAAAAAACTAATTGGGGTAAACCCATGCTTCCTGTGCCTCTAGTGAGGACTAAGTGCTACTGTGCTTCTGGGGTGACGAGTAGACTAGGGGTGAGTATTCGGTTTATTCGGTTCCAACCGAACCGAATAACCAAAAATCGAATTGGACCGAAACCGAATAAGCAAAACCGAAACCGAACCGAATTGGTCAATAACCGAACCGAATTAAATCGGTTCGATATTCAGTTTATTCGGTTTTTGGATTGGATTTTTTTGTGTTTTTTTTCTTAATATATATAATAACTAAATATACCTAGATATATTTATTATATACCTATAGTATATACCTATATATATATATACCTATAGTATATACCTATAATTAATACATATATATATATATATATATATATATATATATATATATATATATATATTTTATATATATATATATATATATATATATATTTTAATTAAAGCAAAAGTAGTCACATAGAGCATATATATATATATATATATATATATATATAAACTAAATTTTCTTATTCGGTTTTCGGTTTTGGACCGAAACCGAAACCCAAAACCGAAACCAAAACCGAATAAGAAAATTAAATATTTTCAAAACCGAAACCGAACCGATCTTTTTAAAACCGAACCGAATCTCTTATTCGGTTCGGTTCGGTTTTCGGTTCAAAACTGAATAATGCTCACCCCTAGAGTAGACCGTGCTTCTGGAGACGACAGAACCTCTGTGCTTTCAGGCTACGAGTAGACTTGGCTATGAATGACGATGAGACTTCTGTGCGTATAGAGCAACTTATGAAGCTGTGTTTCGGGCTACCAGAGTCACTGTGCTGTAGGCGACAAGTAGGCTTGTGCTTTAGGTTGGCGAGGTTACTGTGCTTTTGGAGCGACACGTTGACTTGCATTGGTTGCGATGGAAGTTCCAAAGTCTCTTGTAGAGAAGTAACTTAAGCTTCTGATCCGGAGCAGATGACTGCGCCGTGGGAATGGAGATGGTTTGAGCATATCACCATCCTGCACCTCATGCGGACGTAGGCAAGTAGCTGCGCCTCTGAACAGTGAAGGCGTTGGCTGCAAAGGGAAGGGTATGACACCCTTGCGCGTCTTGTGATTGGCGCAGGCTGATAGCTGCGCCTCTAGAGTGAAGACACTGGCTTCTGGAATAATAGAAGGGGAGGAGGGCCTACTACCATCTTGTTTCTGAGGTTGTCGCAAGAAGGTAGCAGCGCCACTGGCTTGAAGGCTCTGGCTTCTTTAAAGTGCTGAGTTATTGATATAATTCTGAGAGGCTGCGCCCACAAGAATATCAGAACATGCTTCGGTGGAAGTCAATCTTCCAGCATGTGTATCGAGAAGAAGGAAGGCTGCGCTTCGATGAAGACTGCATCCCTTGTAGATCCCTCTAGGCCTCTGTCGAATCTGTACATGATCCTTTGTAGAAGAACAGAATTTGTCCCTTATGTATGGTCCTGATGTGTCTGTATTAAACTTAGATAAACATGACAATAAAGGGACTCCTCTCCATATCTTCTGTTTTGTCTTTTTAGCATTGAGCATAAGTCTTTTGCATCTTCTGTGCTTTGGCGAAGGGATGTCTTCAGTTGAGATTTTTCGTGCTTCTAATCCAGCATGTTGATTATAGTAACTGTTAGGTAGCAGCTTCCAACAATAGAGGTGGTTGCACTAAGGAACCTATGGGATTTTGTGTACTATAGTGGTTAGGCTTGCATATGTGCAAGTTTAGGACATGTGCCCCAAGGGAGAGGTTATTGTAGAGTACCAGTTAGGGCACCCTATCGGTGTGTTCCGATACCAAGAATTGGTAACTTAGGAGTAAATCCATGTGGTAGCAATAGCATGGATTGTATATAGTTAAGACCTAAATAGGAACATTACTAGCTAGAATACAAATTGTTATAGGAGTACCAGTTAATTAAATTTAATATAGACAAATAAGGGTATCACCATAAAACAAGTATAGAAGTAGACATATGCCAAATGCTTAATAGGAATAGTAGATGGCTTGTTATTGGTTTTTTAATTAGTTATTGATATTCCTAAAATAGGTTACTTGGACTTGAGTTTGGCACCGGACCCATATCATTAGCTTAAGACATCAGGCAAGTATATTTTTTGATAGTTTTTATATTTGATAATTTCTATGATTCATGTATTTAGTATTGTCTTACATTTTCTGTTAGATTCTCGACATAATAGTTACACACGCCGTAGTTTATGGCTACTACCAGAATAAGTCATATTAGCGACGTCCAAAAATATTGTTAAACTGGAAAAAAAATTGCTAAAACTGTTTACGGACGTATTTAGCGACGTTTTCCTGTGGTCGCGAAAAGCCATGTCGCTAACAGGCAAAACTTCGATAATCGTTGCTCTTATCGACGCTTACCGACGTAAGAAAACGTCGGTAATTCTTGAACATTTACCGACGTTCACCGGCGTACCGTCGAAAATATGGTGACGTTTGAAACGTCGGTAAATCCTGCAACATTTAGCGACGTATATCTAGTACTTACCGACGTTCACCGACTCTGTAGACTAGAAAAATCCTGAGATGTTTACCGACGCTTACCGATGCGACTATACGTCGGTAAGCATCGATATACCTAGTGACTTACCGACGTTTACCGATGTTCTGCTGCGTCGCTAAACATCGGTAAACGTCGCTAAATTTCAAAAAATAAATAAATTACAGAATGTCCACAGGATCACATTTTCTACCTGCAGTTCAATAAATAACAAAAAAATCACAAGCACATTTTCTTTTTGGGCTCGCAGACCCCTTCGGTGGAACACTCAACACCGGTACATCACAATAGTATAACAATCAACACAAACAAGAGTAAAAGTCTACAACCAACATATGATAGGAACAAACACTAAAAAATAATCATAGTAAACAAACAAAAGTAAGAGTCTACATCCAAAGTCTACACAAACAAATACTATATCCACATGAATCCACACAAACACATACATCCAAAGTCTACACCGGTACATCAGAATAGTATATCCACATGAATCCACAACCAATAGTAAAGTCTACACAAACAAATAGTTAACATAAACAAACACTAAAAAAACACTACAATCTCATAAAACAGTTCTAACTCGGACTACTACGGATCTGGAGGAGGAGGGGCACCGCCGTGCCTCAAGGATAGGAACATCTCGTACTCCTTCCGTAAAATCGTCAACGATGAAGAAGGTAGTGACGTCGGTGGAGTCGGAGGTAGTGACGCCGGCGGAGTCAACGACGATGAAGGCGCACCTGGAGGACAATAACGCTCCATTGCTGCTGGTCGTTGGTGGTAGGAATCCATGGTAGATAACAGCCTCGTACTGCTATCAACCATCGAATCCTACATCAACGTCAGCCTCTCACTCATGGACAGCTGTGATGCCTGCAGATCTGTCACGTTGCACTCTGTCGATGCTCTAAGATCAGTGATGCCCCGCTCTGTCCTCTCAGTCATATCCCTGAGCTCCATAATACTACGGTCGAGCGTATCCAATCGTGCAATGAGCGCAGCATCGTCCGTCTAGTGCTGCTCCTAGATCCGTCGTAGCAGCTCATCGGGGACAAATTCCACCATCTGCTAGACTCGGGCAGACTCCTGGAAGGGCTGTGGGCCATGCACACTAGCAGGGGAGATCCTAGACGACTGTGTCGCAACTAGGACGCCATAGGATCTCGTACCATAGTACGTACCCCTGTGGAGACCACCATCGGTGGTCACCCACAGCTCGTCCTCCGACGGAGCTGAAGCGGGCTGCGAAGAAGTACCGGCCTTTCTCGCAGCAGGTGCACTAGCAGCCGCTTGCTCCTTAAGCCGTTGAAACTCGGCCTAGAAAGCATGGATACTCTATAACTTCTAATGTCTAATGTACTTATTATTACTAAATACATGAAAATTTATTTGCATGCATATTTGCTAAGTTATATCAAAACTAACACGAAGTATTAAAATTAATAAATAGAATTGTAATACTTACATAGGCCTGCTCCTCCCTTTGGTCAATAAACATCCCGCCCTTCCGATGTGTGGCCAGGAAGACAGTCACCATATTGGCGTCACCACCCCTCTTTACCTGTAATTAAATATATCACCTTTTACTAATTTATCGGACTTGCATTAAAATAATATTTCTGAAATAAAAAGACATACCAAACGACAAAAAAGTTCCGTCATCGGAATCGACCCACCGCACCACTTCGATCTCTGCTTCATAGCCGTCTTGGCCTTCTCAGACTTTTCCTTGTACCTTAGCTCGTCGAATTGAGCCTTCATTACAGTCCACTGATCAGGGGTGATCCAACATTGGATCGACTTTTCGGCACGATCACGTTTCTTCTGATCATCAATAGAGTCACGGATCAGCTTAGCAGCGACGGAAGGAAACACCCCTCGATCTTCTCGGCCCGGTGCAGTGGATAGAAAAACATATCCTAGAAGAGTGCAAACCAAATATTTATCAGTTATATATAATATGCAAAAATTATATGATTCATGTTAAAAGCAAATATATTTTAACCTTGAAGCGCGCAAACCAGTGGGCATTCCTCTCGTCCAGAGCATCAGAGTAGTTTATCCAAGGACCACCATAATCAGTCCTCAATAACTGGCCTAGGCGTCTCTGTACCGACGCAGGATGATATCTATACAGACATATTATATTAAAGAGATAAGTTAATTTATGATAAACACATAAAAAATAATAAACCAAAACACTTACTTTGTACCGTCGGCCCATATCTCCGTCATCGTCTCCTCCGGAGGTGCGCACGCATCATCTGCCTGATACTGGTCAGCCGTCGACTCAGCCTCCTCCATCTGCTCATCTGTCTCCATCGTCGTATCAACAGGAGGAACGCTAGACTCGGGAGCAGTCTCAGGCCTGGAACTACTCGTCCCAGGAGATATGCCACGTAGCGTCGTAGCAGGCTGAGGTACTATCCGATACATAGGAGTACTCGGCGACGAGGATCCAGAGCCGGTACCAGTAGGAGGTACCGAAGGAGAACCCCGTCCTCTGCCAGTACCAGTAGGAGGTACCGAAGGAGAACACCGTCCTCCCCCACATCGGGACATGCGGAACGATCTGCGACGACCTGTCATACCTGATAACAACATATGATGATACAACAAATAATAGAGACTAGAAATATGAAAGTTCAACAAAGACAAGATAATAACCAAGACAATATATGATGATATATTTTACAAGAAATATCTAAGTTCAGATAGTACATTCTACAAGAAACATTTAAGTCCAGATAGTATATTCTACAAGAAATATATAAGTTCAGATAATAACCAAGACTAGATTATAACCAACTGTACATAATAAGAAAATAGAAGTACATATCTCTCAATCATCTTCAGAATATTCATCTTGTTCGTCTTCCTCGACCTCATCTTCCTCTTCCTCCTCATCTTCACTTTCATCTTAGCTTTCGTTGGCTTCGCCTTCTTCTTCGAATAATTCTACATCTTCTACATTAGTCGTGTAATGTATAACTTCTGTGGAGTCTACATCAACAATATTGGTTACAAGAGGTAGCTCGTCCCCCTAATAAGCTTTTTCGTCAACATCAAAAGTATCTCTAGCTTTAGTCTTGCATACTGCTACCAGTCAGACTTCGTTGCTCCTCGTCTCGGATAAGCTGTGAAGTACACGAGCTGAGCCTGAGTTGATAGGACAAATGTTTTATAGCCTTGATATCTACGCTTGTAGTTTATATCCACAAGACCATGCTTGTCAATTTTCCAACCTTGATTTTCAATCGGATCGAACCATTCACACTTGAACAACACGATCTTTGCAGGTTCTCTGCCATAATTATATGTCAACTCCGCAATCTCTCGTAAGATGCCAAAGAAATCATTTCCTGGATCGACGTCTTTGTAGTTCAAAGATTTGATACACAAACAACTATTTTTCGTGGAATCAAGATCCAGGAAGCTGTCTCTGATCGGAGCATTTGTCTACTTGAACCTAAATCCATTCACACAGTAACTTGGCCATATTTTAACGGCAATAATTGGTCCCTTGGCAAGAGTTCTAATTAATTCAATCTCGGGTGAAATTAGACGATCGACCTGAATACCAAAGAAGAGAGTAAGTTATTTATTGTCGTGTTGTATTATAAGAGACCAGTAATTACTTAGCTGCTTACGTATTCGCTCAACCAAGAAGGAAAATGATATCTCATTTTTTTTCTAATTTATCGTCTGTTAGGTAGGGTCTAACCGACCTCAAGTCATCATTATACGTGGTGAAAAACAACAACGAATAAACCGCTGATTAGTAGTATAATATTAGCTTATACTATTATATTGAGATGACGTAAACCAGCTCGTCATTAATTAATTACCCCTCTAGCTTCTCCACTTCATCCTCATCGCAATTGAGTAATATATACAACTGAGCAGCCCTTAGCTCTTCGTCATTCAAATATCTTTTCTTCATTTTCCCCGAAGGCTTTACGGACGCATTGAATACTTTCAGTATTCCATCATTAGATTCTTGATATCCGTTATCGTTTCTCGGAGCCCTTGTTTTATTCGTAGCAACATGAGGTTTGAAATACGTCAAGCAGAAGTTTGTAATCTCCTCGAAAATATAGACTTCACAAATAGAACCCTCGACCAGAGCCTTGTTTTTCACCTTCCTCTTTAGGTGGTTCAAATGCCGCTCAAACGGGTACATCTACCGATAACCGACGGGCCCACCAATACGTGCCTCGTAGGAAAGATGAATTGACAAATGCTCCATGGAGTCGAAGAATCCAGGAGGAAATACCTTCTCGAGCTTGCACAGTGTTACCGCAATATCGTTCTACTACTTTTCTAGACGATCGACGAGCAACTTAGTAGAATAAAGATCTCTGAAGAATATGTTAAGCTCGGTCAATGGATCCCAAACAACCTGGGGTAAGAATTCCCGAAATGCAATCAGAATTAACCTCTCCATAAATACGTGACAATCATGGCTCTTCATACCTGCCAGTTTGTTCTCCTTGAGGTCGACACATCTTCTCAAGTTCGAAACATACCCGTCTGGAAATTTCAGACCTTGAATCCACCTACAAAGTCTCGCTTTATCCTCATTCTCCAGTGAGAAAATTGCCTTAGGCTGCTTCAACTTCCCATTCCCCTCTTCTATTAAATACAATACAGGACGTCTACATATTTCTTCCAAGTCCAATATAGCCTTTGGATTGTCTTTCGTCTTCCTCTTTACGTTCATTACAGTATTAATTATGTTGTCAAACACATTCTTCTCGATATACATGACATCAAGGTTATGTCTAATCAGATTGGTGCTCCAATATGGCAGATCCCAGAATATACTCCTCTTCGTCCAGTTATGAGTGCGACCAAATCCGTCACACTTGTAGCCCTTAGTAGGCTCTTCAATAGCTCTCGGTAAATCTTTTACCTCTTTCCATATCATGTATCTGGGCCACCTTGGCGGTGGATTAGCCTTCTCCTCAACGCCAGCACAAAAAGCATTCTTGTTCCTCCGGTACGGATGATCCTTCGGTTGGAATTTTCGATGACAATCAAAGAAGCAAGGTTTGCCTCCGTGTTTCGAACGGAAAGCCTTAGTACGGTCCATGCAATACGAACATGAAAGACGACCATGCGTGCTCCATCCAGATAATATTCCATAGCCGGAAAGTCATTGATGGTCTACAAAAGTGCAGCCCGTATATGAAAATTTTGTTTTCTAGAAACATCATATGTGTTGGAACCTACTTTCCACAGCTGATTCAACTCATCAATCATATAAATACACATCGATGTTCCTTTTTGGATTGTTCGGACCTGGAATAATAACGGTGAGGAACATATACGGAGTATTCATGCACATCCAAGGCAGTAGATTGTACAGAGTGACGATCACAGGCCAACACGAATACTGGGATCCCGAAAGTCCGAATGGGGTAAAACCATCGGAGCAGAGACCCAATCTGATATTACGCGGATTAGAAGCAAAATCTGGATACTCTCGATCAAAGTGCTTCCATGCTTCTCTATCAGATGGGTGATCCAACACTCCTTCGGTCTGTTTCCGCTTATGCCAACTCATGTTTTCTGTAGTTTCCTTCACCATAAACAACCGCTGCAACCGCGACGTCAACGACAATTAGTGCCTCGAATCGGTAGACTTTCTTGCACCGACAGACTTTCCTCTACCACTGCCCTTGTAGCGATTAGCACCATAAAATCTGTAGGCGTCTTCATCCTTGTCGTCTTTATAGTACAACATGCACCTGTTGCGACATGCATCATTTTCTCGTATCCCATCCAGAGCGATCTCACCATCCTCTTAGACCGGTAAAAGTCTTTAGGCAACTTAGCACCCTCAGGCAATATTTTTATAATAAACTCCATATATCGGTTGTAGCAATCTTGTGACATATTAAAATTAGACTTGATGCTCAACAATCTTGTAACCACCTCCAACGGTGAATGATCCTCACAACCAAGATATAATGGAGTCCTTGCATTCTCCAACAACTCCAAGAACTTTGTAGCGTCGGCGTTCGGTGCCTCTTCAGGTGCTTCATGATTGTCCAGATAAAAACTAGGCCCCGTCGCGTCAAAAACCATATTCACCAACCCATCATCATAAGCAGCATGGTTGTGGACATCCACATAAGGCTCATACTCCGATGCTAAAGGCACAAGTTCTCCGTGCGCGCTCCACTGATAGTAATTCAGCGTGAAACCCTTCGAGTATAAATGATACGTGACTTCCACTTCTGGATGATATTTCAAGTTGCGACATCTCACATACGGATACTTAATTTTGGTACCATCCATGTATTGAGGGAACGCCTTGGCAAACTGCAGGAACTGCTGTACGCCCTCTATGAATTCATCCCGCACACCGCACATGTCATCAGCATGACGGTTATACATCCAAGAACGATTCTGCAGATAGTAATTCAGCTCCATATCCATTTGAGGATAATTCTGTAAGATAGATACGTGCACATCGTTGAAAGACTTGTAAAAGTAATAGCATTAATCATGACATATCCTAAACATTAAAATAGATACTAAAAAGACAGTAGGTAGACAAGTATCTACATCATGGTTCCCCTCTATATATCCTTCTCTCAACTGCTTTATACTCTAACTGTTACTCCTTGCTCTTAGACACATCCACAAACCCTTTGACACCTACTTAAATATACATAATGTTTTACCCTCTCCCATCTCAAGCCTAACCTTGTCCCTAGTGTACTGCTATATACTAGTCTAAACTCTCCCTCCTCTCCAAATACCTGGTACTAGTTAACCCTTCCCCTTTCTCCCACTAGCACACACATACATATACATGATGTATACAACCACACCATAGTTCCCAGGTTCTTTTAACCTCACTTTCCAGTTAGTACTAACCTCAATAGAACAAACACTCTCACATCTCAAAATACAAACACATGCTTACGCCTTACTCTTTTGACACTCCCTTTCAAACACAAACACACACCTATATGTGCCCTTACACATGTTGCCATATTACCTATAAAAATAGGAAACCCTTGTTGTCTAAAATAAGACAAGTCCCTGCTACCAAATGCTACTACTATATTCCAACAACAAACCTTGCTGCCTCCAACCAAATCAAGCCAAGCCAATGCAATGCAAGGTGGTACAGCATGTACAATTATAGCTGATGCAGCCAAAGCCAAGACAGTCCAATTCAAGTCTCTGCACTCTTGTGCAGGGAGATCACCTGTAGGCCAATGGCTCTGCCACATGCCACACTCCTCTCTTCCAGGACAAGGTTAAGGGCTCAGGGCCTGGGCATCAAGATGGCTAAATATGAAGTATCCTAACTGGGACACATGCTCCCAAAACTGACAGTTGAATTCCACAATACATCAAGCATAAACTGAACTCAAAATCACATATAAACCCAACTCAAATCAAATCAACAACATAGATCTCAGATTTCTGAGATTCAAACCCAGCTTGAATACCCTCAACAGAACCAATTATCCAACCTATGTATCAAACACTATATCGAAATCCAAATCCAATATGCAAATCCAAATTAATACGAAAATACACAAGTGTAAGTAGGGGATTAAGTGTACTGAGGTGAAATACATATGTGTGCATGCTTGGGGGTGTCCACGTGTCCAATAAATGGACACAAAGTGTCCAAACCCATACGAACACATTGTATCAGTGAACACAGGGTCGTGCTGTGTCCCCGTATCCATTTTGGACATAAAAAATACCTCAATTAGGGTTAGGGTTTACCTTTAGAGGAGCTTGTGGTGGAGGAGGATGAGAAGGAGGGTGAGTTCGGTGGTGGAGGAGGAGGAGCTCGCGGTGGAGGAGGAGAAGGGGCTCATGGTGGAGGAGGAGGAGGAAGGGCATCAACCGGAGGCAGAGGAAAGGGGTTTGAGCGGCGCCGGGGGGAAGGGGGTTGGGCTATCATCGAGGTCGGGGGAAGAGGGGAGGGAACTTAATATTTAGTGAGAGAGAGAAATAAAAATTCGAACCGAGGAACCATATTAGCAGCAAGTTAGCGACGTCTGTAAATATGTCGCAAAGCATCGATATATTTCTAATATTCTGCGACGCCACAAGCTTTGCCACGCTAAACGTCGTTGAATTAATAAAACTGGCAACATTTTCTGACACATCAACGATGTTGGTTTTTATTACACTAAAGATAGTCGTAATATATCGCTGTTTGTCGCTATCAGCGACGTATTATGACGTTTACTATTGGCGTCGCTAATTCCAGAAATATTAACGATGTTTTACGTTGGCATCGCTAATTTCGTCGCTGATATGACTTATTTTGGTAGTGAATTATTTCTCGTGACTAATGTATTACCGTATTCGTGACTTGTTCGAATCCATGAGTACTAGTTGGACGGAAAAATATCTTATTAGACGTGTGAACTATCCTTTCCATCCCAATTGTCTTTCATAGATAATAGCAGCCGCACACGACACGTGCGATTGGCCGAATTTTCACCTTAGCCGTTCACATGTCGAAAGTGGTATTTCCACTCACTAGTTAGATACAGCATTGTTATACATTACAGTTTCTGTTTTAGTGTTTATTATTGTTCGTATTACTTCTTGTCTTTGTTACCATGATCTCATACTTTTACTCATATGTTTCATGCCATGATTCTTTGCTTATCCATCCGTCATGTATTTCATTAGTATTTACTGCTCTATAGACTTTATCAATTATTGAAACTATTGTTAGAAATGAGCTCGTTCTATTCCTGACTGGAAACCAAATTTTTAGGTTAATCGTGACTAATCTTAGCATTGGGGAGATTTGGGTGTAATTGAAGGCCAAAACCCTAGAAGACTAGTAGATAGTTGAGTTAGTTGTTTTCCATTTTGTGAGACCTTGTATTTCATTCAAATGTAATCTTGAAAATATTATAAAGTTGATTTAATTTTGTGAATGAGAAAATAAAGATATATTTTTTAGCACTTATTTTATTGCGGGCTTGATAGCGTGTAAACCCCCTAAAATTCATTATGATTTTTTTTAGTTTATTTTGATAATTATTTTATGTTGGTATTCGTATGTCTAGAGCGAATCCGTATATATGAAGTATTTAAAATTCTTTTTACAAAAGTTTAAATTACAAATATTTTTATAGGAAGTAATTATTGTGGATCAATATCATAGAAGGTAAATGTTTTATATGCCATACAAACTTGATTTTATTTTACTACTACGTAAAAACTATTTTTACTCACTATACAAGTATTTATGATAAGTTAGAAAATAATATTTTGTAAATAATATGTTTTATTCGCATGAGAGGTACATAAAATTAAATTCATGTATATTTTTATTTTTAAAAAACTAATTATAATTTATTTTATTTGTTTGCAAAGAGATCTTTCAACTATTTAAGTATTTATTATCATGAATTTTGAAATTAATTATTATTGTATTTTTACTATTTATAAAAAAAGATAATTGAAAAATTGTTAGATTTAATTATTTAATTGTCATGATAATTTAAATTAGAAAATTTATTTTTCTAATTTAGATTTAAATAGTTTAAAATAAAGATAAAGAATATCTATTTTTTATGGATTGGTTGAATTGGTTTAAAAAATGGTTAAATTAATTGTGAATTATCTAGCGGAATTTTTTTTAAGGAACAGACGACTTTATTGAATAGAAGAGCCTTAGCTCGAAGATGGCGCTGGGAGATAGCCCGACGACCTACAAAAGTATATGAACCAGGCCATAGGCCTGGCCAAAAGTAAAACTATCCTCCCCGGGGTACCGGGGGTAACAAAGAGAATTAAACTATCCACCCTGGATTTCCCAGGGGTAAACAAAATGAAAAGAAGGATCTAAACAAAAGGCCCCTAACGACCCGATAGGTCCTTAAGCAGGGCGCTGCTGGCCTCAGATGGTAGATCGCTGGTGTGGACGAAGATCTGATTGTTTCTGGAATCATGTGCCAGAGACGCCAGAGCTTTGGCCACGCCATTAGCAGCAGGAGGAATATGGGCGATGGTGGTGTTCAATCCTATCAATTGTTGGATGTTGCGGGTCTTGTATCTGAGAGCCCATAGAGGTTTGGATTTGTTTGCAATGATGTTGGTGAGGAGTTCGGACGATGTTTTGATTTTACTATACCGGATGTTCTGATCATTACACCAGTGAATCAAGTTGAGAAAAGCGTCGATTTCCAGAATAGGGCTGGTGATGTCAGTCATGAATATGGAGAAGGCACAGAGAAGGTATCCTTGATTGTCTCTGATGATACCACCACAAGCAATTCCAGGAAGATCTCCACTTTTTGTCACCATGTTCATCTTCTGACCCATCCTCGGAGCCACCCATCTCGGTTTGTTCCCTCTGACGATAGAAAGTGGTCCCAATCTGTCCGTCCCCAGGTTATGAGACGAGACAGTGTGTTGAAGATGAGTGGTAACCTGTCGGATGATGTCCCGGTAGTTTCTCTGTCAGTTACCAAAAAGAACGGAGTTCCTTTGC
This sequence comes from Iris pallida, assembly GCA_029216955.1. NCBI lineage: Eukaryota > Viridiplantae > Streptophyta > Magnoliopsida > Asparagales > Iridaceae > Iris > Iris pallida. The sequence continues at coordinate 10,318,070 of JANAVB010004998.1, forward strand.
TTCCAGATCTCCCATAATCCAGATGCGAAGATAATGTTCCTGCTGATGACCATCGTGGAGAGAGAAGAGGGAGAAAAGTTTAGAAGCCATACCTGAGCTAGTAGGTCGAGCGAGGAATGCGTGGTGAGGAGGTAGAATTTGGTACCGAAGTGGAGCCAAACCATCCGAGCCATCTCCCCCAAGACGAACATGTGATCATTCATTTTAGTGTCCGGGTTAACACAGCACACACATCTGGAAGCTAGATTAATCCCTATGGAGTTACGTATAGCCTCTATAGGAATAGCATTTCTGTTCAGACGCCAAAGGAAGGCGCCAATGCGCTGCTGAATGTGCTTGTTCCAGCAGAATTTACTCCAGGAATCGATCAGGTTTCTCCTACATTGTTGGTCCCAGTAAGATTTAGTAGAGAACTCTCTGTGACGGTCAGGAGTCCAAACCATCCTGTCCTTCTCTTCGTTGAGGAAAATCCCGTCCAGATAGGTGTTGGCTTCAACAGTCAGGAAATCCCGAATATTAACCTCCTCCCCCAATGTTCTACGCACCATAGGTGAGGCCATAACCTGGCGGATGGAAGGGTTGTAGATGAACTCTTACAGTTTAGGGATAGAAGTACCGCACCAGTTCTGACCCCAGATGGGTATGTTGCCATGGCCCAGAACCTATTGGCATTTGGAGTAAACCTTTCCAAAAATCTTCATCATAGATCTCCAAACACTACAACAAAAATACCTTTTAATGACGGCTAAAAATCGTCATTAATTACAAACCATGACGCTTTTTTTTTCCAATCCAAGCGTTATGAAAACGGGTGTTATAAATGTTTTTAAAAGCGTCATAAATAATTCTTCGAAAACCGTCATTAATAGGTTGAATTTCTGCTACGGATTATTTTTCAAAGCGTTATGAATAGATGATCTATATATGGTCATTGTATCACATTTATAACGCTCTATACTGCATGTTATATATTACATTACAAACACTGCTCAATTCAATTCGAAAACAACCACTTTGAACCATATTCATAACAAAACATTGAAATGTAATATAAAGTCCCATTTTCTATTTCAGTGTCTCAAAATAGGGTACATCAACTTCTCACAGATATAGAGTACTTAAGCTAGCTATATTTCATTGTCTCAAAATAGAGTACTTTAGCATATCAATTGAGACCAAATTACTGAACGAGCAGATGTATGGTATACCATCCTTGAACAAGCAACAGCAAGAGAAACATGCTTGACATCATCTTGATGTATCACTAGATCTGCTCCTCATTCCCTCCCTTATGTTAGAGAAACCCTTCCAAAGTACAGCCACATGATCCTTTGGAACTATTTGCAATAGAACTGCATATCAATTGAGACCAATATAAGCATTTAGAGGTATGGAAAGGAAGCAAGAAACTCCAATGTCTTAAAATTTTGTTTTGAGTTCATAAGCATATATAACAGAATATATGATTAAAAAAATAACCTATCAGCTCATGAGGCATCCAACTCATATTTATAGTACAAGAAATAATATTCACCATGTCAAGAGTAAAACAAAAGAAGACATCCAGATTTCTCAGTGCCTAATCTAGTTCTTCCCAAGAGCATTTCCTAATCCAAAGATAAACTATCAAAATGCTATAATTAGGATCAATTTTATCAAGAACTGGAAATAGGCTTAATAACAATGTCATTAATATCTGCAGAAAAGTAGATCTAGCATCCTAACCCCTAAACACCACCCCTTCTAAGGGGTTAGTAGTCTCAACTAAGAATTTTAGAAATGGACTGAGACAGCTTTATTTTGTAAACAAAATTAGTTGTAACACTTATTTGAGTGAGAAAAAAAAGGAAACAAGAAGTCTGAACCATATCATATTGTAATGCCAAAGAATAAGTGTAAATACTGCACTGAAGAAATAAAGGAACACAATACCAAACTACTAGGCTCAAATGACCAGCATGGGTCAAAAAACAATAGAATTATAGGCATTGCCAGAATTGGATGAATGCACCATCATCAGGAGTAACACAAACTTCACAATGTAGCAAAGTGGGCATCAAGGAAGGCTTCAGCTGGTAATGACCGACTTCCTGATTCGGTCATTACGAACAACAATGAAAAAGAAAAGTTGCTTGGTACCAGATTAGATTACGGAGAGAACATAGATAGCTTTATACGCTTTCAATCAAAATTTATCAATCAAATGACAGATTTTAGCATGGAACTATTGCACTAAGCTCGATATCTAAGTATCTGTGCAGGGTATTACCAAATACAAGTATGAAAATCTTGCTAGAAAGTATGTCGCAGATATAGGATTTTAAATCCGTAATCAAGCCAAACTCTCAAACTTAGTTTAATCAAGTGCGAGAAATTTTGCAAGGAACAATAGCAGAAAATCTGTTGATACTAAACCAAGAACAAATTCTTAATCTCCAAACAATTTACAGATTATCAAGCCCTTAATATTGGGATATGGATGTGTAATTATTATATTTACTACTATGCAGAGAAGAAACCCCAAAGAAGCAAACTAAAATAAAATTACCAGGGATTCATTTCAACATTAAATTTGGAAAGATGCCTCAGATCAACAAACTCTTTGGTCCAAACTACGGCTTTCTCTAGGTATATGACTCAAAGACCCCCTTTTTTCTGGTTCACACAAATAAACCATGGCAGTAAGCAAACAGAGCTAACAGGGGAGTCAACCATTAAGATCTTTAGCATAGGAAGGCGATTGAGAGAGAGAGAGGAGGCCAGGCGTGGAAGAAAGAAACCTTACTTGTAGAGTGGATCATCAGAGTAGGAGTGACGATCCGTGGAACCGGGCCGAGAGCGGCCTCTATGCCCTTGGCCAACGAGATTATGATAGGGGCGCTGATCCTCTCCATCCAGTACCTGCTGATCTCCTCGAACACCTCCCTCGTCTCCGTCGATGGCAGCCCGTTCACCACGACGTCCGCGTCCTACACGGCCTCCTGCAGGTTGGTCACCACCTTCACGGGGCACAGCGGCGTCTCGATCATGTTCAGACATAACCCGTCCCTCAGTATCTCGTCCGCGTATAGCGTCCGCTCCCCGAGCCGAGCCTCCACGTACTTCAGGTACGCGCACCTGCGTATCAACTGCCGTAGCACCTCCTTCCTCGAGTTTATCACCTCGAACAGCTGCTTGCAATTCTTGCAGAATGTTTCCCAGCTGTCAGAAATATGTAGCAAGTGTCAGTTAAAAATAACTATATGATATTAGGCTTGAACGCCTGAGAACAAGAGATCTACAAGAACCAAAGACTGCATGCCTTCAATAGGATGTGGTTTCAGAGCTAAAATCAATATATCAAAGGGTCCATATCCAGGTTTCCAGAACTGGCATGCTACCATTACGTCAAAATATCAAGGGGGATCCTATCAACTTGTTCCAATCTTTGTGGTAGGCCTTTCCTTGGTCTTGAGGTTTTCAATTATACGGACCTTGTTAAGAAGAAGCTCAGCTTGTGATTCTTGCAGAACGTTTCCCAGTTGTCAGAAATATGTAGCAAGTGTCAGTTAAAAATAACTATATGATATTAGGCTTGAACGCCTGAGAACAAGAGATCTACAAGAACTAATGGCTGCATGCCCTCAATAGGATGTGGTTTCAGAGCTAAGATCAAAATATCAAGGGTCCAATTCCAGGTTTCCAAAACTGGCATGTTACAATTACATCAAGTATTAATCCAGAACTGGATTATGGTGATTGTACTAGGAATCATAGATACTCGAATTAACCATGTCCGACTTGGGTACATAAGTCTTCTTTCATTTCTCGACGGTGAAGTAAGACCAATCTCACGAGCTTATTATCCTAGGTGAGAACAAGTTGAGAGGATCCTCCTTTTTACGTCCCTATATTGCCACACAGGAGGGACATGGTATGTCGGACGCAAAAAGGAAAGCGAGGGATAGGGTTTTCTTTCGCTTTTTTATGGCACAACAGGCTATTGGACATGATAAGTTACTCCAAAATACACTAGGGCATGTCAAATTGGTACCGTATCTGTAGTGTGTTCTGTGCTATTTGTGTTGGTGTAACATAGTGACTGTAACAGTGCTAGATTTACCTGCTTATGTTCTTGGATAGTTATTTCCTCTTTTGAAGGTTTTTGATCAATTATATTTAACTCAGACAGTTTTACCTATAGAAAGGCGTGTCAATCAATAATATGTTGTAACATAAATGGTAATGACTAAAAAAGAAGGGATACGTAGCTAAAATAAGTATATTGACTAACCATTGATTCAATTTATTGTAGTTGATGTGTGATTGTTAGTTCTGGAATGATGAGTTTGGTATGCCTTGCATGTCATAGTGTCGAAAGTCCAACACATTCTTCCAAAAGTCATTATGTCTCAAGCTCTGGGAGTGAAGGCCGATGTGGTGCAGTTGTGGTATGCTTGAACCGGATGGGTACACCAGGTTCTGCAAACAGAATGGCAAGAGCTAAGGTTACACCAGTCTCAAACATGGTAGGCAGTCAAGGGATAGCAGGAACTCCTCGTCTGGTTAGGAGTCATGCTGTATAAAAATTACACATACCTAGATCTTGTCGCAGAATCGGCCGTAGTCCTCCTGCAGGAGGGCGGCGAAGACGCTGCCCCAGGCGCCTACGCCGATGCCGACGATCTTCAGCGGGTCGCCCGTCGGCTTACCGAAGAGGCCACGGAGCTCGTCGAGCTTAGCTTCAGCTGCCCCTGCGGTACCGGAGCTACGGAGGGATCCGGAAGAAACCCTAGTATATAGATTCTCCCATAGGAATACATCGATCAGAAAAACCTAATTTTCAAAGATAAACCCTAATTTGAGAAAAATGAGAGAGAGGGACAAACCCTAATTTTGGCAAGTACGCCCTTCTTCTCGAGCGTGTGAATGACGAGAGTCTTCAAATCCATCATCTCTCGAGCGTAATCCATTATCTCTCGACGAGTTGGGGAGTTGGGGAGCGGGGGGAGAAGGAGAAGGAGAAGGAGAAAGAGAGAGAGGATGAGGGCTGGGTTTTTTCTTAAGTGTGGGAGAAGTACGGGGGAGTGGAGGTTTTAACTTAAAATTTGGTGCTTTTTTTCACGACGCTCATATGACTGAAAGACTATCAATAACGTTTATACTGGAAACCGTCATGTAATGGAGTCTTGCTGAACTTTGATGACGCTTCTTTATCAGCCGTCATGAAATCCACTTATCAAGCATCATTAATAGATCTTTTTGTTGTAGTGTATTAAAGCGACGGGGGGGAGTAGGGTAGGGACTATCCGGGAACGGTCAGATCCCCATACTTTCTGATCATGTACTGGGCCCAAACCGACTCGCCTTGAATCATCGTCCAACATCTTTTAGCATGTAAAGCAGTCATAACCTGGTCAAGAGATCTAATGCCAAGCCCTCCCTCATCCATCGGCCGACACACTTTGCTCTAAGAAATCCATCTGGTCCGATGTTGATCTTTAGAGTTCCAGAGAAAGGCTGCCATCAATTTCTCTAAATTCTTAAGAAGTTTGTTAGGGGCTTTGATAACCGACAGGGCGTGAATAAGGAGCGCAGTAAGCACACTTTTGAGCAGGGTAATCTTCCCTCCGAAGGAAAGAAGTCTCCCTCTCCATCCCGAGATCCTTTTTTCGAATTTCTCCATCATGTTAAAGAAGTATTCCTGTTTAGCTCTTCCTTTAAAGAGAGGCACCCCTAAGTAATGGATAGGCAGATGCGTAATCGAGAAGCCCATCCTCACCGTAATTTCCTCCGCCCGATAGGACATATAATCCTTTTGGGAGACAATGAGCGCTGATTTACTCATATTTATCTCCTGCCCTGAAGGTGGCCGAGTATTCCTAAAGCATCTTCAGAAGCGTGTCGATACTGTCGCTGCCCCCATTGAGGAATAAGAGGCTGTCATCCGCATAGAATAGGTGAGAAATAGGAAGGCTATCTCTACGCCCAGAGAAGTACTTGATGTGGCCATGGAGGCAAAGGTTAGAAATTTTCCTGCTGAGGGCATCATGAGCAATAATAAATAATACAGGGGAAATGGGGTCACCCTGTCTCAGACCTCTGCCAGAGTGAAAGAATCCTCCCGTTTTACGGTTGATGTAGATAGAATACCAGCAGTTAGATATATTTTTGAAGACGAGGTCTATCCAAGTTTGGCCAAAACCGAATTGACGTATGACCCGGATCAGGAACCTCCAGTTGACCCTGTCATAAGCTTTAGACATGTCAAGCTTAATCGCCACATTACCGCCGGTGATGCTGTTGTCAATATTTTCGATGACTTCGTGCGCCAGGCTAATATTCTCATGAATGCTACGGCCTCTGACGAACCCTGATTGCTCCCTGGAAATGATGCAAGGGAGGACTCCCGCAAGTCTTTCCGCCAAAATTTTGGAGATGATTTTTTTAGAGAAGTTGCTAAGGCTGATAGGTCTGAAATCCTGAATATTCACTGGCTTGGACGTCTTGGGGATAAGAACCAGGTTAGCCGAAGTGATGCCTTTGGGAAGTTGGATTCCAGAGAAGAAATCTATGATAGCGGCCATGAGGTCCTGTTTGATGATGAGCCAACATTTAGAATAAAAAATCCTAGTGAACCCATCCGGTCCCGGAGCTCCCTGCGGATTCAGTGACATGATCGCTCTCTCAACTTCATCTTCCTGGGGGAGCCTTGACAACTCCGTGTTATGCTCATCGGAGATAATACTCGGGATACAATCGATAAAGTTATCCAGGTCCGTGATTGGCACATGTTCAAAAAACTTGGAGAAGTGGAGGATCGCCTTGTCCATAATAATCTGATCATCCATAATGGTCCCATCCCGATCGTAGAGCCTCACTGTGTTCGAGTTAGCCAGCTCTTTGATGACGGCGTGGAAGAAAGTGGAGTTACGGTCCCCATTTTTGATCCAGTTGATCCTCGCCTGATCCTGGAGAAACTGCTCTTCCAAAGCCAAGACCTTGTCCAGACTATGTTTAAACCAGAGCAGACCGTCGGCCCTAGCCTCGCTCCATTGAACCTGAAGGGTCGCTTCAAGGTCATCAATCTGCGCTTACAGCTCCCGTTTCTGTTTCCTCAGATCCCCAAAGACATTCCAGTTCTAGTCTCTCCGGGCCGATCTTAGTCTATGAAGTTTATTATGTAATTTGCGGAGAGGCGGGCCATGGAAAACCTCGTCCTAGCTCTCCTTAACCACGTCCATGAACGTCGGGTGATCGCACCACATCCTTTGGAAGCGAAATTGGCCCGGGGTTGATAGAGTATCCGAGCGAGTGATGAGGAGCGGGGAATGGCCGAAGTTCATGCGGGGGAGGTACATAATGGAGGTAGGGAGGCTATTAAGAAGGTAATCAGTATTATAAAGGACCCGGTCCAAACGCTCCCAAGTATTGGGGTTGTTAGTGAGGCCGTTGCACCAAGTGAAAATCGGTCCAAGATAGCCAGCATCAAGAAGCCCAGTATCCGAGATGAATCTGTAAAAGCCTGATATCCGAGATGAATCTAGCGGAGATTAAACAATCACAATCCTTATCTAACCAAGATTTTCACCCTATTTATATATTAGCTTGCCATTATTTTCTTCACACAAATTTCTCTCCAAAATTTTCTCCTCCTACAAATGTGTATGTGCATCGTGTCCGTGCACACCAAGCCATATCCATTCACTTCTTCTATTTTTTTACCCAAATTGATTAATGTTCTAATTAAAGAAGTTCTCTTTTCCCTTCCATCTATTTCTCTTATCATAAATTCTTACAATCTTTTTACCGATCAACCAAGTCCGTCTATCCTAGTAGTCCTTAAATTTCGAGGACGAAAATTTTTCTAAGGTGGGTAGATTTCTAACTCCACTTCCCAATTATTTTTTTAAAAGTATTTCTATATATTTTAATTATTGTGTTTAAAAGTAATTTTTGTCAAAATTTTGTAAAAGATATTTTGTGATTATTTTTGCTATCAAAAACTAGTTTTAAATTAATGGTTTGAAATAATGTTTCTAAAAAATGTTCTCGAATTTTGTTATTTGAAATATAAAATCTGTTGTTATTATTTTCGGTCTTCTAAAAATTGGTTTTAAAAAAAAATTAGCGATAAAAGATTTTTGTCCATTTTTTAAAAATAAATATTTGGATTTATAAAAGTAAGTCTTATAATATTTGATGACATCAAGTATTACTTTGATATGATAATCAATTATTTGATTATATCTGAATTTATTTAAATTATCTTGGTGGTTATAAACTATACTTTAAATTATGTTAATAATTTAAATATTGTTTAAATACATACGATGACTAACTATGGCATTACGATTTGTCTAATCTAGATTTGGAATGTTATTTGATTTAAAGATTTATCTTTTATATGATTTAAATTGTTTTGATAAATATTAAATATTATTTGAAAGTTATTATGTTGAGTTTGAATTGGATTTGGATTTATATGATTTGAATTATTTAATAATATAGAATAATACTTGAAATTATTATGGCAATCTTTTAAAGGATTGCAACCACATTGATTTGTTTTAAATAATTTATTTGATTTAAATTTTTGAAAAGATTTATCCATTAGAAATTCTTATCCTATTGGAATCATATCTAACATTAATTAGATCGTTTCTTATTTAAACCAATTATATTTCTATCCAAATTAGTTGGTAATCCTAATCATCCTTATTGATTTAATTCTAATCCTATCATAATTAGCTAATTGCTAGCCATTATATATATCTATCGAGTCTATGAATAAAATCATCTTTCAAACCATCCTTGTCAAAATTTCTCTTTTTTCGTCATAACTAAGCCCAAAATTTGTCATAAATTCATCCTCAATTTTTAAAGGTTGTAGCAACTTCGAATGACCATAACTCCCAACTCCGGATTCTGTTTGACCTCTAGTTTTTTTGTTGGAATCGTATTGAGGTATATTTTCTGAATATAAATTTTATTTTCATAAATTTGGAACTTAATTTTCTGGAAAATTTATGGAGTGCCAATTGTCTGAAATCTGACCCGTTTTAGTGTTTTCGAGATTCTGGGAGAACCAAGAATCAGAATCACGAACCGTTTGAAGTTTCGGAATGCTAATGGAAAAATACACATCATATATTTTTTCCCAAAATTTTTTTAGAATATTTTATATTTTGTTTTTGTTTTAGAAGTTTGTCACATCGTCTGAGTTCATATTGTGTAGTCCTGTGACTATTCTGTACCCAACGCGATTATCGGTTTCACCAACAAGGACCTCAGGCAAGGTACCTTGCCATTAGCTGATTAGTTTACTTTAGCTCATATTCATGCATTATTCATTTTTTATTGTTTGTAAAATAAACTGTGATACATGGCATAAGTAGGTAGAATTTTTACTGTTTTGTTCTATTTCCTGCTATGTACTATTTTCTTATACATTGAACTTAGATTTAAGGGACCACCCTTTGTGTGTTGCATTCATAGGCCTTGACACATTTGTACCACGATGTTGTGAGTCACATATAGAACTCGGACATGCGTGAATGGCTAGCCACCAGTACGTATAAGCCGTACGATAGGATTAACCGCTAATAGGGGTTCCATGCTTAGTTTGACTTAGCGGTTAATAGAGGTTATATTTGTTGTAGATACAACATAGCAGACATTGGGCGGGGAGGACATATCCTTAGCGTATGGGCTACTTTACACATTTCCCTTGTGACCGTATGCTCCACCGGAGATGCGGATTGATGACCCATGATTACTGACGGCTACTGACGTTCTGCGGAACGTTATGCTCTTAGTGATTGGGCCTCTGGTGCCCCAAGGGGGAACCACGCCGATCCCATTTTAGCCAGGGCCCATGTATTGGAGGATGTTCTTAAAACTGCATTCACTTAGACTGGTTAGGCTACATTATCCATTAGGTACGAGTACTCTTGGTTTGGGTACTTGTATCTGACCGTGGCTTGGAACAGTAACTTGTCGCGTACTAGTTTGCCATATCTTGTCCTTGTTTGGTTGTAGGTGTGTCTCACTACTCCGATGAGAATGTACTGAACCATGTTGTGGTCCAGATACCATATTGGATTCAGGACTTTAAAAGATACTTCATCGTGGGTTAGTGTGTCATCTCTTGTCCTTGTTTGGTTGGGGGGATGGTGCGCTAATTCAAGGGTGGAGTGTTGGACCATATTATGATCTGATTGACTTATTATTGAGCAATATTTATTCAGTTTATATGGCATAATATTATGTATCTTGTTACGTCCCTCTGAGGACCTGGTTATCTCTCTAGGTGTGTGTTCTTATCTTCCGCAGGGTCTTCCGCAGGTATTCTAGCCGAGATCGTGATCTTCTCCATCCCTTCGAAGATGATGTGTCTTGGGTCTTTCTTACTACCTTCGCTAAATCATTTCATATGTCTTGTACTTCTGTTCTTTTAGATAGTTGGTAGTGGATTTGTCTCTGCCCAACATTTTGTATAAAGACAAATCATGGTTATTATATGATATATTTGTTTCTTTCATTTTGTGGATGAGATTAGTAGGTGTGGTTTTACTGCATTTACAGCTTACGTATATTTATTATACGGCTGGCATGTCTACATTCCTAGTCCTACGTATTTTGGGACTGGGACATTATATAGCGTACTACCGTCGATACCGCAGTATAGGATGGACTTGCGCACACACTTGCATCCTAAAAAGTGTGTGCAGGTCGTGACACTGGGTTGTGCTACCCTAGACAACCACGGTGGATGCTCTCCCATCTTTCGTTGACGAAGTTTCACATCCATCTCCTGTGTATGCTACCTTTTTTTTCCAAAGATGAGAATAACAAGGCCCGATTCCCATGTCCCAGTAAAGGAAAACAAAACGATATTAGGGACCTGACGGCTCACGATCCTTCCAGGCCCTCATGGCCTCTCCCTACTGAAAGGCCAGTGCTACTCTCTAGCCCGTAAGCCATCAGAAGCGTGGAGACGTGCTTCGACTAAATCAAGTCACGCGTCCCTTGACTCCCAGCAATCTACATCTACTGTTATCAACAATGATGTACTGAAGAGAGAATGAGAGGACCTGTCCTCCAAACAGACTCTCAAAAACTGCAAACCTATGTGCCAATTCCCAGGACATGGAAAAGACATGGAATCGTTGTACTATTACTAGTGAATGCTAGCACGACGAAGTCCAGGACGGTACGAGACTTGCACGCCAAGATGTTCGTCCAACCAGCCCACCATTGGAAACTGCCCTTGATGATTATACGCACACCCAATAAGAAAATGTATCGAACCGGTACATGCGACCAGCCTAATCATGCACATGAGACAGGTCGGTCCCATAGATCCTTGTTAGATGACCACAGCCAAGGGTCAAAAATTCTATTCGCTCGCTCGTGCACCCGCCATTCACGGTTATGAACCAAAAATGTAAATATGGAGTCTCCCTCAACGAACATGTGTGAAGTGATAAAATACAAGCGTAGGACTCAAGAAGCCGAATCTATGTACGAGGACCCCTCTTCCGGACTTTATGCTAACATCACCATCAACTACTGCTACTCTCGCATAGCGATTCACAAGGAGGGGCAATCTATCTTCCAATGGATGCAGCGAATGAAAGAGGAGGAACTTCCACATGCCTCCTACTACTCTGGTTGAAAGAATCATTCTCTCCCAAATAGCCCGAAGGCCGGTTAATCCAACCTTCTGGTTTCGACTAGTGTGTCGAGACGAACACCCAACATATCTTGAAAGAGCATGCCTATAAAAGTAGTGTTCCAGAACACTCGGTTCAAATTCGAAGGCTTCTTCCCAAGAGGTCGTACCACAGTCTAGGGGTACCGTTCCCTTGATGATCCAACAGGCTGGTGTTGCAATCTTCCGGACCCCGACTGCCAAGCTAGGGGTAGCCAGACACTAAAGTTTGATGATGATGCCACCATGTGCCCATACCTTGGCGAAGACGAAGCCCAAAAACTGGAAGCAAATAGAGACGGACACATAAGCTCATTGACCTTTTTGTATTGCAGGCAGTCTAGGCGACTATTGACAATGGAGCGATGGTTGAAAAAACCAAATCGGGTATGCCCTACCTGTACGGGCAACCCAAGTCTTGTAATGCCCCAGTACCGAAATATATAAGACTAGAATACGTAAATATGCTAGCTACGTATCAAGTGGACTCCAGCATTACTCGAATACGTATAAGTTGTCTAGAGGTCAGTCTAATTATAAATAGCAAGTCCAACTATATCTCAATCTATAAAATAATAACATGAATAGAGAACCAAGTGCACAATAGTTGATCATACCATAATATACTGATTCTTGAATAGATAAATGTATCATAGTGGATCCCCAATAACACATATATCATGAACAAGTTAGAAGAAAGATGAAGCTTGTGAAATATTAGGCTATAATAGCAGCATGAGCAATTTAGGACAAAAATATAAAATAAGTGGGAATATGATGACATCATCAACTAAATATACTTGATATCCTAGAGAAACAACTACCAATTACCCTTATATTCTTGCAGCTAAACAAAACTTGGAGAGGTCTCAAGTCTTCAGAGGACATAGCAAGATATATAATAACATGTAGAATGTAACAATATAAAATATAAAGTATGCATGAATGATAAAAACAATACAAGAAAGGCATCTAAGGAGTGACATGTCATATAGAAGCTTAATACTAGACGTGGCTAACAAGTAAATCAAGTCAATTCTTTAGATTATAGTTGATGAGAACATAAAATGTGATATTTTTTCCCCTTAATGTCTACCATTTTATGCTCATTTCATGACTAAAGGTACTCATTATTCTTCAATTTTGATTTAGGATACTGTTGGAGACACTAAGTGCAAAATAGGGCTAAACTACAATTTTGGACAATTTTGAGAAATTTTACCAAAATGGGCACAACTTTCTCATCCAAAATGCAATTAAGATGATTCTAAAAGATTTAGAAACCTAAGACAAAAATCTACAACTTTCATATTTTGAGTTTACCGAGATTCAGACTGAATCATGGACGAGTCAGGCTTGAAATTGAGTCAAAGATATTATAAACAAAAATAGGAACCAAAATAACTATTTTCCTACTTGTCCTATGACTTAGTTTTTTTGTTTGAAAGTTGTAACTTTTAGAGAATTTGTGGGGAAATATTGAGGACTTCAAACAACTAATTTAGGGTGTATAAAAGGGGTAGCAATCATGAGGAAAGAAGAACCACAACACACAACTCTTCTTCTTCTTCTCCAACTTTTTTTTTGAAGTTTTAATGAATATGTGCGGCTAAAAGTTTTGTTGGTCGAAGGAAACAGAAGCCTTGGAATCAATAAACTTGTGAGATCTAAATTGTTTTTATTTGTTTGATTTATACCTTGAGTATTGAATATTTTTCTATGCCCATGTTCATGATTCTTTTGTTTAATTACTAGGAGGCCTACTAGTTTATTATTTATTTCGATCAACTGCTTAATTAGATATCAAATCCGTAATTGTTTGATTTTTCTAATTTGTGAAGCAACCAAAATTTAATGAACTGCGTTGTTTTATTAGATCTTAGGAGAAAAACTTTTGACAAAACTAAATGCAACCGCTTGTGCTTGTGTTGTTTTACTTCAATGATCTCTTGGTTCTTTAAGAAATTGCTAGATAAAATCTTCAACGCTTGTCTTCGATTGTTTAGTAATTAAAGTTAACTAGATCACATGTTTTTAATTAACTAAGCCTAAGAGAGATAGGAAGATACTTCCAACGGTGAATATTTAAAGTATGAGTTAATTTTTAATTGCATCGGTGATCAATTTTAAGATCCTAATGGTGAATGTTGACTGAGACCAATATTTGTTCCTTTGATTGATTTCAATATTTTAATTATTTTTAGCTCTTCTTGAATTTTTTATCATATTCAAAACTCTCTCCCCTCGTCCTTGTTCACATAGCATAAAATTATGCTAATTACTCTCCGTGGGATCGATCGTTACTCTCACTACTATATATAATTTTAAGAGTAAGGGTGTGTTTGGTAGGAGGAAAAAGTGGGAGGAAGGAAAATATATGAGGGAAAAATGGAAGGAAGGAAACATTTTATCTTGTTTGGTATGAGGAGAAGTGGATGGAAGGAAAAGTGGAGGAATTGGTTTTCTCTCATAAACTAAGAAACTCAATCATCCCAAAAGTGGAAGAAAAAGTGCATACCCATCTTAATTTACAATTATACCCTATAGGAATTATATTATTTTAAAGTAGTTCAATAAAGTCAAATGATAAATAAATATTGTTAGTTGAGGATATAATTGGTAAGGTCTATATTTTTATTTTCTTTTCTTCCACTTTTCTTTCCATACCAAACAAAGGAAAATATATCACTTCTATTTTCCTTCCATCCTACTAAACACAAATGAAGGAAATAGTCATTCCTTTTCATATGGATGAAAATAAATCTTTTTGATTTTTCTTCCTTCCACTTTTCCATCCTTCCTACCAAACACAGCCTAAAGGTTTTATTTTTGGGTGTTTGCGACAACACACCAATAGTCAAGGCAAGCACCCCCAATCTATAGTTTCAATTGCAGTCCAAGGCAAATGATTCTCAATTGAGAATGGTCAAGGTAGCCAATCCTAGTATTAGTCTCCTCGCCTAAGAGGAGTACAATCCTAGAGACTATAGCCAAGACAAGCGCTCCTACCCTGTAGAATATCTCAAGTCAAGTCATGTTTGTCAGGTCAAAGGAATAGTGGCGTAGGAGTAGGAAACTCTATTCAAGACACACATTAATACGAAGACCAATATGTTAGGTAATAAAACTATAATATAAGTCATGTACGTGCACGTAATACAAGGAAGGAAGTAAGAAACAAGAATCTGACAAACATCATGAGAAGAAAAATAGAAAAATAGAGGACATGTATATAAAATATATTGTAAATGTTGGAAATGTATACTTTCATTCTCCTACAACTGTGCATACTGCGGTCCAACTCCGATATCCTCTGTCACTCTGCCGCATTCTCCTAGAATACACATCCACCAATCGATGACACATCTATGCCATACCGTATATGGACTTATCAAATATAGACCAATAATATATATACACTATACTAGTCACATTAACTATCCGACTCAATCTAACATATATAACATTAAATCTACCCAATAAAGTAATATTTTTATATCACAAAAAAATGTTTCTTTTTTGAATAATATTTATAAATAATTTATAATAATATTTATTCTATTTAATTCTTAGAAAAATAGGTATACAAGTCTCATATTGATCCGACGTCAATAATGACCAACTTGTGTAAATATTTTCGTACCTAAAATAAATACTTTTAAACAAACAATAAATCTAAAAAAATTGTAAAATAAATTATAATATAGATATTATGATAAAATAAACACTAATTATTTTAGATTAGTTCTTAAGGGTTCTGCGTCCAAAAAGATACATAGGTTCTAGGTTTTTCAGTGTTCCGACAATAATACGACGAACGCGGATTTTATTAAAATATAAAATCCCCACCAAGTGGCACACAACTATATGGTTTAGAAAGATTGGAATGCCTAGAGTATGACCAATTTTTTTTGAAAGGTCAAAGTACTCCGCAAGTCGCTGAAAACTAGCCTACAAAAGAATTAATTCAACCTGGACACATGTTCGTAAAATGGACGCTTCAGACAAACTGCGTAGAACCACATGGGTGGCCAATTGGGGATGAAAATAGACACATAGGATTTCACGTTAGTTTTGGTTTTGTGTAAAATGGACATCCAAAACTAGATAAAACACATCGAGGAACATAACCAACCTGCTGATTCGTATAGAATTGTGCTGCTGGAATTAGCTGACTTGTAGGGTTATTTTGGAGTACTATAAGGGGTTGTGAATGTGTGAAGGTTGACGGAATGTTAGAGGTTTATGTTAGCTTTGCAACAAAACTTTGTGGAGCTTCACAGGAGGTCGGAAAGGGGTTGAAATTACAACTATGCAACAAGGTGCTGTAGCTGAATTGGTTGGCAGGGGGTTTCGGGTTTTGTAAGGAAGAGAAGAGGGGTAAATGATTATTAGGGTTAAATTGTAAATTTAAGCTTATATGTGTTAGGGTTTTATATGTGGAGCTTTGGGTAAGTTTTGGTAAGGTTTGGTTGTCCAACCTGCAAGATATGTAAAGGTGAATCTTAAAAGATTTATTACATTTCCTAATATGGAAAGCAATCATTGGGATTAAATCCAATGGGTTTGACCACACACGGATGGACAAATATTAAATAAATCTAGTCTAAAATCATACTATTTGGTTAGGGCAACCTAGAATAGGCTCTACCAAAGCTTATTGGACTAGATTTTGGCCGGTAAAATTATTTGAGTCGAATTAGAACACGAAAGTCTATTAAATGTGTCTTATGTGTCATTTGAAAATAAATAGCACATGGGAACTCAATTGAGTAGAAGACCATTGGAATGTGTTTAGTAGGTTAAGAATAGGTCAAAACTATATATTGGGTCGTTTGGGTTGGATCGAAGTAAGTCCCAAAATTAAATTGGAAAATACGGAAAGATTTACGGTAGATGTAAAATTGGCCTAAATTGACCCAAAAGTTGTGAGATAAAAATAGAGTGTAAGAGAATGAGTTTGAGTGGTACATGATATAAGAAATTGAAGTTGAATTTGTCTAGATCAAAACATGTGAACGACATTTCGAGAGATTGGCATTCACGTTGCTCCAAAAATCAAAGCTACGAAAAGTGTATCTATTGATCAATATAAAATATAATTAATAAATAAAAATCATATTAAATAAAATAAAATAAAATAAAAATCATAAAATTAGGGTGCTTACAAGTCTAGAAGATGCCCTCACTCCGGTAGCACCTGCCACTACTATGGCTCCAAAGGTAGCTTCGTCTAAACCCTCTACGATAGACAGAAGCAAGTAAAAGGAGACTCGCTTTGAAAAGTCTCGGAGGGATAGTTCGATATCAGGGTTTGACAGGCCCTACAACTTCAACATCCTGGCCTAGTTGGCCAATACACCGCCTAGGTTGTCCATTTTTGAGCTCTTTAGTCTCTCTAAAGAGACTCAGACGCTTTGAGTGAAGCTCTCTAACATGTCGAATCTTATTTGACATGGATCAAAGAGCCATCAGACGACTCAGTTGCATGTCATCATTGCCACAGCGTGATGGACAGTATGTCGAACATCACGTTCTTTCAAAAGGATATGTGTTGAAGAACAATAGACACACTCGACCCCTGTAATATACTGAGTATATTGGTGCCATCAAAGTAGATCAGATGCACATTGACCCATGGTCTTCCATTAGCATCACCCTACGTACTCTACTCCAAAACTTTAGGATTCCAATGTACCGGTTGTCAGTCATTATCCAAGTAAGTCTATTTTTGACCAAATTTAAATTTTGTCATCAGTGTTCCATTTATGGTAGTCACACAACTAGAAATTATGATTAGAAAGTAAACACGTTAGTCATGCTATGACTAGTCCCGTAAATCATGCATAGAGTCCAACTTAGTCAACCCAAACCCAATTCCATCAGTTTCGATTTGGTCCCTTAGTTAATTAAATAGAATATGAATTAATTAGGGGCATTTTAGGCTTTAATTAGCCTTAATAGCAGCCAACGGATTGCCAGCAATATAGGTGCATTAGAGCCCATTCCCTTCAATTCCATAGGCTTCTCCATTCTTCTTTTTCCTTCTCCACCAATCTCCATTAAAGTAAAAAGCCTAAATTCCTTCTTCTTCTTCTTCTTCTTTAATTTCTACTCCAATTCTAACATCTTTATGGAGATTCATGGCATAGAGAGTACCGTTGGAGCTTAAGAGCAGCTAACTTGTAGGAGGATCAAGTCTGAATCGCTATTCTTTTGTCCGACTCTATTGTGGCATTATGAACCTCTTCCCAATTGGTAACGATTCATTTTCCCTTTAAATTTCTATGTCTAATTGTAGAAAAATCCCATAGGAGTCCTATTCTTAGATCTACTCCTTTAGGGTTAGAATCGATGAGTAGAAGGCCCAATTTTATTAGATCTAGTGGCTAAAATATGAGATCTAGGGGACGCCATTATCCATGGCTAGGATGGTCCAAGAGCCCAAATTTAGTGTGAATAGATCTCTACGTGTCCGAATTGGAAAATGTGGTGTCATATCATGACAATTTGTGATACGTACGGTTAATTTGGAAAATAGAGCATACTTGAGTGATTCATATCCATCGACATGTTCATATATTGTATTGTATATATTAAATAGCCTAAATTGGTTATTAGAATGAAAATGGGAGAATTGTGTCGGTGTTATAGTGTAATTATGCATGGATATTATATATATATATTGCATGTATATTATATTATATTATATTATTTTATATTATATTATATTATATTATATTTTATATATATATATATATATATATATATATATATATATATATATATATATATCGAAAAAAAAAAATATATATATATATCGGGTGTGGGCGTGACACATTTTTGTAGTGGTCCATACCGACCAGTC
Source organism: Iris pallida (assembly GCA_029216955.1). Classification (NCBI taxonomy): domain Eukaryota; kingdom Viridiplantae; phylum Streptophyta; class Magnoliopsida; order Asparagales; family Iridaceae; genus Iris; species Iris pallida. Next base: position 10,336,633 of record JANAVB010004998.1, read on the forward strand.
TTCACATTAGTGTGAAGTCGTGGTAGTACTTAGGCTTAGCCATACTATTGCGAGCCTACCCTAGGATAGGATTGTGAATTATAGAATATTTTATGAAGCATGATACTTAATCACAAATAGGATTTCCTGATAGATTCCTAGGTTGATCTTAAGAATCCTACCTCACACCTGTTTCCTTTACTCTTGAATATATGTCAGTTGTTGAACTTCATTTGTATCGAGAGGAGTTTATGGATTACATCAAGGATATATTCTTGTAGTACATACTAGGCGTAGGAGTGAGGACTAAAGTCATCCGTCTTGGTTATGGAGTCTAGAGTTTACCGAAGCCATATTAGCTGACGAGTCAAAATTCTTGATCACATGTTTTTGGATATACGTATCTTAGTTATGGAATTCAGGATTTCTCACAGCCATGCTAGCTGGCAAGGCGGTTATTCTGAACAACATAATTTTAGATCTATATACCTTAAAAATGGGACCTAGAGTTATCGTAGATATGCTAACTGGCAAGGCGAAGATTCTAGCTAACATGATTTTTGGGCACAAAATTGTGATTATTAGATTCTATTCTAGATAGGTTGTCGGCTTATCCCCACAAATATCCTTAAATGTTCAATTATTTTGCTTTTAGCAGAAAGCATACTAGACTCCTAGGGATTGAAATTGTAATCTTCTATTCCATTTTGTTTGATTACTACCTTTCTCAATTGTTGTCCTTCCTTCATAATATCTTATCTTGTGCCATATTGACTTTTTCTTATTTTGATCTGTCTTTCGGTGCCGTCGAAGACTTGTTCCAATCGCTCTGGACCCGCAGCAGCTACTGAGAGGTCTTCCACCTTTCAAACCTATACTCAGACAACAAGAGTTGTTCCTCTTACTTCTCCTACCTATGTGGGTGGTTCAATAGCTTTTTAGGGTCCTTCTCCTCCACATGTTCAGATGACTATCCTTGTGGATTTGGAGGATCTTTCTCTTCCACTTCCAGAGTCGACTGAGGGGACGTAGATGTTTGTATTATTTCGAGAAATGATGGAGGCATAGAGGGCCCGAGATGAGGCACAACAGCGACAGGCCGAGGTGATGCGCCATGGTATCGAGAGTGTCCATCAGGTTGCTCCATGTCAGCCTATCCAGCAGTAGCCGAGGCCATGTACCATTGTAGACTTCAATAGGATGTCACCTCGGTAGTCAAGGGTATCGAAGGGATGCTCTATGTTAATGACTAATTAGAGGATGTTGAGAAAATTTTACGTTTAGGTTAAATTCCTGAGAGCTTGTAGATCGAGGCGGTCGGCAGCCATTTGTTCGTTATCACTCTTACTTGGTATCGCACAGAGCCCAGGCTTGCCATACAAGGACTTACTTTGGAGGCTTTCAGGAAGCTTTTCAAGGAGAAATTTTTTCCCGATGTAGCTCTGGAAGCTTTGGAGAGTCTGTTTCATAACTTAGTCTAGGGGAGCATGTCAATTGATGAGTATGCCACTGAGTTTTGCCCCTTGAGCAGTTTTTCGAAGGGCTTGGTTTGGGACCCAGGAGATCGGGCCTAAAAGTTTAGGAAGGGTCTGAACAGAGCAGTCAGGTCATGCACTTCTGGGCATCACATAGCTCCTTTTGATGACATCTTAATAGATGCTGGTATTGCTAAGGTGAACTTAGATATCAGACCCATGAGAGACAGCGATATTTTAGGTGGTGGTAGTGGCGGTACGGCGAAGCATTCCCATATTCAGAAGGGAGTCTTCCAGCCCCAGTAGGAGTATTACCCACCAACTAGAGCTCCAGTTCTGTAGCATCATCAAAGGAAGATGCAGCGAGTACCCACGTATGCCTACTGCAGGAAGCCTGGGCATACTTAGGAGGTTTGTAGGTGACGGCTTAAGGTATGCCTGTTTTGCAGGTCAGCAGCGGACATGATGCTTGATTGTCCCGTGCACCATTTCGGTGGAGTACCAGATCAACGAGGTCGAGATAGCCCACTTGTAAGTAATATCATGTCAACTTTGTGGATATTAAAACTAGCAAGTAAGTGCTAGTTCATATATACATAGTAATTATTTTTAGTACAAGATTTTCCAAAAATGTTCTAGAATATTCTTTTTGATATTTAGATTTTTGCAAAAAATTATTTATTTACCTGGATAATTGTCACGCCCCGCTCCATAGGAGCGATCGTCCTCGCTAAGGCGTGATGCGGCGTGAGCCTATATTGCGCTCACGGAAGGTAGGTCCATAACAGCCGATTACAGGCTAAGCAACGGGGGTCGTCGCGTAGAAGTCCCAAGTAGAAACATTGAATAGTTAGCAGCTGAAATTGAAAGCAAAACATAAGTCATACAAAATACTCATTTATTGATATTGAACAAAGATTACAATGTGGGCGCAAGGCCAGATTACAAGTCTCTCAGGCTCAGTTTTCTCTCATATTACAAGTCACTCTGCTCTCTCTCTCATTTCTCAATACAAGCTTTAAGCGACGAGTGGTAGATTTGCGGAATGGCGATGTCTATAAATTATGTCCTGTATAAGTTTTGACTCCATGCGGCCGCACGCCTCAAAACGCCAAGGAACTCTATGCCTCGACGCATCCAAGCGAGCTCTGCGCCATCGAGTTTCTACCTATGCCTGTATGTGATGGCCTATGCAGGTCAAGATAAATTGTTTGGTTACTTTACCGTACGAAGCAAGCCTGCGTATAGGATTAGAATTTAGGATCTCATCTACATACTTGACCTCTTTACTAGATTTTATCTACCGTTTGACTCATTGATTTGCATCTTGCTTGATTCCTTCTATTCTTATCTCCCCTTCGTTCTTGCTAGAGGTTAGGAAGGTGACCCCTACTAGTTAGACGTATTTTCTTGTCCCAAAACACCATTAGTTTAATTTTTTTAGTTGGATAGAATGCCTTATGACCTAGCAATCCTTTTGTCCTTGTGACCTATATTAGCAAGTTTACTTAGATTCTAGAATTTAGAGGACCCTAACCCATTTATCCAACCTAGGACTTGGACAAGAAGATTGTAGGACGATTGTATGGATACCAACACAGGATATGACTTAGAATCGTAAGGAGTTTTAAACTAATTCTGTTTTATTTCCAACTTAATCTCACGTGCCTATGTTTTACCATTTTGACTAAATGTTGCTACTATAGCCTATTTTTGTAAGCTTAATCTCTTATCGAGCTTGATCATGGACATATCTTATTGGAGGCCTCCACTAACGTATTGTCTACTCAGAATCGATGCATGATGGTCTGATCAACCTAGTACACTTTGGTTTGCTTTTATCTATCGTTCTACGTGGATAGGGACATAGCTAAACTTGCCCTCTAGAGTCCCATCCGCGACTGCCTAGGTAACTCCTTTTGAATTATTCGGTCGCCTTTGAACCACGTATTCGTATTCGATAACGCCTCCTTCGAACTTCTTATTGCTTTTGCCTTCACCTATTTTAGAAGGACGGCGGCGTTGTACTAGAACTTCCTCTAGCCTTCCTATCGATTATGACCATTATCACTCAATGTTGCTATGTCTTCATCCTAAACTACTCGTCCTTTTTCTCTGCCCTATATTTACTATCATGACCTTCTAATCGCTTAATTTAGGAGTAAATCAAATTCGTTCTCTTAATTGTGCTCTCAACCTACTCTCAAGAAATCTTATCTTCTAGGTCTCTAATTTATTTTCTCATGATACCATACAATTCCTTATTGCAGGTTATCTTGATTAAACTTTAACCCTTGATCATTTTCACTCTTGCATTAATTATCCATATCCACGATTATTTTCGTATTTGTCTAAATCACGATTTTCTAATACATCTTGTGTTGAACGTTGTGAATTGATTTTTCCTCATCGCTACCCCTTTGTGCCTTCTCACCCCCTACTACTTCTTAATTTCGAGGACAAAATTCTTTTAAGTTGTGTAGGATGTAAAACCCCTAAATTTCTACTATTTGTTTTATATATAAATTTGGTACTAATTTTTATTTTGTATTTATACATCGCGTAGTTGCTCGACGAGTACGAATATGTACGAGCGTACATATTTTTAGAAAAATATTTTTTTTATTTTTATAGTTTCAAAATAAAATATATAATAATTATTTTTAGATATCGTACCAAAATTTCCAAGTTTATGATTTTATTTATGAAAAGCCTTTTATTTATACAGTTATAATAATAAATAATATTCTTTTAAAATGGTATACCAGAAAAGTATATTTATGTAAATATTATTTGTGCATACATATATATTTCGTAAATATTTATTAATTTATTTTTAAATAATAATGTTATTTTCGAAATTATTATTATTAGTATTTTTGGAAAACGTATTTTGAAATTTTTATGGCAATTTAAATCTTGATTTGATTTTATGGATATATATTTAAATAGGTAAATTAATATCTATAATTAAAATTTGATTTATCTTATTTGATTTTAAACTAAAAGATGGAATTTAATTAGAATTAAATTGGATTTGTATTTGGATTTGGATTTGATTGATTTTAAAATTATTAGTAGCAAATTATCTAATTGGGTTTAAATAAATCCTAATTTTTATCCAACTGGAAATTCCCACCTCCTATATAAGGAGAGGTACTCATCCACATAATTATTCCATAAATATTTCTACCACAATATGCGTGCCTCGTGTCGGTGTTCCATCCATTCTCGTGTCAGCCGTGACGGCCTCGGGTCCGATCCCGGGCGTCTTTCTAATAGGTTATTTCTTTTACATATACATTCATCCTCTTCTTGGTGTCCGACAATCCTGGACCTCATCATCGTCCTCGTGTCCGACACATGGACACGATCCCTAACCCAAACCCTAAACCTAGCTCGACCATCCCTGCAGCCACACTGTTCGACCCGACGTCGTCTTCCCGACCAACCACCACCGCTGCCGACACCGACCCAAACATCCCAATGCCACCACCACCACGGCCACAGCCACTAACCACAACCGCTGCCGATACCGACCCAAACATCCCAATGCCACCACCACCGCGGTAACCGCCACGGCAGCCCAAATCACATCACCACCACCGATCCCATCACACAAATACCAAAGAAATTAAAACCCTAAACCTAGACTCACCTCTGATCCGCCAGCATGACGCCTCTACCGCGCCTCCAAAGCCAGATCCCGGCACCGCCGTGATCGGTTAGACACCATCTCCTGCTCCTCTGCTTCCTCAAACCTCTTGGCATCCGCCGTAGGCTTTCCAGAAAGCCGAGCCCGCCGAAGAACGTCGAAGTGAGCACCCTGTCGCTCGTCGAACTCACCGTCCCGGCGAGACTACGCTCTGAGACAGCGCCCAGACTTAGCCCCGCCGCCAACGTCTTCTCCGCCGCCCGTCGTCAGCCTCCCTTCCTCACCGATCCGCCGCCCGCATTACAAACCGCCGTCCGTCGCACCCGCGCTCGGCTGCAGCCGGGGCCTTCGCCCCTCCGTCATCCGCGACAAGCCCCTCCGCTCACATTCACCGCCGCGCCCCCTTCCCTCCGCCGCGTGCGTCTTCCTGCGCCGGTGAAAACCCTCCGCCGGCGCCGCCCCTGCCGCCGACTCTCCGCCCCTTCTTCCCTCTTCCCCTTCTCCGCTCTCCGGCCGTATCTTTCTCTTCTGTCTCTCAGCTTCACTCCTTTTCTCTCTCTTGCCTCTTTTTCTAAAGAAGAAGCTGCTGCTTCAATAGGTTATATTATGTATTAATTGATGTTATTTGTTATAGGTATTATTTTATCATTATTATTATAGATTTTTTAAAAAAATTCAATTATTATTATTATTTTGTTTTAAAAAAAGAAAAGACAAATGTAGCCAAGTTTAGATTGTTTGTTTATTTCTAAGTACATTTCTATATACTTTGGGTGTTTCAAGATTGAAGAGCAACAGCAGTGAAAAACTGCTGGTTCATTGATATTATTATTATTAGTATAATAGTGATATTATTCGTAGTGTTATTATTTTTGTTATTATTATTTTGTTTTATTTTCTTTATATGTCTCTTAAAAGCCTATACTAATAGTAGTATTATTTATCCTTAGTTTTATTATTATTATTATATATTCCTAGCTTGTTATGAATGAATTTTCGACTTAAATTATTTTCTGTATATTTCTTTTATCTTAACTAGTAAAAGAAAAAAATATATAGTTTTAATTATTTTTATAAAAACTTCTTGATTTTTAAATAGTTAATAAACGTATAGTTTTTACCAAAGATTATACTTTTAGTTTTAACCCCAAAAAATATATATAATGATCTTCTAGCTTTTTTCAAAAAATTTATTTGGACAGATAAAGTATAGCTTTCTACCTAAACCGTTATTTTATTAAACATAGAATATTTTGCCTAAAAATGATTTTATAACTACCGATATGTTTTCGGTTAATAGAATATTTTTCAAAGATTATAAGTATTTTTCTGAAATATCGTTTCTATCAAAAATCAATTTTTCGAACTTAATGTCTTTAGCCAAAACAGATTTTCTTACGATTTTTTTAACTCTTAAAATATTTTTCATATGTTTTTCTCGACTTATAAAAGAAAACCAATTTTAGTATTATGATTACTTTTCTAAAATTATATAACTATTATTCCATTTCCTTTATTCTTCCGTCCATGACCAGCCCGATTACTCCCGTTTCCTCACCAATTCTGTACTTCCATATGTCTACCCTAACTGACCCTTCTAGACCCAATGGAACTGTCCGTGCCACTATCAAAGGTCATTTTGCATAGTTGTTACACCGAAGTCGCAGTTCGTGCCACCTTGATCATCGCAGCACACCAGGCGTCCTACCAAGCAAGACACCTTGCCATTTGCTGTTTATTTATTTAGCTCATATTTCATGCATTATTTATTATTTTCTTTATGCAAAATAAACTGTGATACATGTCATAACTTGTTAGAACTTACTATTCATTTATATTTTCTGCTATGTATTAGTTTTCTTACACATTAAACCTAGATTTAAGGGACCACCTTTGTGTGTTGCATTCATTGGCATTGACATGTTGTACCATAAAGTTGTGTGACGCATGTAGAACACGGACGTACGTGATTGGCTGGCCACCAGTACGTACAAGCCGTGCGATAGGATTAATCGCTAATAGAATTGCATGCTAGTTTGACTTAGCAGTTATAGAGGTTACTGTTGTGGATACAACATAGTAGGCATTGGGCTGGGTGGACAATTCCTTAGCGTATGGGCTTCAATGCACATTCCCTTGTGACCCGGAAGCTCCGCTGGAGTTACGGGATTGATGACCCATGATTACTGACGGCCACTGACGTTCTGCGGAACGTTATGCTCTTACTGATTAGGCCTCTGGTGCCCTAAGGGGGGACCATGTCGATCCTATTTAGCCAGGGCCCATGCGTAGGAAGGATTGTTCTTAACTATATTTTACTTAGAACGGTTAGGCTACCTTATCCGTTAGGTATGAGTACTTTTGGTTTGGGTACTTGTATCTGACCGTAGCTTGGAACAATAACTTGTCGCAGATTAGTTCGTCACACCTTGTCCTTGTTTGGTTATAGGTGTGGCTTACTACTTCGATGAGAAGGTATTGAACCTTGTTGGGGTCTGAATACCATATTGGATTCATTGCATGGAAAGATACGTCATCGTAAATTAGTTTACCATCTCCTGTCCTTGTTTGGTTGGGGGGATGGTAAGCTAGTTCAATAGGTGTGTATTGGACCATGTTATAATTTAATTGACTTATTTATTTGAGCAATAATTATTCAGTTTATATGGCATGATATTATGTGTCTTATTACGTCCCTCTAAGGACCTGGTTGTCTCGTTAGGTATGTGCTCTTGTCTTTCGTAGGTGTTCTAGCCGTGGCCATGATCGTCTCTATCTCTTCGAGGATGATTGTACTTTGATCGTCTTCGCTTTGCTCGCCAAAATCATTCTTTTGTATATCATGTATTTCTTTTCATTGTTGGTAGTAGATTTGTCTCCGCCCAACTACATGTACCAATGACAATTCATAGTTGATTATATGACATCTTTTATTCTTTCATTTTGTGGATGAGATTAGTTAGCCTTGGTTTTACTGCATTTACAGCTTATGTATACATAAGAGGATTCCATATATTGGAGCATACTTCGTATGTATACAGCTGGCATGTCTACGTTCCTAGTCCTACGTATTTTGGGACTGGGGTGTTACACTGTACATGAAAATTGTGTGGGTGTCAGTACTCAACTGTACTGGTGGAGTGAGCTCCTCGTCCATCCATACAAAACTGACACGTTCATTTACTTTGTGAAGCTTAATCCCTTTTTGATTATCTTTCTAGACCATTTGATCTATGAATAATTATTAATAAATTTCCCACTTTTATCTTTGATCATCATATGCACGTTGTCGTGACTTTTAATTTAAGAGCACAAGACTAGTCATTTTCTCGAAACCAATTATGCATGATCTACTCGAGACACCCTACACTCATGACCTTTGTGTCCCACTCAGACATACCATCTTGTGCTTCATTTGCTTGACACAACTTTCCTGACACGAGACCCAATTTTAATTTATCCCACGGAGTCACATTTATTTCCGATTTGAATTGTAGACACCCTTTCGACCCATACTTGTCGACCTAAAATATGGACATGGCCGACATTAAGCCTACTACCCATATGACACTTGTGTCCCATTTAATTGAGCCCTCACATGCTACTTATTTATCCGAGATCATAAGTGGCTATTTAAATTCATTTATTGCATCAAACCCGATTGTGACCCGACCCGACCCAACTAGACTTAACCTGAGCTTCATGTTACCCCCCTCATGAACACCCACAATTTTCCCTCATGACAAAAACCAAACACCAAGTGTGTCAACTCAAAATATTCAAGGGACAACTCCAATGACCTAATTTAATCTTGGCCCTTGATTTTGCCTCCATCAATCACCACCACTCATTCCTACATAGTACACTCACACACACACCCCTCCATTGGCCGGCCCGTACCCCCAAAATTTCTTTCTTTTCTTTGTGAAGATCATATCTCATTCTCTCTCTCACTTCTTTAACATATATATATATCTATCTATCTATCTCTCTCCTTAGTTCACTTACACACACAACTCCCCCATCACCTCACAGCAGCCCCCCTACTCATCCAGCCGAACACTCTTGTTGGCCCATTGGTCATGGTCAAACCTGATTTTAATAATTGATCAAACTTTGTCTCGATATACGAATCAATTCAGATGTTTACTAAGACGTTTTGGACACTGATCAAAGATTGGATATCTACTCAGTTCAAGACCGAAGATCTGTTTGCCACTCAATATTGTATTTCCTTACGCAATGTAATTTTTTTTTTATTGAGTCTAGGAATACATTGTACACCAAGTCGTACTGGCAAATAGGCTATCCGAAATCTTTTTCAAAACTGACCTATCTTTTTAAAATGACCTATGTTTTTGAAAACATCTTTTTTACAAAAAGCTTCTGAAGGGTTTTCAAAAAGCCAAAACAAATTTTCACAAAATCAACCTGACCAAACCCTGACAGAATTCGGCCAGAGTTCGGCCATGGTGAACGTTATGTGAAAGTTTGTTTTTGAACTTTGTCTCCCTTCGGTTGTGGTTGGTTACAAAGAGTTCTGTCCGAATTCTGTCCAAATTCTGTCAGAGTTCTGTCTTCGGAAAAACTATAAATAGAGAAGGATTTCGATCATTTTAAAACACCAATTCACTTTCATCTCTTCTCTTCTAAAGCTTATGTTTCTTCCAAAGAGTTCTAAAAAGCTTCCATTTTCAAATCCGAAGCCAGCTACAATTCTCTAGTCAATTTGCCGGTACGGTGCGGTCTAGAATATTTCAGAGAAATTGTAATCAGAGGCTTGATTGAAGAAAGACTCTTCAAAACTGAAGTTGGTCGAGTTCTTCGTATCAAATCTCGCGTCTGTAGAAGTTTCAAGGACTTCGTATGAAAACATACAGGATTTTCCAATAGTGGATTCAACTGGAAGCTAGAGTTCTTCCGACTGGACTAGTACTCACAAGAGAAAAACTAGTATAAATCTCTGTGTTTGCGTTTGCCTTCTGATCACTCTTTTCATTACAGTTATTTACTTTGTAATTATTATTATTTCTGTGATCTAACTGCTAACAAGTTTTAATTAGCAATATTCTGCTGCCTACTCTATTCACCCCCCTAGTGTATTCTGCTTTACGATTTAGTTCCTACAATTGGTATCAGAGCGGGTTATACAGGTAAAGCAAGGTAAAATTGCAGCTATATTCAGTTATTTTTCAATTGTTATATAGATCACAGTATTACACATGGCAATTGTGAAATTCACAAATGAAGGCCAAGCCACAAACAGACCTCCACTGTTTGACGACACAAACTACACTTATTAGAAAACACGGATGAGTTTCTTCTTAAAATCTCTTGATTTTGACTTATGGTCTATAGTTATTGATGGCTACAAAAAGCTTCCTCGTATTAATGTTGATATTGGAGTTTTAGTTGAAAAACACCATGACAAATATACGGAGGATGAAAAGAAAAAGGCCAGTCTTGACGCACGTGCTATTAACGCTTTATTTTGTTCTTTAGACAGAACTGAATTCAACAGGGTGTCTACCTGCACAACATCAAATGAAGTGTGGAAACTTCTCGAAGTAATCTACGAAGGAACAACACAAGTCAGGAGTCAAAGATCAGCAAACTTACTCAGGAGTACGAGGCGTTCAAAATGAAGCCAAGTGAATCAGTCACTCAGATGTTTACGAGATTCTTGGATATTGTAAATCCTTTGTCTTTATTAGGCAAGGAATACAGTAACCATGAAAAGATTATCAAACTTCTACGAGCTCTCACAAAGAACTGGATTCCAAAGGCTACAACAATCATTGAAGAAAACGACCTCTCAAAAATGTCTCTGGAAACACTCATTGGTAAGCTACTCACTCACGAGTTAGAACTTCAAGACTTTGAAGATGCTACACCAAAGAAGAAGTCAGAAAAGTGGATCGCTCTCAAGGCTCAACATAGAAGAACTGTCGAAGATGATTATGACGACAGCGATTCTGACTCTGAAGATCAAGCTCTTCTGGTAAGAAAATTCAAGAAGTTTATGAGATTCAACAGGAGAACAAAAAATAGCAACAACAACAACAACGAAGAAGATCCTATTTGCTACGGATGCAAGAAAAAAGGACACATGAAGAAAGATTGTCCAATAGCATCATCATCAACAAGAAAAAGCAGCAAATATGACAAAGACTACCTGAAGAGATCTAAATCAAGGAAGTATGCCAATACAAGCATATGGCATGAAAGCGAAGCCAGCGATTCAGAAGACGAACAATCAGATGACGCTGCAAATGTATGCTTCATGGCTTGTGATTAGGTAATCACTAATCCTCTGTTTGATCCTTATGATGATTTCACCTTTGAGCAACTAGGAGAGGCTTTCAATGACCTGTTAAATGATTACAGGAAACTTCATAGTAAATATGAAACCTCTAAGAAGGTACTCAAAGAGTACAAAGGTAAGATAGGAAGACTTATCGACCAACTAGATCATGTTAGAAATAATGACTCTTCAATTGAGTCTGGTGAGCTTTCATCTATTAAGCTGTTGTTACACGAGACTATCAATTTATCCGAAAAAAAAAACCAAACCATCATCCAGCTAAAGAAAGACCTATCTAAGGAGAGAAAGAGTCTCCAGTGTGCACAAGTCAGAATAGAAACACTTACATCTGACTACACTAGACTATATGACACCTCCAAAAAGTTGGAAATTAGTTTAGAAAAATAGCCTGAAGTTGCTGCTTCCTATTCTAACACGTGTCAATTATCGAATCATCCGAACACACCCAAACCAAACATTGTCAGACCAAACCATACCAAACCTATGCCCAAGAAGACTAATAGGCATGCATTCTTCTATACTAGAAAACCAAAACCTACCAATCATGCACCTTACACAACTTTCAACACTCAGCATGCAAAATATCATTATTGTGGCCTCATTGGTCATATATCTTCTACTTGTAGAATCAAAAAGTTAGTAGATTTAAATGTTTACGCATGGATAGAAAAAACTAACCAGTCAGGACCCTACAAGAAATGGGTACCAAGAGTTTCATTTGTAAATTATTTTGTAGGTGGAACGCCCTTCACATGCTAGGAGAAAATGGATCCTCGACAGCGGTTGCTCACGGCACATGACCGGTGATGCTTCATTATTCGCAACACTGTCGAAGAAGGATATATCTCCTTCGGTAATAATTTAAGAGGGTACATAATCGGTATCGGTGACATTGGTAAGGCTCCCTATCCTGTGATTAAAGATGTCTGTCTAGTTACCGAGTTAAAACATAATCTGCTCAGCATAAGCCATTTAGCTGATCACGATTATGGCATTAACTTCGTCAAAGACAAATGTACTATAATTGATAGCTCAACTGGTAGTACTATCTTTGAAGGTATCAGGGAAGACACCGTATATGTTTTCTATTTGTTAGAAGATGCTAACAAAATAGGTAGATGTTTGATGGCCAAAAGCATTGAGAGTCAACTATGGCATATGAGACTCGGTCATGCAAACATGGATATAATTTCAAAACTATCCACAAAGAAGTTGGTACGCGACTTACCGGACATATCTTTCAAGAAGGATACGGTATGTAGCGAATGTGAAAAGAACAAAGCTTCCCGATCTGCCTTTAAATCCAAGAACGCTGTAAGTACCACTAGGCCTCTACAATTGTTGCATATGGACTTATTTAGACCAAGTAGAATTGCTAGTTTAGGTGGTAAGCTATATGCATTTGTCATTGTAGATGATTTTTCTAGATATAAATGGGTATATTTTCTTGCACGCAAGAACGATGTATTGTCAGAATTCGTCACCTTTTGCAAGAAAGTACAGAATAAAAAAGGTTTCATGATTACTCGCATTCATTATGATCATGTCGGCAAATTTGAGAATTCAGAGTTCAAGCAATTCTGTGACACACACGGTTATTTGTATGAATTTTCCTGCCCTAGGACTCTATAACAAAATGGAGTTATGGAACGTAAGAACAAGACTCCATCTGAAATGGATAGAGTAATGTTAAACCAGTTTAGTCTACCTAGATACTTTTGGACTGAAGCTGTCAATACAGCATGCTATATTCTCAATAGGGTTCTAATTCGATCTATATCGAAGAAGACTCCCTATGAATTATGATTTGATAGAACACCCACTGTTTCATATTTCAAGATTTTTGGTTGTAAATGCTTTATTCTTAATACTAAAGACAATCTGAGTAAATTTGATGAAAATGCGGATGAAGGTATATTTTTAGGTTATGCAGCAAAAAACAAAGGGTACAGAGACTTCAACAAAAGAACCATGATCATCGAAGAATCAATTAATGTCAAGTTTGATGAGCTAAATCAACACTTAGACGATGACGACAATGAAGACGTGATTACACCAAGTACAGCTACTGTAAAACCTTCACACGAAGATGCAAGCAAAGAAGCCGGAACCAGCAATCTTGAGGATATGCCAAAAGAGATGAGATTCTTGGCAGATCATCCAAAGGCCTTGGTAATTAGTGAGATTACCAAGGGTGTAAGTACTCGTTCCTCAAGTAAAGATATAGCTTCTTGTGTTGCTTTTTGAACCCAAAAATATTGAAGAAAAATGTAGTGATAATTTTTGGTTAGATTCTATGCAAGAGGAATTAAACCAATTCGAACGGAATCAAGTTTGGGAACTTGTTCCCAAGCCTATTGATCATCCGGTCATTGGCACCCGTTGGGTATTCCGAAACAAACTGAACGAGAATGGTTTAGTGACTCGTAATAAGGCTCGACTCGTAGCTCAAGGATACAATCAAGAAGAAGTTATCGACTACGATGAGACTTATGCCCAGTTGCGAGATTAGAATCCATTCGCATGTTATGTGCATTGGTATGTTTTCAAAATTTCAAGTTATTTCAAATGGATGTCAAAAGTGCATTTTTGAATGGTTTTATAAAAGAAGAAGTTTATGTAGCTCAACCCCCCGGTTTTACTGATTTCAAAAATCTTGATTATGTTTTCAAGTTGAGGAAAGCCTTATACAGTTTAAAATAAGCTCCTCGTGCTTGGTACGAACGTCTAAGCACTTTTCTACTTGACAACAGTTTTTTAAAGGGAAAGGTTGACACTACATTGTTTATAAAATCTTTGAATGACAATATTCTTTTGATTCAAGTCTATGTAGATGATATTATTTTTGGATCTACTGATGAATCTCTTTTTCAAGAATTTTCAAAGTGTATGCAGAATGAGTTTGAGATGAGCATGATGGGAGAGCTGAAATTTTTTCTCGGACTACAAATCAAATAAACCAACAATGGGACGTTCATAAATAAAGTAAAGTACACAAAGGATCTATTAAAGAAGTTCGACCTGGAAGCAGTCAAACCACTTAGCACCCCAATAACGACTTCAACCAAGCTTGATATTGATGAAGAAGACAAACCTGTCGACATACATAAGTATCGAGGTATGATCGGTAGCTTACTGTATTTAACTGCTAGTCGATCAGACATTATGTTTAGTGTTTGCTTGTGTACACGTTTTCAAGCCAATCCTAAGGAATCATATATGTGCACAGTTAAGCGTATCTTCTGATATCTTAAAGGCACTTCTTCTATCAGCTTATGGTATCCCAAAACCACGTCATTTGACCTAACCGGTTATTCTGATGCTAATTTTGCCGGATGTAAAGTAGATAAAAAAAGTACCAGCGGCACATGTCATTTCCAAGGAAAAGCACTAGTCTTTTGGTTTAGAAAAAGAAAAATTCTGTCGCATTATCAACAACCGAGGCTGAGTATATCGGCACAGGACGTTGTTGTGCACAAATTTTGTGGATGAAGCAAACTTTAGAAGACTATGGATTGCATTTTACACACATACCCATTTTCTGTGATAACACTAGTTCTATTAATTTGACTAAGAATCCAGTATGTCACTCTCGTACTAAGCATATCGAGATTCGACATCACTTTCTTAGAGATCATCAACAAAATGGAGATATAGACCTTGTATACATAGACACACAGAATCAATTGGCTGACATACTCATAAAATCTCTAGCGGAAGATCGTTTCAATTATTTACGTTAAGAATTAGGAATTTTAGATATCAATAATATCAATTAATTTTATTTTATTAATTAATTTATTCATTACTCAATAACTGTTTTCGAGAAAAGCTTAAAAAGAGTCTGTCTGTCGCCACGACTACGGTCGAAGCGAAGCAGTATTTAAGAGTTCCTCGGTGAACCTCCGTTAGCTGGGCAGTACTCCTACAGCTAATCTGAAATAGATGCTGAGTAAAAAAATATTAATTTATAAAATAATATTAATTATATTATTTGAAATCTAAAATTACTAAACTTTGAATTAACTATTTGAAATGAATTGATGAAAAAGATGTGGCCCACAAATTTTTTTTATATAGCCAGGAGATCCCTTGGCGAATTTGGCCCGAGTTCGGCTGGGTGTATATATACTTCAGTTAGAACCCTAGGCCCCCATCTTCATTATCTCTTCCAAAACCACATCACAGCAGTAGTCGTCCGAAAACCCTAGTTCTTCTGTACCTTTTTTTTTCATTCTACGTGGAGATCTTCATCCAAAATTTGGATTCTTGCGGAGAATCGCGTCCTCTACAGCATACTTGATTCTCAGAAGGTATAATTCCTTCTCTCCTCCACTTTCAAATTTTTAGGGTTCCTAGTTTTTGGGATAGAATGCGTTGGGGATTCAATCCTTTCAAATGGAAGAAGACCCATGCCAGTGAAGAGGCATCGTCTTCTGATCCGCACACGGATTCCCTTTTTTCCCCGGTCCAATCGGATGACGGTGCATTGGACGAGTTTTATTTCAAAACTCCCAACCAAGCATTACTTTGGTATGTCGGTATTATTATGCGTACGATATGTACCGGATCTCCGATCAAGTGTACTGTATTTCCTGACCACCGTCCTTACTTTGAGGTATTAGGGTTACATCACTTTGCTACTTTACAATTCCCTATCGCCACTAATGCCATTAGATTGTTTTACTGTAACTTCGTGTTAGATACTTTTACCGCGAGAACTCGTGTCGGCGGAATAGATATCGAGTTAAATGATGAATAGCTAGCGAAAATCCTTGGTCTTCCAAACGAAGGTGCCCCACTCGATGACATCACTGACTTCAATTTTTGCGAGGGCACGATACTCGTTAGTTTCAAGAATAAGCTTTGTGCGCCCGCACGTGCTCGTCCTAAAAAGTTCAAGGCCAATAACTTGAACTTGTTTATATATGAATTACATCGTATCATCTATTCCACTCTACTTCCCAAATCCACTTCCAAAGATGATGTCACTACACTCGAACTTTCTGCTTTATATCACATTCTTAAGGGAATTCCTTTTTCTGCCCCTAAGACTATCATTCAGATGATGGGTAGATGTCGCGGTAGAGATCGCAACCTCTCTTATGCGATGATTATCCCACGCATCTTTCAGCGATTTGATATTGACTTATCCACTTGTGCTCTGGACCCTGAGCCCAAGTTCCTCAAGCTTTCTCGTTGCAGCATTGCCACTGGTCCTCCACCTCTTGCACCTGCTCCTATTGCACCTGTTCGCACTGCACCTGGTCCTCCTCAGTCTTACCCTATAACCTTTGAGGGTATTCACCAGCACTTATCAGATCTGCAGACATTCTTTGTTGACACTTCCAGGGAACATGAGTTTTATGACGTGACTCGGTTCCAAGCTATTGCCAACTCCTTTGCCGATCTTAGATTTGCACAGACGGGTCACTCTGTTAGCTCTCTTCCTAGAGACCCTTCTGTATCTGGCTACCGTATTGATGATGAGGCGGTCCATCATCTGTTACAGCCAGGGGACGCATACAATTGGTATTGTACTTCTGGTGCTATTCCACATACTTCTGGAGTTGGCACTTCAGGAGCTGGTCCATCTAGACATGCTGGTACTGCAGCTGATGATGATGAGGATGATTTTTGAGTTGTTACTTTTTGAGACTGATGACTTTGTCTTATGTTTACTTGGAAATGCTCTGACATTCCAAGATAGTATCAGTACTCTTTTTATTTGGATATGATTTGTGACATTTGATAGACATAGACATGTTTTTCTGCTTCAGTTTAGCATATGACTCAATTTAGTTTATTTTATTCAGCTTTATTATAGCATTATCTTTCTTTAACGCTTCCATATAAACTGCCTGTGACAAATACCATGCCTGTGTTGTTTATACCATATCTGTTTATCTTATTTTTGTCTGTGTTGTTTATATCATGCCTGTGTTGAATTAATTTATTCTTATTTTTTTTGTGTTTCTTCACTGATTCTTACTTATGCAATTATAGCGGAGGAGCTTTCTCTTTTGTAATTATTTTGCTAAGTGACAACGGGGGAGAAATAAGATCTAACATCTTCACATCTTCATGAATACAGGTTTTGAACAATTTTTCATTTTATATCTCGGTACATTCGGTACACTCTTGAATTGATCAGGATCAAAGGTGTTATATCGGTCAAGGTTTGTCAATTGTCAAAATAGGGGAGATTGTTGGCCCATTGGTCATGGTCAAACCTGATTTTAATAATTGATCAAACTCTGTCTCGATATACGAATCAATTCAGATGTTTACTAAGATGTTTTGGATACTGATCAAAGATTGGATATCTAATCAATTCAAGACTTAGTTCAAGACCGAAGATATGTTTGCCACTCAAGATTGTATTTCCTTACGCAATGTAATTTTTATTTTTGTTGAGTCTAGGAATACATTGTACACTAAGTCGTACTGGCAAATAGGCTATCCGAAATTATTTTTCAAAACTGACCTATCTTTTTAAAATTACTTATATTTTTGAAAAATATCTCTTTTACAAAAAGCTTCTGAAGGATTTTCAAAAAGCCAAAACTATTTTTCACAAAATCAACCTGACCAAACCCTGACAGAACTCGGCCAGAGTTCGGCCATGGTGAACGTTATGTGAAGGTTTGATTTTGAACTTGGTATCCCTTCAGTTGCGATTGGTTACAAAGAGTTATGTACGAATTCTGTCCGAATTCTGTCAGAGTTCTGCCTTTGGAAAAACTATAAATAGAGAAGGATTTCGATCATTTCAAAACACCAATTCACTTTCATCTCTTCTATTCTAAAGCTCACGTTTCTTCCAAAGAGTTCTAAAAAGCTTCCATTTTCAAATTCCAAGCCAGTTACAATTCTCTAGTCAATTTGCCGGTACGATGCGATCTAGAAAATTTCAGAGAAATCGTAATCAGAGGCTTGTTTGAAGAAAGACTCATCAAAACTGAAGTTGGTCGAGTTCTTTGTATCAAAGCTAGCGTCTGTAGAAGTTGCAAGGACTTCGTATGACTACTTGCGGGATTTTACAACAGCGGATTCAACTGGAAGCTAGAGTTCTTCTGACTGGACTAGTCCTCACAAGAGCGAAAGCAGTATAAATCTCTGTGTTTGCGTTTGCCTTCGGATCACTCTTTTCATTACAGTTATTTACTTTGTGATTATTATTATTTCTGTGATCTAACTGCTAACAAGTTTTAATTACTAATATTCCGCTGCCTACTATATTCACCCCCCTCGCAGTCGCAGTAGTGGCTACAGCAGGCAGCGTAGCAGCAGCCGCGAACGGCAGCAGCAGCCGCGTGTGGCCGCGCCACCGCGCCACCATTGCGCGTCGGCGACCACCGCGCCACCACTGCGCGCCGGCGGCCACTTGCCACCCCCCTCAGTCACGCACGACCTTGGATGACACCCTCCATGCCGTCGTCGACCTTCCCGACGCGCACAATGGGCTATCTGTGCGTTTCACACGAAATAACATCGTGACGCGCGCGAGATTTGAATCCAGAATCTTGTTTCGGGACAGCGACTTCGTACGCAGTTTTTGAAAAATTCGACCATTGGATCGTCGATCTGTTTCTTCTGTCTCAACCTCGGTATATACCACTTTACTCCCCTCAAGTTTTATTCGTTAATTTTGTCGTTTGATACATCAAAATTGGCCGCCAAATTGACACTTTAAATTGTACTATTTTTGGACAGTTTTGTGGAGCCAACTTTGTCGGTTCGTAACTCCTCTGTCGCACCTCCGTTAGATGCGCCGTCAGTTCCTGTGCATAACTGGTATAACCATCTTCCTGTCCCTCAAGTTTCATTTCATTGTGAGAACGTTTGTTTGGTTGAATTTGATGCCAAATTTGGTCGTCCGAATCCATAATTTCCAACTTGTAAAATCCCAATTTTGAACCCGGGACTCCAGATTCAATTTTTGACACCAACACTAGACTCATGGCATCGTTCTGATATGATTTCATATAAAGTTTGTTAGATTTGGAGGACGTAGACTCCGGTACGCATTTCGGTGCTAGGCGGGCCCCATAGTCCGAGTCAACGAATCTTTTTGAGATCGGCTCATCGAAATCCAACTCTGGATATACCGTTGAGTTTGTATCATCATTCTGGACTCGTTGACAAATAATTTTCTTAGTTTTGTGGACTTTGGTTCCGACACGCATTTCCGTACAAATCAGATTCCAATATCCGGGTCAACGAGCCATTTTGAGATCGGATCATCGGAATCCAATTTCAGATATACCTTTGGGTTTGTATCGTGATTCTGGATTCGTGGACATATATTTTGCTAGGTTTTGAGGACTTTTGCACATTTTTTGGTGCAAAGTGGGTCCAACACGGACACCGTTTTGACCCGAAATTATCATTTTGCCGCTGTCCAAATTGGACTTATGGTTAGACTATTCTAGCTATTTTGACCATTTTGGACACGATGGTGATGTCTGTTTCATCATCCGACAACATCTGTAAACTTTTTCCCTTATCTATCACAATTTGTTATAATCCTTCTCTTTTTGGTTCGTATTTTGAGATCCGTGCATCGAAATTGAGATCCGTCAATTCCAGTAATTTTATATCACTGAAATTGACCAGTTGTCTATGTGGATGATTATGGAGACTAGCTTTGACCTAGTTTAACCTAGAGTGGACTAGGAGTTGACCAGTTGTCTAGTTGACCAAAGTCAACTATAAGTCAACCTTTGACCCAGTTTGACTGAGTTTGACCTAGAATAGGCCTAGCAGTATATAATTAATCTATTTATATATATTGTTTACTCTAGAACACTAAGTAACTATATAAATTCATGTTAGGTCTCTGTTACGTCGGTTCAGGCATAGACCCTCACTTATTGCTCAGGACAGCAGGTGAGTACATTCTCTGATAGTTTTCAGAGTCTTGATATCTGCTATATCCGATTCAGTTGTAGTATTTTACTTAATTCCCGACACAATGGTACAAGGACTAGTATACGTCGGATCCTGTCATGAGATGTCAGTCCTGGGTTACCATGGTACATTAGTACATTGTTCAATCTTGTTTTCTTGTACTTTTATAGACGCCGATTCCTAAGGAAATTTGCTACCCTCTTAGAGAATCTCGCATCATGACGTGACATGTCTGGATGCATTATACTACTCGGGGATGGATAGTTATTAGAGGTTATGTGATCATACCCCACTGGTTACTACTTGCATCATAGCTTTACCCTCGCATCACGTAGGGTAAAGCCTGACCTGATACTACTTGCACCATAGCTTTCCATTTTGGCCGGCCTGATCTCCAGGTTTACCTGCGCTTGTTCTTGCACCATAGCCGGTCAAATGGAAGAGCCTGGTCTTGACCCAAGCCAATCACATAATGCTCTAATATCTCAAGGCATATTTACATTGTACATCAGATATTACTGTACTATTTTACATCCTAATATTTTATACCCTGACATGATATCCAATTTTACGTATCTAGTTTATATTCCAGTTTTGATATTTCATTATAATTGTCTTCTATAGAATTTGTCAATTCACATAGAACTGCTGTTAGTTTATGTACTCGTTCCCATCCTGACTGGATACGTTAACAATATTTTTAGGAGTTGTCATGTCCTCATTATTGGACTACAGGATGTTGCTAGCTTAGGCGGATCTCGATATACTTTCACCGTGAGTTGTCTCCCAATAGTGCTAGGCCTGGTAGTTATTTTAGTTTTATTATTATATTTCTTTCGTTTCATTCTTGTCTCATATGATCCTCTTGTAGATTCTAGTTGTTCTATTGATATTGTTATCTTTCTTGTCATATCTTCCTTAGCATTTGTGATGTGATATGAGTACCTTTATAGTTATAGAT
Organism: Iris pallida; assembly: GCA_029216955.1. NCBI lineage: Eukaryota > Viridiplantae > Streptophyta > Magnoliopsida > Asparagales > Iridaceae > Iris > Iris pallida. The sequence goes on from JANAVB010004998.1 coordinate 10,357,941, forward strand.
CTGTTAGATTCTGTAGTTAGTATCGGGTACTTGACAGCACACTACCGCCGATGCTATGGCATAGGCTGGGCGTGGCCCACGTAATCGTACCTGTATATCCGGGTGCGGGTTATGACACATGTGCTGAATGGGAAACCAGATAAGTTGGAATCTCCTACAGAAGTACGCTTGTTTGTAGGCTATCCAAGAGGAACGAAGGAGGTTTATTTTATAGTCCTAAGGATCAGAAGGTCATTGTTAGCACCAATGCCCGATTCTTAGAGGAAGACTATGTGATGAACCATAAATCCACAAGTAAAGTTGTTCTAGAAGAACTGAGAGGTGAGACACCAAGTACTTTAGTACCAATAGTACAAGAGGATGAACCAAAAATAACTACACAACGTGTCACCACAACCGATAGTGCCTCGTCGTAGTGGGAGGGTTGTGATGCAACCTGATAGATATATGTTCTTGGGAGAGTCATCTGACTTTGTCCCTGAGGAACAAGATTATGATCCTTGTACCTATAATGAAGCACTCCAAGATAAAGATGCAAAGTCTTGGCAAAAAGTAATAATATCTGGAATAGAATTTATAGATTCCACTCTGGTCTGGGAGCTTGTAGAACCACCCGTTGGTGTAAAAGACATTGGTTGCAAGTGGGTCTATAAGAGAAAAATAGGATCAGACGGTAAGGTTGAAACCTTTAAAGCTCGGCTTGTTGCAAAAGGTTTTACTCATAGAGAGGGTATCGATTATGAGGAAACCTTTTCTCGAGTAGCCATGCTTAAGTCTATCCAAATTCTTTTATCTATTGTAGCTCATCTTGATTATGAGATTTTGCAAGTGAATGTCAAGACAGCTTTTCTTAATGGAGGTCTTGAGGAAGACATCTATATAAAGCATCCAGACGGGTTCATTGAAAAGGACCAAGAGCATCTTGTTTGTAAGCTCAAGAAGTCCATTTATGGACTTAAACAAGCTTCCAGATCGTGGAACATATGTTTCGATTAGGTGATAAAATCCTATGGATTTGATCAATGTCAAGATGAATCATGTGTATACAAAAAGTGTGACAGAAACATGGTGGTATTCCTAGTACTTTACGCAGATGACATCTTGCTCATTGGAAATAATGTGAAGGTGTTATCAGTAAGGGTATGGTTATCCAAACAGTTTGATATGAAGGACTTGGGAGAAGTAGGTTACATTCTTGGGATCAAAGTTCTACGAGATCGCAAGAAAAGGATGTTAGGCTTGTCCCAAGCTTCCTATGTCGATACTGTACTAACTCGTTTTAGCATGCAAAATTCTAAGAAAGGTTTCGTACCTTTTAGACATGGAATTGCTCTATCAAAGGAGCAGTGTCTGAGGACACCTAAAGAGATAGAGAACATGAAAGCAGTTTTTTATGCTTCAGCAGTTGGAAGCTTAATGTATGAAATGTTATGTACGAGACCAGACATCTGCTTTATCGTTGACATGGTCAGCAGATATCAGTCTAGCCCAGGACAAGAGCACTAGATAGCCGTAAAGCATATTTTGAAGTACTTGAAAAGAACTAAAGAGTATATACTAGTTTACCCGGCAGATAGTTTAGTTCTCTTGTGTAACACCCAGTTTTCCAAATGAGGGTAATTTTAAAATTTTGTAATTATAATCATTTAATAATGATATTTAAATTATGTTGTGATTTTTGGTGATTTTTAATCAATTTAAAACTATTTAAAATATTGAATTGTGATTTTGATGGTTAACTAGTTAAACCCAAGTTTTGCTAAGCCTAGAGACTAACCATGACCAAAGGAGCCTAGTCATGTGATTAGAATGTCATACTACTACCTTTTAGCCTAAGGGTATTTTGGTCATTTTTGACTTATTAATGAAAATAAATTTTGATTAATTAATATTGTGTTAATTGAATTGTTAGAGACTAACCTAGAAGCTTAACCTAATCTATATTAGTCTTGAGGTTAGAATCATGGTTAGAACATTCTTACTAAGTGCCAAGGTTAGTAATGTCTAGATATTCCTAAGTAGGATATTCCTCTTTGAGATATTTGTAAAAAGAAGCCTTAGGACTAATTGAACCAATAGAAGGACTAGAAATTGGGTGGAAGAACCTTAACCACACATCTAGCTATTGCCAAACCCTAATTCTCTTAGTTTGGCCAGCCATACAAGCCCACCCTCCTATAAGTATCACACTTAAGCCTTGCCTCTTTTTAATACCTAGAAAGAACCCTAATTTGTTCTTCCCTAAACTTCTCCCATTTAATCCAAATTGAGTCCAAATTGAGTCAAATCAATTGCATCATTATCCCCAACAGTAGAGGAGACTTGTAGAGGCTTGCTGGCAAGGTTTGAGGACATTTGAACCCTAGCAAATCGAGGAAGACATCAACTCTAGGCTCTTTATATTGAGTTTGAACTTTCAATGGTTAAAACCCTACAAACCCTAATGAATTCCTGATTTCTTTACATAGAAACATCCATTTAGAGTTCCCCTAGGTGTAGCCCAAGTTTGGTAGGAATTTGTGCCCATTTCGTGTCCGTATCGGACACGTATTGGTATTTTTTAAATAAGTGTTTGGGGAAATGCCACATAGGAATGTTTTTAGTAATTTTCAAAACTAATTACATAAGTTTGTAGCTAATTAGGTCTATTTTGCATATCAAATTGACTGAGTTGATTTTTGTTCACTTTTCGTGTCTAAATTGGACACGCACCTCATGTACAAGACACCGCACGGGGCTCCTACCGCTCCCCTGCTGCTCGGGGTCGACACAGGATACGATACGACACGAGAATTGATGAAACTTGGTAGACACGTGGGCTTAGTGTCTGACACGACACCCAGAAAAATTTCATGAGTCCTCGATGTGTGTGCGCGAAGAAATTGCATTCATACTGATTTTTGCCTCACTGTGCTCATGCGGATTTTCACGCTCTGATACGCGTGTTTAGACACGACACTGCGATAATTGGACACTAGGCAGGGTGTCCAGTCCCTAGTCCTATGTCCCCTCGACATGAGTGTAAGAGCATGTGGTGCCTCGAGTACTGTGTCGAGCCTACGAAGGCTCGATATGGTTGCACGATGATTGATTTTTATTGTTTTCTGACACTGATTTTGTTTCGGGTTGTGGACACTTTGTGTCCTAATTTTTGGACACAGTGAACTCCCCTGGACACGTGGGACATGTCCCCATGTCTGTACACTCTTGACAAATCTTGATTTTGGTTTAACGATTTCGAATTTGGCTTTGCTTAGTGTCGGGTTTGGAGAATTACTGATCAATGTGTGTGTGTGTGTGTGTGTGTGTGTGTTGGTCTGTAGGACGTTGAGTTGTATGCATATGTGTGTTGGTAATTTTGATTGGGTGACATGTTTTGTCCTTTTACCCAACCATGATACCTGGGTTAGATGAGAAGTGAGGGACCATATATGAAAGACCTGGATTGGGCACTACATGGTGTTAGTGTGTTGAGAAGCCCCATACTTAGAATGTGTCATAGGCTTGTAGTGTGATAGTGTTAGGTAAGCTCATAGGGTTGTATAGGGAGTATCACTTGGCATGCAGCATCTGCATTTTACAGCAGCAGTAAAGCGTGTTGGCTTTGCTTGGTGCAGGCCATGTATTGGCCATTGCTTAGCAGCAGGGGACTGAACCCCCTTAGTAACTTTGGCTTGGCCCTACATCGAATTAGGAGGCAGTAAAGAGGGAAACATAGGTCAATGGCAGGTAACAAGAGAAGAAGATGGGATTTTAGGATGGTTTAGGAGTAGCAATATTGTGCGTTGCCACAATAGTAGCAACAACATGACATGGCTTAGGCAGGGCTCCTTGTTACAGGGATGTCCAGGTGATTGCAGTAGACAGTACCTTGTTTGGACAACAGGGCAGTGGGCCATTTGGCCATAGGGTTTTCAAGTGTAGGTGTGTCATAATGTTTGAGAGGTTAGTGTTATAGTGTATTAGTAGTTTGAGTGTTTGATGTATCTTGTGTGCAATATTAGTGAGGGCTAAGGTTATACCCTATAAGTAATGTATTATAGGGTTTGAGATGTGGGTAGTTAGTAGTAGTGAGGGTATTATTGTAGACACTAAGTGGTATGGATATAATGTATATAGGGTTGTGTAGCATATAGATATATCATATAGGGTATTATATATGTATACTAGGTGAGATTGAGGCTAAGGATAAGTGGTTAGTATCTATTGATGATATGTATATATATACATGAATACATGATTTTCTAGAATTAGATATAGTTGACCATTAGCCTAAGTTTGACTAGTTTGACCAGGGTTGACCAAGAGTTGACTTTGACCTAGATTGGCTTAGAAATAATGTAGATTACATCGTAAACTTCATTTACTTTATATTGAATACATCATAACCCATACTGCTCTATTTAGGACATTGTGACTCCGGTGCAGACATCTGATATTATACTACTCTTTTCAGAGTATCAGACGAATACATTCTCTGATAGTTCTCTCATTTACTTGTCAATTACTGTATTTCAGTTCTAGTTAGTTCTATATGATTCTCTGTTACAACACGTATGGGTATTTCTGGATTCATGTATGCGACACACATACCATCTTATCTGGCCTCTATTACTGGAATCATTCTGAAATTATTGCTGGTATCATCATGTTTGGCTGGACTCATCTCGATTCTCGTATCGAATTTTGGATTTACTTGTATTACGGGACGGAGAAATATTGAGTAAGACATGTAGACATACCCCAAATCTAGAATCTCCAAACTGGAATCTACTGGAAGCATAGCCATCCCTCGCCTGATCAGTAAGTGATGTGCCTGATACCTACAACCGTTTACATGTCGATCTCGGTATTTTAAAACACACTGATAGAATATAGCTGGTGTCACCTGGATTCTTGATCACTGACTAGAATCATCTTATACTGGAATGATCTTGTACTAGATTCATCTTGTACTAGGTTCGTCTCATATTGGATTTATATTGGATTTACACTTGTCTTACATTTACTGTCTGGACTTATCATGTTACTCTAGTTTAGCTAGAATCTTATTTTATAGTCTTCATTGTCATGATTATTCTCTTGTTTTAGTTACCTTACTTTTCTTGTATCTTAACTGTTTCTCTATTCCATCATCTAAATACAAACTACCATGTTCATCAATAAAATTGTCTATAACTGCTTTATAGTTCTCTGTCATTTACTTGGGTTTTCTAGATGAGTTGTGCTCGTTCCTGTCCTGACTGGACCTGTTAAAAATATTACAGATGATTGTCCGGAGGACATTTGCCCTACTTACCTTGGAGCAGGAGATGGCTTAGCTACCTATGGCCCCGACACTCAGGAGTGATCAGGAGACTAGCTCGTAGACTTGGTTTAGTTTTCATGTTTTAGAACTTGAATTGTAATAAGCTGAGATATTGTTTTGTTTTGAGATTGTTTGAGATTATTATTATTTAGTAGTTTTTTGAGATTATTATTATTTAGTAGTTGGTTTTGTTGTTATTTAGTCTTAGTTATAAACTTCTGTGTTATCATATCTTGCTTAGACTGTGATTGAGATTTCATTATATCTATACTTATCCTCCGTTCGGAGTTGAGATTTTGATAAGTATGTAGAAGCATAGAAAATATGGGGTTCATACGGATCACAATTAGCAGCATATTTACTTTGGGCCAAATAAGTCCGCATAAAGGAGAGCCGCATGACGGATTCAATGCCTTATGCGGCCCATCGACAACTAGCTGCAGAAGAAAGATAAGCGACCAAGAGGATCAGTTCGTCTGATAAAGCTGACCAGTTTTGTTAAAACTGACAAAAATGACAGCTTTGACACTTTGACAAAAAGAGAAGACGTCACCATGTGGCTAGAAGGAGTGTTACCTAAGCCACATGAACCTTACGCGGCTCAAACATATGCGGCCCCAAAGTCTCCTAACTTCATGCGGCCAAGGGTGACTAAGACCCAAGCTACACGAGCTTTTTGCGGCCAAAATACAGAATCTATGCGGCTTAAAAGTCCTTATAAGCTATATGCGGGCTAAGGAAGTTAGCGACTTATGCCGCATGAGTCTCATGCGGCCCCACATGGTCGAAAGCTGAGAGACTCATGCGGCTCAAAATGATTCCTGCGATAGGACACGTGGCCGGCTGACCAAGTCTTAACTACCCAGATTTGTTGCAACAAAATCCCAACAAATCGACATCTGGCGGCCAAAGAGCGGGTCTTCACATGCTAATTAGCTACGTGGCCACAGGTCATCTATGCGGCTCAACATACATACCACTATAAATAGCAGGGTGCCACACCTCTGTAAAAGGCGGGAACCTTCGAAAAGTAATTTCCCCAAGAGCTAAGGACTGCGTCAGATAGTCCAAGGAGTAAGGCAGAGTTGATAACACTTTCCCGACCCTCTACCGTCACCTCTAGAATCAAAAACTAAACAATTGTACTTAGATTGTTTCCTAGGATTTCTTTCTAGGCTTTTTTTTTGTAAAAGCGAGTTTGTAATCAATTTTAGTGTTTCTGTAATACATGTCTTTGATTTTTAATGGCAAACACAATTGTGACTCTGCTGGGGACGTCCTTCTCCTCTGATGAGAAGCTGGTGACGCAATCTGACGCATCCAAGCTCGGCTCTATCCATCAAATGCTTGTGGTTCGTTTTGACCAACAAGCCTTCGAAGAAATGATTTCTGAAGGGAGCACCAGCCCGTCTCAGAAGTAAGCCAACCCAAAGAGAACTTGCAGGACGTCGGTGCACAGAACTGTTGCCCCCGACCAAGTTCTCAAAGAATCTCCTTCTGCAGCCCAAGACGGTGACCAAAGCTCTCATGCAGCTTTGCTTCCGACCGCAGAGGACCCCACTGCCCCCCAAATCCAGCAGAGAATAATACTACGATGCTGAGTTTTTGGGGGCACAAAGAAAATCCATGCGGACAAAGAAGAAGCTGCATAAGAAAGATGGGCAGTCTATCCATGCTGCAGCGAACTCTGGCTGCATGCAGACAACTCATGCGGCAGCCAACTCTGGCCGTAGGAAGATGGCCCATGCGGCAGCCAACTCTGGCCGCAGGAAGATGGCCTATGCGGCATCCAGCTCTGGCCGCAAGAAGATAACCCATGTGATAGCCAATCCTGGCCTCAGACAGGATGCCTCATGCGGCCCTGTAAGAAGCTCTGTGTTCAACTGTCTCTCATGCGGGCCCGACGCCATGCTGCCCATTGAGGATGTGGTATATATTAATCTGGACTCTTTTTACTATGCGCCTTCGGGTGCTAAGTCAAAGAAGTCTAGGACAGTGCGGGCCCAACAAGCCCAGTCAACTGTCCAAGTTACTGATTGTCAGCGGGCCCCGTTGACTGTTACACGTGTTAGGGTTATATACTAAAAGCATCACTTTTGTAGTAACCTTGTTTTCTTAAATTTTAAATGAGAATCATATGGGCAAATGTTTGCATATTGTATTTGTTGCAAGTGTTAATGCAAATGTCTGACATTCTATATTATAGATAATATGGTGTGTGGTGTCACACATAAGATCATATTATCAGTTTCCTATGGAGTATATAAATAGTTCACAACCTAGATGGACTTGGACAATCTATTGAAAAGGTTGTAGTGTAATCTGGTATTAGTCTATCTTAACTATAGGTTTACACTAGTACATTTTGTGTGTATTGAACATGACCACTTGAGGTTGTTCTCTTTGTACTGGCTACATAAGAGAACAAACACCTCTGTTATTATGGATGCTTGTGCTCTTAATCCAGATATAATAATAGACATGTATATGCAGTGTGCATTACTTTGACTCATGAAAGAGTGAGATTCATTATGGATCAACAAGCTCTATGAATTGGGTAATACCATTGTATGTATGATGGGCTGTTGATTATAAATAGGATCCATGTCCCGATACATCGTGTTGATGATGTCCCCTTAAGGAACTCATAAGGATTGTCATGTAAACCCTGCAAGTGGATTATATTCGACATGATGAATAAAGTTGAGCGGTACTACTTAAGGATAAAATATGTCGAATCAATATAGTTGTCAGTAACTTAATTTAATCGACGAACATACGATATCTTAACATAGAGAGCCAAACGAGCATATAATAAAAGGAGTCCACAAACATAATTTGGAATTAGGGAGGTAGTGCAACAATAGCTCATTAGTGGACCGAGCTATTATTAATGGGCCTAGATTGTGTGTTCGGGCTGAACACGGGATATCCAGATCCGTTAGGAGGCTAAACCCTAATTTCTCCTCATGGTCCCTGCCATAGCCTCTATATCTTCTATTCTCTGGTCGCCACATTACTGATAAAAAATCTGAAGCTTTCTCTAAATTCGTGATTCACGTAAGGAGAGAAAGAGAGGGCTACCAAGGAGAAGAAAAGGTTGGGAGATCGTCGCCCACACGACATCCAACTCGAGGAAGGAATACGTGCATAAGATCTTGTGGTCGTCCGCTCGAGATTGCCAGGAATTACTTGTCTTCTTTCCGTCGCAGGTATAATTCGTGAACCCTAGTTTTCGTCTAAGAAGGGTTAGAATACGTATTAAATCTGTTTAACTTTCTATCGATCAATACGCACACCAAATTAAGGTTCCTGGGAATCCCCAGTTCCATCAACACGGGCTCCTAATGGAAAGTTGTATAGAACCACCCACGTCCAGTCTTCCAGGGCTAACGGACTGGGTGGGTCTTTAAAGTCTCCCTCCAACGATCCAGAGAAAGTACTTTTACTAGCCATGGATCAGGGAGCAAACATGATACCTAAGTACCCGTGCGTTCGGAATACCCGAGTCCACAAGTTTGGTGCAAAGGTAGATCAGCTTGCTACCGACTTGTATGAGGTGATTACTCACAAACGTAAGGTGGCTGCATTGGCATGCAATGAGTCCCTCTCGGGACATCGTTGCACCCAAGTCATCATCAACTGCTACTGCGATAAATCGATAGCACCTGAAGGTCGGCAGTCCGTTTTCCAACGACTGCAGCAGCCAGCACCTGTCTGACAACAACTCAAAAAACAGGTGCAAATTTTGGGAGACGAGGAGTTTCTTTTCGTCTCCTGTAATTCAACTCAAAAGGTTCCTCCTGGCAAGGGAGGAAAGAAGACAGGCTCTTCCAGCCCAGCAATCTCCGCCAGTATTGCAAGGAGACCCTCATCTGGAGGGTTTCCACCGACAACTACAGGGGGTGTCTAGTTAGGCACTCGATCCAAAAAGAAGCTTCCAACATCTGGGGGTGTACCTTCGGCCTCCTTGAGAGTAGATGAAGCTGGGGGTAGTAGTCCTCTCAATATATGCGACAACCTGGTGTACCAAGAGCACATACATGGGGTAGAGATCCCCCAGAACTGCGCAACAGACTTGGACTTCCCTGAGGGCTGCCACCCTCACCAAGATGATGCGGCTTCCTGCATAGGGAGTAGCACCCCTTCCGAGTCCGAGGAAGATGAAATTTCGACATTCCCCGACGATTTCTCTGTACAAGGGTACGACACAGAGAGCACCTCTGCTACGATCCTTTCTACCTTTACCTACGTGAGGACAGTCTTTATGGTTGACGATGATCATGAAGCACCTTCTGACCGACAATGTTTAGAAGTACTTGAAGCCATGCTCATGTCCTTGGTCAATTCTGTGGACGAAATCAAAGCCGCCTTGCCAACCCAACCGGCAAGGACGCCCGGATAAATAAGCTTGGGACCCGCAGTCAATGTGGACTCCAACACGACTGCCCTTCCTTTGGGTGATGATCCCTTAGGAGCATCCATTCCTTCAGCTGCAGATGAAGCCAAGGAGGCAAGGAGGGAAGTCCAGGTGCTTCGAACAATGTTTAATGCCCGAGACTCCTCTCGGGACCTCAGAATACGACAGCCATATCACGTTGCATGGAGAGATGTGCCTTTTCTACTATGGTACAAGATGTTCCATATCGATTCATATGATGGAAAGACCTCTGCTAGTCGGTGCATGACTTACTTTGAAGTCATAACCGACCACTTGCTGCATAGTGACGCAATCCTCTCGTAATTACTCATCGGAGCATTGGAGGGCATCGCGTTCGACTGGTACCGCAATCTTCTCGACAACTCCATCCATTCTTTTGACGGCTTCTAGCACATATTCCTGGAAAGATTCTACGAAGTAGGGCATGATGTAACGATGTCATCTCTCATGGACGTCGTTTAGGGAGAGAGGGAGCTAACATGGAACTATATCGAACGGTTCCGCCAAACCGCAATAAGATTACCCTAAGGCAATCCCGAAAGCTCCTTGATTGAAATCTGCAAGAAGAAGTTGCTCCCCGCAATTAGCCTCTGGATGGGTGACGATCAGTTCAGGGATTGGACGATCTTCATCATAAGTGCTACCAATACAGAGGCAAAATTGAAGAAGGCTCGCCAGTTGGGATTACACATCCCAGACGGAGAGGATAAGGGCAGACGTCCTGGTCCTACTACCAGCAACCATAATAGTGGCGCCACCTCCAACCGATACAATAAGGGCAAATAGGCCATGGTCGCTGATGCGACCCAGAAGCCCGAACAAAAACAGGCGGTAGGCTAGTGGCCCAAGGTAAATTACTCATTTGAAGATAGTCATGTCAAACCTATCTTTGATATGCTCTTGCAAGGGGGTAGGATCCAGTTCCCTCCACCAAGGCGCGAGCCCCGAGCGGCAGAAATGGAGGACCCAAAATATTGTCACTTCCACCGCTATGTCCATCATTCTACTCATGACTGCTTCCAATTAAAGCGATACATTTAGAGTCTTATCGACTCCAAAGCTCTATCGATAGACTTTGAAGAGGTTACCGCGACGACAAATATGGTGTCAATTCAGTTCGGCGACTTCCCTTCAACAAGCACTCCAGACGGGGTAATATCTGTCCTTCGGGTAACGATAGAGGTTACTAATCTTTCACCCGTCCGGAGCCAGACATCTGGATTGGTACCTCTTACCACATCGCGAGGAGAGATCATGTGGGTGCATCCAGACTTAGTGCCCGAAGTTACCCAGGAGGTGTCATCTCCTACCAACAAGAAAAAGGGCAGGAAGTCTAGATCCTGCCATATAATTTCAGCCAAAGCTGAGGAAGCTGCAGCCATTGTTACCCGGTCTGAAGCACAAGTCCAGCCCATACGGTATAGTTCAGTCGAAGATCCTCAGCCGGCAACGTTGCCTCCATCTGATGTTCCAAGGCCATCTCAGCCTCCACTGGCGAATAAGTCCAAGCCAAAGGAAACCCGCTTCGACAGGCCATTCCGTAATGATGTACCTCAGGGACTGGAGAGACCATACAACTTTGACATATTAGCATAATTGGCTAATACGCCAGCAAAGTTGTCGTTATACGAGCTCCTAAGGCTCTCCAAGGATCTTGTGTCTTATTGAGCGATGCACTCCAAAATGCTGACGCCTACTTAGCTCAGGTCAAGCCTCCAGGGAAAGACCCGCCAGCAGATCTACAGGACAGCAATGGCACAGATGCAATACCCAACATCATATTTATGGTAGGGTTATATACTAAAAGCATTACTTTTTTAGTAACCTTATTTCCTTAAATTTTGAATGAGAATCATATGGGCAAATGTTTGCATATTGTATTTATTGCAAGTGTTAATGCAAATGTCTGATATTCTATATTGTAGATAATATGGTGTGTGGTGTCATACAGAAGATCATATTATCAGTTCCCTATGGAGTATATAAATAGTTCACAACCTAGATGGACTTGGACAATCTATTGGAAAGGTTGTAGTGTGTTGGTGCTTTCTTTACATGGAGAGAGCTAGCTCTCAACATGCCTTGTAAAATTTTAGTCCCACATCGGAAATGCACCATGAGTTATCTCAACATATATACTTGGGTGTGTTGTTGAGAGATGCAAATGGGGTGGTGACCCTATGGAGGGAACCATGTGGGTGATTTTACTAGTAGGTAAGAATAAGGCTCCAAGGATTAAGCATTAATGCTTTTGTCATTCTCTTGGATTAATTCCATTTGGAGCTAAGCCCCAAAGAGGCTTAGCGACTCAGACTCGGACTCGAATTCGGGCTCATGAGACATAATGTGGCATTTTGTTGGCGCACTTTGTACTTAGCACGTCAGCAGTCATGCGGTCATTATGCGGCTCATATACGGCCATGTGGTCTTATGCTGCATGCGGCTCATATGTGGCCTCATGCGGCTCATGCGGCCATATGGTCCATACGGCTCATACGGTCCATGCGGCACATGCGGTCCATACGGTCCATGCGGCCCATGCGGTCCATGCGGTCCATACGGCTCATGCGGCTCATGTGGTCCATGCGGCTCATGCGGCTCATATGGTCCATGCAGCCCATGCGGCCATGAGGCTCATGCGGCCAGGCTGCTGCTGCTGCCGCATGGAGGGTTCCGCTGACTGTGTAGACTACAAGTCAGTTATGAAAAGACTGATTCAATACGATTAATTTAGATCCTATCTTTGTGGGATTTGAATTAATTTTGTTGCTATCTTTACGGGATTTGAAATAATCTCGTTGCAATCTTTTTGGGATTTGATTCAATCTTTCCATAATTGAAGAGGCGGCTAGGGTTTCCACCCTCTCTCTATATATACTCTCTTCTGGCCTCCTTTGTGGCTACTACGAAAATTATAAGTCAGAAAAGGAGAAAGAGAGAGAGAGCTGCTGCCGCCATTGCAAGTCCATCCGAGGAGTCAGAACAGAGGTGACTTCGAGCGTTCTACAAGTTCTTCAAACTTGCTGGTTCCTGGAAGCAGTTCATGTGGGGCGAATCTTGCTTTGAGCAACGGTGTTTTGACACCCAGCAACTGTTCTTCATCTAATCTTTCTCTAGATTTTTGTACCTCGTTCTGTCCCAATTGTAACACGTTTGCAAGAAAGAACGAGAGATCTTCTCTTCTCTATTTTCCTCCTCCATATTGTAATCGAGTTATTTGGTTTTTATATCATCGTAGATCTCTGTTGTATCTGTTTTACCATCTTTGATCAAGCCCCGGGAATAACAATCTCAATGCAAGATCCATGTAGATGGAAAACATTAATGCTTCGCTCCTCCAATCAGACTTCTGCAAGTTGGAAAAGTTCGATGGAGAGCATTATCAAGTCTGGAAGAGAAAGGTTTACCTAACTCTTCAACTAAAAGACGTTGATCATGTTCTGTTGGAGAAAGAACCCTCTGTTCCAGACACTAGATCTACTGTCGCAATCAACGCGGCTACCAAACTCCAGGCCAAATGGAGAAGAGAAAATAGCATCTGCAGGCTTCTCATCCTGAATGCTATGGAGGACTCCCTGGCAGAATCCTACTCGAAGAAGGAACTTGCCAGAGACATATGGGAGTCTATGGAAAAACTGTATGAAGAAGACAAGAACAGGAGCAAAATGTTTGTGGTTGAAAAATATCACAAATTGCTCTTTGAGGACGAGAAGTCAATGTTGCCACAGGTGAAGGAATTTCTGAAGCTACGTCAGAAACTGGAAGAAGAAGAGATGCCCCTTCCCGACAAATTTGTCGTTGGAGGGATCGTCTCAAAACTTCCTACTGGATGGAGTACCTTCTATGCAAGGATGCACAGAAAGAAGCTAGCCATTATCTTGGGAGATCTACTTCAAGAGATCCATGTTGAGGACGAGATGCGTTCCCAACAGAAGGTGGACACTCTGTCCAAAAGTTTGCTAAAGCCAATCTAGTACAGACAAGAGATCCCAAGGGGAAGCAAGCGGATTCTCATCCCAAGAAGAAGGACTTCACTAATCTAAAAGTGAAGGGTCCTTCACTCAAGCAACAGAAGACTAAGTCCTACGTGACTTGTTAAAATTGTGGCAAGAAAGGCCACTATAAGAGTGAATGCAGATCCAAGCCTAAACAATCAGAGAAAGGTGAGCCTAATAAGGTTTCATTGGTTTCTAACATTGTTGCTATGATCATACAGGTCACAACTGTGGGGGTTGACTCTGACTGGGGGATAGACACTGGTGCGACTTGCCATGTCTGTTCTGGCAAAGAATGGTTCGTCACGTACCAGCCGATATCTGAGAGGATTGTCATGACGAACCAGGCCCAAGCTGAAGTTCTGGGGATCGGGACTGTGGAGCTGAAACTCACTTCTGGGAACACTCTGACGCTTCAAGGTGTGAAGTATGTTCCGGCGATTGCCAAGAACCTGATCTCTGGGAGCCTGCTCTGCAACGCAGGCTTGAGGATGGACATCAGTGCTGGTCAGATGGTGATGTCCAAGAAGGGAACATACTTCGAAAAGGCTTATCAAACCGAAGGAATGTTTAAAATTCAGTTTGTCAACCAGTTTGATGACATTAATACAGTTACATTTTCTGATTATTCTCTTGAGTTGTGGCATAATAGACTAGGACATGTTCATTGTAAAAGAATTAATAAAATGTCTAGTCTAGGACTTATCTTCAAATGTGGGGGTAAGGTGGAGAAGTGTGAAGTGTGTGCTCAGACGAAAATCACAATAAAACCCTTTCATCGGGTCAATCGAAGCACAGATCTTCTAGAGGTGGTGCACTCCGATATCTGTGACTTCAAACATTTCTCCACGAAGGCTGGGATAAAGTATTTCATAACCTTCATCGACGACTTCTCAAAATATGCGTTTGTCTACTTGCTCAAGTCTAAAGATGAAGCTTTCGAGAAGTTCAGAGAGTTTAGGGCCGAAGCTGAACGGCAGACTGGACAACAACTCAAGAGGTTGAGAAGTGATCGAGGTGGGGAGTACAGGTCTCATGAATTTGCATCATTCTACAAAGAACATGGAATCATATGCGAGACTACTGCTCCATATTCTCCTCAATCCAATGGAGTAGCGGAGAGGAAGAATAGAACGTTGACAGAAATGATGAACTCAATGTTGCTAACCGCGGGTCTTCCTAAATGCTACTGGAGAGAAGCTGCATTGACGACCACTTTTATTCTAAATAGAGTGCCGTATACAACTTCCGACGTAACTCCTCATGAACTCTAGTTCAAAGTCAGACCAAACTTGAATGTCATTCGAGTGTGGGGGTGTCTGGCGTATGTGAAGCTCCCAGATCTGAAGATTCAGAAGCTAGGGACAAGGACTACGAAGGCGATCTTCTTGGGGTATGCCGAGAAGAGTGATGCTCGGAGATTTCTTGATATTGAGTCAAATCATATCATTGAATCTGGCGATGCTGAATACTTTGAAGACAAGTTTGCAAAAGACAAAAACATTGTTCTTTCGGACATTCCAAAAAATGATGTAGGTGCAAATGAGACTGAAATCTCATATGAGCCAGTAGTCCAAGAAGAAGCTGTTGTTGATGAAACAACTCCTATACCAGAACTCGCAGTGCTGTCAGCCAAGCGAGCGAGGAGACCGAAAGACTTCAGAGATGACTTTGTCGCCTATCATGTGGAAGCAGATCCGCTTACCTATGATGAGGCGATGAAGACCAGAGATGCTATCTTCTGCAAGGAGGCAATGAATGACGAGTTTGACTCTATCACCTCCAATAACACATGGGTGTTGGTAGATCTACCTGAAGGAGAAAAGCCCATCGAATGTAAATGTATCTTCAAGAAGAAGATGAAGGCAGATGGAACTATTGACAAGTTCAAGGCCAGGCTGGTAGCCAAGGGCTTTTCTCAAAAATAGGGGATAGACTACTTTGACACGTACGCTCCAATCGCTCGGATGACCACCATCAGGATGTTAATCGCTCTGACAGCTATACATAAGTTGGTGATACATAAGATGGATATAAAGACAGCATTCCTGAATGGGGAGCTGACCGAAGAGATTTGCATGCAACAGCCAGATGGATTTGTCGTCAAAGGTCTTGAAGACAAAGTCTGCAAGTTGGTGAAATCATTGTATGGTTTGAAGCAAGCTTCCAAGATGTGGCATAAGAAGTTTGACAAAGTTATTAGGTCAAACGGCTACAGAGTCAGCGAGACGGACAAATATGTTTACACAAAGTTCGCTGATGGAAGAGGAGTCATCGTTTGTCTGTACGTGGACGACATGCTAATCCTAGGCACGGACATAGGCTGTATCACAGAGACAAAGAAGTTCCTCTCAACCAAGTTCAGTATGAAGGACTTGGGGGATGCAGATGTCATCTTGGGCATAAAGATCATCCGGACAGACACTGGAGTAGCGCTGTCATAATCTCACTACATTGAGAAGATGCTCACACGCTATGGGTATAAGGATCTTCCAGGGATCGATACGCCATACAGGTGTGATCAGAAGCTGAAGCCAAATTCGAGGGAAAGCGTCAGGCAGCTGGAGTATTCTAGCATTATCGGAAGTTTAATGTACGCAACCACTGCCACAAGGCCTGACATAGCTTTTGCTGTGGGAATACTGAGTCGTTTCATAAGCAACCCAGGGGTTGAGCACTGGAAAGCTGTGAAGTGGGTGATGAGATATCTCAAGAAGACTCAGATATATGTACTGCACTACAACGGGTATCCGATAGTAGTGGAAGGCTTCAGTGATGCTAGCTGGTGTTCAGAGGTGGAAAGCGAGAGATCCACAGGTGGATATGTCTTTTTCTTGGGTAGAGCTGCTATATCGTGGAAGTCGAAGAAGCAGACTATACTCTCTCGTTCCTCCATGGAATCTGAATTCTATTCACTTGAAACTGCAGTAGATGAAGTAGAATGGCTTCGTTAGCTCATGTATGATCTTCCAGTGGTTAGGGCTCAGATACCAGTGATACCGATATACTGTGACAACCAGGCGACTGCGGCGGTAGCATCAAATGGCCTCTTCAACGGGAAGAAGAGGACTGTGCGGTTGAAGCACAGGGCAGTACACGATCTTATCAAAAGAGGTGTAATTACAGTGGTTGATGTTCGGAGTCAGGAGAACCTGGCAGATCCGTTCACAAAGGGCCTCAAGCGCCAGTTGGTCGATGACACATCTTGTAAAATGGGCTTGAAGACATTCTGATAGTGTCTTTGTAATCCTACCATAAAGTTTTATGCTATTAGTTCAAAGAGAAATCTACTAGGCATCTAACTTTTGGTTCAAAGGAGGATCACTGACTGGAAAACAATCAGGTAACAGTGGGTACTTGTTCTCTGGAACATAGAAGGGATACAGACCCATAACCACTGTTGTCTACTATATATTTTCTGTGGAAAAAACATATCCTGTGGTAGGTTGGCTTAAACGCCTTAATGAGTTCTCAGGCAGAGTGAATGCCTGGTGTGCTTTACAGGAAGCACGGTAGAGCAGTACTACAAGGAGTGAAACTCCATGCTACAGTGGGGTGACTCCACCATGAGGTTCCCAGGTAGGGGTAATGCCTCGGCCTTGCAAGCCAAGTCACAGCGGCGTAGCACCGCAAATAGGCAGGTAGCCTAATGCTGTTTGACGTAATTAAAGAGTTATAGACAGTACTACAAAGGGGAGGATGGCCCCATGTTATAGTGGCACGACACCACGATGAGGTACCCAGGTAGGGGTAAAGCCTCGGCATTGCAAGCCATGTCGTTGTGGCGTAACACCGCAAGGAAGCCTTAGGCTTCATGCTGAGTAGATTGGCACTACAAAGAGGCTGAGACCTCATGCTACAGTAGTATGACACTACGATGAGGTTCCCAGGTAGGGGTAATGCCTCGTCTTCAGGCCATGTCATAGCGACGTAGCACCGCAAGGAAGCGCAAGGCTTCATGCCACATCTCTTTAATAAAGAACTCACCTATAGTGTATGGAAAGAGATATCAAGCCGTCTCTTGAGGGTAAACTTGTAGACGCCTAAAATTATACACTGAAACCAGGCTGGCACAGGGCCTTTAATGTGCAGCCGGAAGCACACGTAAGTACAATTTGTGAGTGGGAAGAATTACAATTATGGTACAAAATTCAAGGCGTAGTCAATTCTTGTATCACATTGTTATTTAACCCATACGGGAAGATTCAAGTCGTCAGCGACATCTATCCTAATACAAAATAGACAGTTACTGTGGGGAACGCTCAACCCTGGATACATATATATGTTGTGATATGTGGGGGATTGTTGGTACTTTCTTTACATGGAGAGAGCTAGCTCTCAATATGCCTTATAAAATTTTAGTCCCACATCGGAAATACACCATGAGTTATCTCAACATATATACTTGGGTGTGTTATTGAGAGATGCACATGGGGTGGTGACCCTAAGGAGGGAACCATGTGGGTGATTTTACTAGGAGGTAAGAATACGGCTCCAAGGATTAAGCATTAATGCTTTTGTCATTCTCTTAGATTAATTCCATTTGGAGCTAAGCCCTAAAGGGACTTAGCGACTCGAACTCGGACTCGGACTCGGGCTCATGACGCGTAATGTGACATTTTGTTGGTGCACTTTGCACTTAGCACGTCAGCAGTCATGCGGTCTTTATGCGGCTCATATGCGGCCATGCGGTCTTATGCGGCATGCGGCTCATATGCGGCCTCATGCAGCTCATACGGCCATACGGCCATGCGGCTCATGCGGCCATGTGGTCCATGCGGCTCATGCGGTCTATACGGCACATGCGGTCCATGCGGTCCATGCGGCCCATGCGGTCTATGCGGTCCATGCGGCTCATGTGGTCTATGCGGCTCATGCGGCTCATGTGGTTCATGCGGCCCATGCGACCATGAGGCTCATGCGGCCAGGCTGCTGCTGCTGTCGCATGGAGGGTTCCGCTGACTGTGCAGACTACAAGTCAGTTATGGAAAGACTGATTCAATGCGATTAATTCAGATCCTATCTTTGTGGGATTTGAATTAATTTTGTTGCTATCTTTGTGGGATTTAAAATAATCTCGTTTATATCTTTTTGGAATTTGATTCAATCTTTCCATAACTGAAGAGACGGCTAGGGTTTCTACCCTCTCTCTATATATATACTCTCTTCTGACCTCCTTTGTGGCTACTACGAAAACTATAAGTCAGAAAAGGAAAAAAAGAGAGAGAGCTGCTACCGCCATTGCAAGTCCATCCGAGGAGTCAGAACAGAGGTGAATTCGAGCGTTCCACAAGTTCTTCAAACTTGCTGGTTTCTGGAAGCAGTTCGTGTGGGGCGAATCTTGCTTTGAGCAACGGTGTTTTGACACCCAGCAACTGTTCTTCATCTAATCTTTCTCTAGATTTTTGTACCTCGTTCTGTCCCAATTGCAACATGTTTGCAAGGAAGAACGAGAGATCTTCTCTTCTCTATTTTCTTCCTCCATATTGTAATCGGGTTATTTGGTTTTTGTATCATCGTAGATCTCTGTTGCATCTGTTTTACCATCTTTGATCAAGCCCCGGGAATAACATAGTGTAATCTGGTATTAGTCTATCTTGACTATAGGTTTACACTAGTAAACGTTGTGTGTATTGAACAGGATCACTTGAGGTTGTTCTCTTTGTACTGACTACATAAGAGAACAAACACCTCTGTTATTATGGATGCTTGTGCTCTTAACCCGGATATAATAACGGACATGTATATGCATTGTGCATTATTTTGACTCATAAAAGAGTGAGATTCATTATGGATCAACAACCTTAATGAATTGGATAATAACATTGCATATATGATGAGCTGTTGATTATAAATGGAATCCATGTCCCGATACATCGGGTTGATGATGTCCCCTTAAGGAGCTCATAAGGATTGTCATGTAAATCCTGCAGGTGGATTATATCCGATATGACAAATAAAGTTGAGCGGTACTACTTAAGGATAAAAGATGTCGAATCAATATAGTTGTCAGTAACTTAATTTGATCGACGGACATACGATATCTTAACATGGGGAGCCAAATGAGCATATAATAAAAGGAGCCCACAAATATAATTTAGAATTAGGGAGGTAGTGCAACAATAGCTCATTAGTGGACCGAGCTATTGTTAATGGGCCTGGATTATGTGTTCGGGCTAAACACGGGATATCCAGATCCGTTAGGAGGCCTAACCCTAATTTCTCCTCATGGTCCCTGCCGTAGCCTATATATATCCTCTATTCTCTGGCCGCCATGATTACCGATCAGAAATCTAAAAATTTCTCTAAATTCATGATTCATGTAAGGAGAGAAAGAGAGGGCTGCCAAGGAGAAAAAAAGGTTAGAATATCGTCGCCCACACGACGTCCAACTCGAGGAAGAAATACGTACAGAAGATCTTGGGGTCGTCCGCTCGAGATTGCCAGGAATTACTTGTCTCCTTTCTGCCGCAGTTATAATTCGTGAACCCTAGTTTTCGCCCATGAAGGGTTAGAACACGTATTAGATTTGTTTAACTTTCTATCGATCAATACGCACACCAAAGAAAGGATGCTGGGAATCCCCAGTTCCATCAATTGGTATCAGAGCCACTTTGGATCTACGTATTGATTGATACGTCCATGTTGTCCAATAAAACCTGCACTGTGTAATAATCGGTAGATGTAGATATGTTCTAACTCGATTTTGTAGGCATCTTAGATCCAACTATTATGGTCCAATGCATGTTTTTGATTGTGTTGTTTAAACCACGGACATGTTATGGATGTTGTTGTTGCTGTGGATGTAATTAAAATTACGATGGTTGATCGTGCTTATTATTTTAATTTTACAATCTAGATTATGTGTGAACTCCTTCGGGAGTCATAGGATTGATGTAATTTTAATTTTTTTGATCAATCGTGATGGCGGTGGTGGCTGTTTCTGACGTCGGACGAGATACTGGTTTTAAGCAGTCCAGAGGCAGATATATGATTTTCGATAAAGGAATCGACAACCAAAATCTAAAAAACCCCTCCAGAGGCAGACAGATGATTTTTGAACCCCGAATAGATCTGTACAGCGCCAGATTTTGGATTCGGATAGTTGAGGACGGAGCAGCAAAGCTGACCATAATAGTTGGATATTTTCTCTTATTTTTGTCATTTTACTTTTTCTGATTATGCATGTTTATTATTGTGTGGTTGTTTTTTTTGAAAAACCAAGCCTACATTAATAATGGACAACATGGACATAATATCAACTAGTAGAAAAACCCTCACTGTTAAATAACTAAGTGGGAGAGGATATTTATTTAGTTTAAATCCTATGGTCTCCATTACTGGTTTGTAGGTGATGTAATTATACTTGCGTGTTGGCTATAGTGCTTTCCTCCATATCGGATGAGTATAATTATGGATCACCAGTACAAACTTCCTTAGGGATAATTATAGAAAGTTACCTAGTATGTGTTCACTTCTCCATATGAAGAAATTTATTACAAGGTAATGGACTTAGTATTAAGTAATGGTATACACTTAGATACAAATAATGGTATCCTCTCCATCGGAGTCACTACTATTATTTGTATGACCAGAGGAAGACCAGCATATTAATTTTATTTGTCATAAAGTTATGTTGACATGATAGTAAAATTAATAAGAAAAACCTACTTGAACAAAGTTGAATTTGTATACGTCCACACTATCGTGGCATGCTAAATTAATGGTGTTCAAGGTGTTGGTGAATTTCTTATTATTATTTTGAGGGAATCAATATTTATTTAATTCAAAAAAATTTTATGCCCTACATAATTTTATTTATGTGATTCTCAGGATTTCAAAAATGGGTTCTTTCAGTCCACTTATGGTGATTCTTAAAGAAAACAAACTTACTGGACCTAATTATATTGACTGGAAACGTAATTTGGATATTGTTCTGACTGCTGAGGAGTACAAATATGTACTTGTTGAGGAATGCCCACCTAAGCCTAATGCTAACTCTGATGAAGAGGTCAAAAAGGCTTATCAGAAGTAGAAAAAGGCAGATGAGATGGCGCGGTGTTACATACTGGCATCTATGTCAAATGTACTGCAACATCAGCATCAGGCCATGGCCACTGCTTATGACATGATGTATAACCTCAAGGAACTCTTTGAACATCAGAGTAGAGCAGCTAGGCAGTTTGCTATGAAATGTTTGATGAATACAAAAATGGCTGAGGGTACACCAGTAAGGGATCATGTTCTCAAGATGATGGGTCATCTGAATGAGATGAAGATCCTTGGAGCTGAAATCGATGGAGAATCCCATGTCGATATCATTCTCGGGACTCTGCCTAAAAGTTTTGACAATTTTTGCACTAATTACAACATGAACAAAAGGTTGTATAGTTTGGCAGAACTTGCAAAAGAGCTACAGGATGCTGAATCTCTCTTTAGGCAGAGTGGTCATGTTTTTGTTTCTGAAAAGGCTTCTACTTCTAAGCCAAAAGGCGGTAAGAAGAAGAATAACATTCAGAAACAGGCAAACTCAGCAAAGAAGAGCATGTGACCTCAAGACGCGGTGAAAAAGCCGAAAGACAAATGTTTCAAGTACAAAGGGTCAGGACATTGGAAAACTGATTGTCCACTTCTCAAACAAGGGAACAAAGAAGATATATCTCATTTACTAGTAGTTGAAACAAGTTTAGCGGTGTTATCTACCGGCACCTGGTGTGTAGATACAGGAGCCACTAATTATGTCTGTAATACATTGCAGGGGTTCCAGGAAACTAGACGGCTCAGTGATGGAGAGATATGCTTGTTCATGGGTGATGCTACAAAAGTATCGGTCGTTGCATTAGGAGATGTTACTTTATCTTTTGGTAGAAATAAGTCTTTGACATTGAGAGATTGTCTTTATGCACCTTCACTTAGAAGGAATTTAGTTTCTGTTTCTATGTTAGTTAAGGATGGATATTCAGTTTAT
Organism: Iris pallida; assembly: GCA_029216955.1. NCBI lineage: Eukaryota > Viridiplantae > Streptophyta > Magnoliopsida > Asparagales > Iridaceae > Iris > Iris pallida. Next base: position 10,380,653 of record JANAVB010004998.1, read on the forward strand.
TTTAATGACAATATTGTTATTAGAAAGAATAAACATTTTATCTGTTCTGGTGTATTGGTTGATAATTTGTATGTCATTAATCCTATGTTGCCCACAATGCAACTTATGAAAATGAATAATATGTCATCTAACTTAAATAAGAAAAAAGAACCTTCTTGTATGAACCAAACATATCTTTGGCACTTGCGATTGGGACATATTAACCTAAGAAGGATTCAAAGACTGGTTGAAGATGGACCTTTGAGTTCATTGGAAGTAGAGGCACTACCAGTCTGTGAATCCTGCTTGGAAGGTAAAATGACCAAAAGGCCTTTTACGGCAAAGGGGTATAGGGCCAAAGATGTGTTGGAATTGGTTCATTCTAATTTGTGTGGACCCATGACTATCCAAGCTAGAGGTGGCTTTGAATATTTTGTCACATTTATTGACGATTATTCAAGGTATGGATACATTTATTTGATGAGCCGTAAGACTGAGTGCTTTGAGAAATTCAAAAAGTATAAGGCTGAAACGGAGAAACGTCATGGAAAATGTATCAAGTCATTACGATCAGATCGTGGTAGCGAGTACCTCTTTGGAGAGATTAGGGATTATTTATCAAAGACTGGGATTATATCCCAATTGACTGCACCTAGAACGCCCCAGCAGAATGGTGTAGCCGAAAGAAGGAATAGAACTCTTATGGAGATAGTTAGATCAATGATGAGTTATTTGGATTTGCCAGATTCGTTTTGGGGATATGCCTTAGAGACTGCAGCTTATATTTTGAACTTGGTTCCTTCTAAGTCAGTACCTCTTACTCCCACAGAGCTGTAGATTGGGCGTAAGCCTAGTCTGAAACATGTTCGTATTTGGGGTAGTCTAGCACATGTGCTGAATGGAAAAGTAGATAAGTTGGAATCCCGTACAGAAGTACGCTTGTTTTTAGGCTATCCAAGAGGAACGAAAGGAGGTTTATTTTATAGTCCTAAAGATCAGAAGGTCATTGTTAGCACCAATGCCCGATTCTTAGAGGAAGACTATGTGATGAACCATAAACCCACAAGTAGAGTTGTTCTAGAAGAACTGAGACGTGAGACACCAAGTACTTCAGTACCAACAGTACAAGAGGATGAACCACAAATAACTGCACAACGTGTCACAAATGTTATACCACAACCGATAGTGCCTCGTCGTAGTGGAAGGGTTGTGATACAACCTGATAGATATATGTTCTTGGAAGACTCGTCAGACTTCATCCCTGAGGAACAAGATTATGATCCCTGTACCTACAATGAAGCACTCCAAGATAAAGATGCAGAGTCTTGGCAAAAAGCAATAATATCTGAAATACAATCTATGGATTCTAATCAGGTTTGGGAGCTTGTAGAACCACCCGTTGGTGTAAAAGCCGTTGGATGCAAGTGGGTCTATAAGAAAAAAAGAGGATCAGACGGTAAAGTTGAAACCTTTAAAGCTCGACTTGTAGCAAAAGGTTTTACTCAAAGAGAGGGTATCGATTATGAGGAAACCTTTTCTCCTCTAGCCATGCTTAAGTCTATCCGGATTCTTTTATCTATTACAGCTCATCTCGATTATGAGATTTGGCAAATGGATGTCAAGACAGCTTTCCTTAATAGAAGTCTTGAGGAAGACATCTATATGAAGCAACCAGACAGGTTCATTGAAAAGGGCCAGGAGCATCTTGTTTGTAAGCTTAAGAAGTCCATTTATGGACTTAAGCAAGCTTCCAGATCTTGGAACTTATGTTTTGATCAGGTGATAAAATCCTATGGATTTGATCAATGTCAGGATGAATCATGTGTATACAGAAAGTATGACAAAAATGTGGTGGTATTCCTAGTACTTTATGTGGATGACATCTTGCTCATTGGAAACAATGTGAAGGTATTATCTGATGTAAGGGTATCCAAACAGTTTGATATAAAGGACTTGGGAGAAGTAGGTCACATCCTTGGGATCAAAGTTCTACGAGATCGCAAGAAAATGATGTTGGGCTTATTCCAAGCTTCCTATATCGATACTGTACTAACTTATTTTAGTATGCAAAATTCTAAGAAAGGTTTCTTACCTTTTAGACATGGAATTGCTCTATCAAAGGAGCAGTGTCTGAGGACACCTAAAGAGATAGAGAACATGAAGGCAGTTGCTTATGCTTCAGCAGTAGGAAGCTTAATGTATGCAATGCTATGTACGAGACCAGACATCTGCTTTGCCGTAGGCATGGTCAGCAGATATCAGTCTAACCCAGGACAAGAGCACTGGACTGCCGTAAAGCATATTTTGAAGTACCTGAAAAGGACTAAAGAGTATATGCTAGTTTACCAGGCAGACAGTTTAGTTCCCTTGGGGTATACAGACTCAGATTTTTAGTCAGATAGGAATTCCAGGAAATCTACCTCAGGTTATGTGTTTACTTTGGGAGGTTGAGCCATTGTGTGGAGGAGTATCAAGTAAAAATGTATTGCTGATTCCACCATGGAAGCCGAGTATGTGGCAGCTTCTGAAGCAGCCAACGAAGCGGTTTGGCTCAAAAACTTTCTGTTCGACTTGGATGTGGTACCTAGTTTGCCTAAGTCTATTACACTTTATTGTGATAATAGTGGTGCAGTTGCAAACTCGAAGGAACCACGAGCCCATAAGACTGGCAAACACATTGAGCGCAAGTACCACCTGATACGAGATTTCGTAAAGAAAGAAAAAGTTGCTGTGATCAAGATAGCATCAGCCGACAACCTAGCTGAGCCCTTTACAAAGAGCTTACCAGCTAAGGCTTTTGATAGTCATGTTGAGGGAATGGGAGTCAGATGTGTAGCAGCATGGCTTTAAGTATAAGTGGGAGATTTGTAACAGTATACTGAAAAGCAATGCTTTGAGTATAAGTGGGAGATTGTTAGGGTTATATACTAAAAGCATCACTTTTTTAGTAACCTTATTTCCTTAAATTTTGAATGAGAATCATATGGGCAAATGTTTGCGTATTGTATTTATTGCAAGTGTTAATGCAAATGTCTGATATTCTATATTGTAGATAATATGGTGGGTGGTGTCACACAGAAGATCATATTATCAGTTCCCTATGGAGTATATAAATAGTTCACAACCTAAATGGACTTGGACAATCTATTGGAAAGGTTGTAGTATAATCTGGTATTAGTCTATCTTGACTATAGGTTTACACTAGTACACTTTGTGTGTATTGAACATGACCACTTGAGGTTATTCTCTTTGTACTGAGTACATAAGAGAACAAACTCCTCTGTTATTATGGATGCTTGTGCTCTTAATCCGGATATAATAACAGACATGTATATGCAGTGTGCATTATTTTGACTCATAAAAGAGTGAGATTCATTATGGATCAACAACCTCAATGAATTGGGTAATAATATTGTATGTATGATGAGCTGTTGATTATAAATGGAATCCATGTCCCGATACATCGGGTTGATGATGTCCCCTTAAGGAGCTCATAAGGATTGTCATGTAAACCCTGCAGGTGGATTATATCCGACATGACAAATAAAGTTAAGCGGCGCTACTTCAGGATAAAAGATGTCGAATCAATATAGTTGTCAGTAACTTAATTTTATCGACGGACATACGATATCTTAACATGGGGAGCCAAACGAGCATATAATAAAAGGATCCCACAAACATAATTTAGGATTAGGAAGGTTGTGCAACAATAGCTCATTAGTGGACCGAGCTATTGTTAATGGGCCTGGATTATGTGTTCGGGCTGAACACGGGATATCCAGATCCGTTAGGAGGCCTAACCCTAATTTCTCCTCATGGTCCCTACCGTAGCCTATATATATTATCTATTCTCTGGCCGCCATGATTAGCGATCAGAAATCTGAAACTTTCTCTAAATTCGTGATTCACGTAAGGAGAGAAAGAGAGGGCTGCCAAGGAGAAAAAAAGGTTGGGAGATCGTCGCCCACACGACGTCCAACTCGAGGAAGGAATACGTGCAGAAGATCTTTGGGTTGTCCGCTCGAGATTGCCAGGAATTACTTGTCTCCTTTCCGCCGCAGGTATAATTCGTGAACCATAGTTTTCGCCTATGAAGGGTTAGAACACGTATTAGATCTGTTTAACTTTCTATCGATCAATACGCACACCAAAGGAAGGGTCCTAGGAATCCCCAGTTCTATCAATTTACTCCACAGGACATGTTGATCAAGTCCAACTTGCATGATCGCCCCTTGTACTACACTGGATACATAGGCGACATCAAGGTGGATCAGATGCATATCGACCCTGGCTCATCAATAAGCATCATCCCAAAAAGCTTATTCCAACTTCTTGGCATCCCTATGCACTGGCTAGCGGCGACCAACACTGCCATTAGCGGTTTTAACTCGGAAAGGAGCTATCCCCTAAGAAAGATCCGATTGAAATGTCAGATTGGTGACCTGAAGACGGAGGCTACCCCGGGTCTGAATCACAGCAGCAGTCGGCGATTGCGTCTACAGTCGTCGGTACAGGCAGGGAAACCTTAGGACTATTGTCACAAATCCATACACGGCCTCGGGTGTGTTATACCACCAACAACGCCCAAAAGTTCCGATGAAGAATACGAGTGGCACTCTCATTCGTCCGAGTCACCCATTTACGAGTCTGATAGCAGTATTGGAGGTATATTTAGACATAAATTATCTGTCAAGATGACATCCGCTGATATTGAAGAGGGAGACGAAGATCTAATTGAACCACTTGAGTTGGAGCCGTGGGTCCAGCAACTAGATGCACAATGGGAGAAACGCTTTGAACTTCGTGATCCTCCCACTGAGGACGAGGTCATGCAAGTTAACCTCGGTGATGAATCCTCTCTAAAGCCAATCTTCGTCAGTAAAAGCCTAACAGACGGCTAGCGGGAGTCGTTGTTATAACTCGTCAAAGAATACATCGACGACTTTGCCTGGAGCTATAAAGACATGCCAGGGCTAAACCCCGAGATCGTACTTCATAAGCCCAACATTTATCCAGACGCAAAACCAGTCAAACAACAGTAGCAGCAGTTTCGTCCAAACATAATAAATTCTATTGAAGCGAAAGTAAACAAGCTTATAGCTAGCGGTTTCATCCGTGAGAGCAGCACCCAGACTGGGTAGCCAACGTAGTACTAGTCATCAAGAAGAACAAAAAGACCTAAATTTGTATAGATTTTTGCAATCTGAATACGGTATTCCCTAAACATGAATTTCCACTTCCGATCACCGACATAATGATCGATAATATGTGTGGCTTCGAGCGTATGTCCTTTACGGATGGCTTTTCAGGATATAATCAAATCAAAATGTCTCCTAATAATGAGAAGCATTACGTCATTCCGTACACCGATCGACGTATATTGTTATACGGTCATTCCCTTTGGCCTGAAGAACGCTGGTGCTACATATCAACGGGCTATGAGTGTCATCTTCAGAGATCATTTGTGCAAGATGGTGGAGTGTTACGTTGACGACATTGCCGTCAAGAGCCTCTCCAAAAATGATCACTTACATGATTTGAGAATAGTTTTCGACCTCATGTGAGCACACAACCTGAAGATGAATCCCACCATGTCTTTCCTAGGGGTGTCTAGCAGGGCATTCACATAGATCCCGACGAAACAAAAGCAATCCTGGAGATGAGTCAACCAAGGAACCTCCGTGAACTCCGCGGCCTTCAGGGAAGACTAGCCTATATCAGGAGGATTATATCTAACCACTCAGGGCGATGTCAACCCTTCAATCAACTCATGAGGAAAGGTGTCTCTTTCGTATGGAATAAGGAATGTCAGCGTGCCTTTGATGATATTAAGGAGTGCCTGACGAATCCGCCAGTTCTGGTAGCCCCGGTCGCCGAAAAGCCCTTTCTGCTCTATGTACAGGCTATGGAACACTCCCTCAGAGCTGTAATAGCACAGAATAATGACGCGGGACAAGAACAAGCCATTTACTATCTCAGCCGGATGATGGTAGGACCGGAACATAGGTACCCCATCGTGGAGAAGGAGTGACTTGCCCTAGTGTTCGCCATTCAGAAAACACGATACTATGTGACAGGGCAGACCATCAATGATGTTTCCCGAGTCAATCCTCTCAGGGTTTTTATGACCAAGCCCGCTGCACTCAGTTTTCATCTAGCCACCTGGGCGATACTATTATCCCCATACAACATAGTTTTTGTTTCGCAGTAGGCTATCAAAGGTCAAGCCCTGGCTGACTTCTTAGCAGCCCATCCATGCTCAGAAATAACCAAAATCTATGAAAAAATTCCCGACGAAGTCGTCGCCTCGAACATGACTTCATATGACGCCATTTGGCGAATGTTCTTTGATGTTGCTTCAAGAACGGGGCCATAAGGTGATATCATCATTGGAGTCGGGGTAGTATTAATTTCTTCCTCTAGGTTGGTGGTTAATCGGGCATATTCTCGTACAGAACCCTATTCAAACAACGTAGCCGAATACAACGCTCTAGTCATCGGACTGCAACTCGCAAAAGAAGTAGGGATCAAGTACCTGGAAGCTTATGGTGACTAACAGTTGGTTGTTAACCAGATCCGAGGTTCATACGAGGTTCACAATGAGGACCTGATTTCCTACAATCAGAAATCAATTGCCATCATTGTAACCTTAGAAGGATTCTTTATAGAGCACGTTCCTAGGCTCCAAAATATCGAAGTCGATGCCCTAGCAGGTCTCGTAGCTTCTTTGGCACTTCCAAATTATACTCATCATCTAGTGGACATAATAGGCCATGAGCTGGTCTGTCCCAAGAACAATCTTTAACTGGGTACGAGTTACTCTGCCCAGATAACCAATGACATACAAGACTGGAGACGCCCGTTCATCGACTTTGCAGTCTATAGAATTCTGCCAGAGAATGTGAAGGAAGCAACTTCAATCAGAAGACGCTCCCTCAGATTCTTCTATGATACGGAGACGAAAATATTATATCGACGATCCTACGATGGGCTACTATTAAGATGCCTGTCAAATGCAGAAGCCAAAGAAGCCTTACGCGAAGCTCATGACAGCGCTTATGGGGCTCACCAACCTGGTCCGAAATTGCAAGATCGTCTCCGCCGGATGGGTTATTACTGGCCCACAATGGTAGCAAATACAGTTAATTATGCAAAGAAGTACAAGGCTTGCCAGATCCACACAGATTTTATACATCTGCCATCTGAATTCTTGTACCCGACAGTGGCCTCTTGGCCATTTGAAGCATGGGGAATGGAAATCATTGGGCTAATCACCCTGTCGTCATCTAGAGGGCATCAGTTCATACTTGCAATCACTGATTATTTCTCCAAATGGACGGAAGCTATTCCACTGACAGAGGTGAAGACATCGAACGTGATTAGCTTCATAAAATATCACGTCATCTACCATTTTGGACTGTCCCGGAGGATTATTCACGACAATGGTCCATAGACACACAACGGGCGATACTATGTTATGTTTATACTGTTACAGAGTGTACCCCTTCATGCCCCTGTATGATACACACACACAACCTATATATGTGCCATCATTCATTCTCTCTATGTATGTGTGTGTGTGTGTGTGTGTGTGTTTGTGTGTGTGTGTGTGTGTGTGTGTGTGTCTATATATGAAAAAAAAAATATATATATATATATATATATATATATATATATATATATATATATATATATATAATATATATATATATATATATATATATATATATAATATATATATATATATATATATTGAATGTAACCCTATATATATTGTGTTTATATATGTGAATGAAATTAGAATGTAATGTGATACTATACTAGACAACTTAGTTGTGTGTGCCTAGCTAGTTTGATATAGTGCTAGACTATGGTTTAGCTTTGTGTGTTTAGTATAGCTAGTTTGCCTAGGCTATGTGTTGAATAGTTGGAGTTTGACTTGTTAAACCTAGAATTGACTTATTAAGCCTAGATTAGACTAACTTAGACTAGTTGAGCATGGTTGACCGAACCCTAACTAGTTTGACCTAATTTGACCAGAGTTGACCTAGTTGACTTTTAGATTTGACCAGAGTTGACCAAGAGTTGACTTTGGTCCAGATTGACCTAGAAACATGTAGATGCATTATACCCTTCAAATTATAATCCCTTTGTATACATCATGACTTGTGTTGCTCTACATTGGACTCAGTTACCTCGCTTCGGACTTTATATTCTCACGGACATTCGGATTTCAGGCGAGTACATTCTCTGATCATTTCATACTTGTTATGATTTATATTCTTGCTCTAGATTACTTTACTTGATACTGACACTTGTTATCACGGATTAGTACTATATGGATCTTTTATGCGATGTTATCCCCTCATCGGATATATCGTGTATTTCGTGTTCGTGTACTTTATTATGGGCATCGTGCACTCCTTGTGTTCGTATTATTCGTGTACAAATCGTATGAAATCGTGTACTCTCATGTGATCACATGATCATCGTGTACAACTATACTTCGTGTGCAATAACATAACTTGACTGGATCCTTATGTATTTATTGGGGTCGGGGGAGTAGAAGTGGTTATGTGATCAATCTTGTAGTTACTCGTGTGAACCTCTGTAGATTACTCGTGTGCAACATCGTGCCGTTTACATAACCATCTTGTGCTCTGAATCACTAGTCACTTACAGTTCTTACTTATCATGTATATATTTCCAGTTTACAAATATCTCTCTTGTTTTCGTATACATCTTCTTACAGTTTATGTATCTTACTCTTTTACATATTTTACATTTTCTGCCATGATATAAACTGCGTGAGATGTATTGTGCTCGTTCGTGTCCTGACTGAACCTGTTGAATATATTACAGATGACACCGAAGATTTTTGTCCTACGTACTATGGAGCAGCCCTAGGCGACACTTGCGAGCTGGACCCTCAGGAGGACCCAGCTCTAGCTGATGATATCACCCCTATTGCCTAGACTAGTTTAGTTAGGCTTTTTCTTACCTTGTTGTTGTCATTTGAGACTTGAGATGTATTATGTTTTGTTGTTGTTATTGTCTCTTACAGATACTTAGACTTATTTCTCTTCTATTTGTCCTCCGTGCGGAGAGTATATCTTGTGCAGTTATATTTATACTGTGTTAGATGTTGTGATCTAGGACAACAATCTACCACCGACACTGCGGCGTAGGCTGGACATACCCACTTCTCATGTCCCTACACTGGATACGGGTTGTGACACCTGGAGAGGGCTCACCACATGCCAAGGTTGCCTCTCTCTTCTTACGTTTGTGGATGAGTACTTCTATTAAGTCGAGGGCAGATTGATCTACCTTTGCATCCGTTTTGTATGCCCGGGTATCCTGAGCGCATGGGTGCGTAGGATTATTCACGGCAATGGTCCGTAGACACACAACGGGCGATACTATGTTATGTTTATACTGTTACAGAGTGTACCCCTTCATGCCCCTGTATGACACATACACACAACCTATATATGTGCCATCATTCATTCTCTCTATGTATGCGTGTGTGTGTGTGTGTCTATATATATATATATATATATATATATATATATATATATATATATAGTTCCTATATATATACCCTATATATATTGTGTTTATATATGTGAATGAAATTTGAATGTAATGTGATACTATACTAGACAACTTAGTTGTGTGTGCCTAGCTAGTTTGATATAGTGCTAGACTATGGTTTAGCTTTGTGTGTTTAGTATAGCTAGTTTGCCTAGGCTATGTGTTGAATAGTTGGAGTTTGACTTGTTAAACCTAGAATTGACTTATTAAGCCTAGATTAGACTAACTTAGACTAGTTGAGCATGGTTGACCAAACCCTAACTAGTTTGACCTAATTTGACCAGAGTTGACCTAGTTGACTTTTAGAGTTGACCAGAGTTGACCAAGAGTTGACTTTGGTCCAGATTGACCTAGAAACATGTAGATGCATTGTACTCTTCAAATTATAATCCCTTTGTATACATCATGACTTGTGTTGCTCTACATAGGACTCAGTTACCTCGCTTCGGACTTTATATTCTCACGGACATTCGGATTTCAGGCGAGTACATTCTCTGATCATTTCATACTTGTTATGATTTATATTCTTGCTCTAGATTACTTTACTTGATACTGACACTTGTTATAACGGATTAGTACTATATGGATCTTTTATGCGATGTTATCCCCTCATCGGATATATCGTGTATTTCGTGTTCGTGTACTTTATTATGGGCATCGTGCACTCCTTGTGTTCGTATTATTCGTGTACAAATCGTGTGAAATCGTGTACTCTCATGTGATCACATGATCATCGTGTACAACTATACTTCGTGTGCAATAACATAACTTGACTGGATCCTTGTGTATTTATTGGGGTCGGGGGAGTAGAAGTGGTTATGTGATCAATCTTGTAGTTACTCGTGTGAACCTCTGTAGATTACTCGTGTGCAACATCGTGCCATTTACATAACCATCTTGTGCTCTGAATCACTAGTCACTTACTGTTCTTACTTATCATGTATATATTTCTAGTTTACAAATATCTCTTTTATTTTCGTGTACATCTTCTTACAGTTTATGTATCTTACTCTTTTACATACTTTATATTTCCTGCCATGATATAAACTGCGTGAGATGTATTGTGCTCGTTCATGTCCTGACTGAACCTGTTGAATATATTACAGATGACACCGAAGATTTCTGTCCTACGTACTATGGAGCAGCCTTAGACGACAATTGCGAGCTGGACCCTCTGGAGGACCCAGCTCTAGCTGATGATATCACGCCTATTGCCTAGACTAGTTTAGTTAGGCTTTTTCTTACCTTGTTGTTGTCATTTGAGACTTGAGATGTATTATGTTTTGTTGTTATTATTGTCTCTTACAGATACTTAGACTTATTTCTCTTCTATTTGTCCTCCGTGCGGAGAGTATATCTTGTGCAGTTATATTTATACTGTGTTAGATGTTGTGATCTAGGACAACAATCTACCACCGACACTGCGGCGTAGGCTGGATATACTAACTTCTCATGTCCCTACACTGGGTACGGGTTGTGACACCTGGAGAGGGCTCACCGCATGCCAAGGTTGCCTCTTTCTTCTTACGTTTGTGGATGAGTACTTCTCTCAAGTCGAGGGCAGATTGATCTACCTTTGCATCCGTTTTGTAGGCCCGGGTATCCTGAGCGCATGGGTGCGTAGGATTATTCACGACAATGGTCCACAGACACACAACGGGCGATACTATGTTATGTTTATACTGTTACAGAGTGTACCCCTTCATGCCCCTGTATGACACACACACAACCTATATATGTGCCATCATTCATTCTCTCTATGTATGTGTGTGTGTGTGTGTGTGTGTGTGTGTGTGTGTATATATATATATATATTTATAAATATATATATATATATTTTTTATATAAATATAAATATATATATATATATATATATATATATATATATATATATATATATATATATATATATATATATATATATAGTTCCTGTATATATACCCTATATATATATTGTGTTTATATATGTGAATGAAATTTGAATGTAATCTGATACTATACTAGACAACTTAGTTGTGTGTGCCTAGCTAGTTAGATATAGTGCTAGACTATGGTTTAGCTTTGTGTGTTTATTATAGCTAGTTTGCCTAGGCTATGTGTTGAATAGTTGGAGTTTGACTTGTTAAACCTAGAATTGACTTATTAAGCCTAGATTAGACTAACTTAGACTAGTTGAGCATGGTTGACCAAACCCTAACTAGTTTGACCAGAGTTGACCTAGTTGACTTTTAGAGTTGACCAGAGTTGACCAAGAGTTGACTTTGGTCCAGATTGACCTAGAAACATGTAGATGCATTGTACTCTTCAAATTATAATCCCTTTGTATACATCATGACTTGTGTTGCTCTACATAGGACTCAGTTACCTCGCTTCGGACTTTATATTCTTACGGACATTCGGATTTCAGGCGAGTACATTCTCTGATCATTTCATACTTGTTATGATTTATATTCTTGCTCTAGATTACTTTACTTGATACTGACACTTGTTATCACGGATTAATACTATATGGATCTTTTATGCGATGTTATCCCCTCATCGGATATATCGTATATTTCGTGTTCGTGGACTTTATCATGGGCATCGTGCACTCCTTGTGTTCGTATTATTCGTGTACAAATAGTGTGAAATCGTGTACTCTCTTGTGATCACATGATCATCGTGTACAACTATACTTCGTGTGCAATAACATAACTTGACTGGATCTTTGTGTATTTATTGGGGTCGAAGGAGTAGAAGTGGTTATGTGATAAATCTTGTAGTTACTCGTGTGAACCTTTGTAGATTACTCGTGTGCAACATCGTGTCATTTACATAACTGTCTTGTGCTCTGAATCACTAGTCCCTTACAGTTCTTACTTATCATGTATATATTTCCAGTTTACAAATATCTCTCTTGTTTTCGTGTACATCTTCTTACAGTTCATGTATCTTACTCTTTTGTATGCTTTACATTTTCTGCCATGATATGAACTGTGTGAGATATATTGTGCTCGTTCCTGTCCTGAGTGAACCTGTTGAATATATTACAAATGACATCGAGGATTTCGGTCCTACGTACTATGGAGCAGCCCTAGACCACACTTGCGAGCTGGACTCTCAGGAGGACCCAGCTCTAGCTGATGATATCACCCCTACTGCCTAGACTAGTTTTGTTAGGCTTTATCTTGCCTTGTTGTTGTCATTTGAGACTTGAGATGTGTTATATTTTGTTGTTGGTATTGTGTCGTATAGACATTTAGAATTATTTCCCTTCTGTTTGTACTTCCTTTGAGATTTTCATATCTATGATATCGTGTTATTTCTACCTTAGATTGTGATTGAGATGTACCTTCTATTTGTCCTCCGTACGGAGAGTATATCTTCTGCAGTTATACTTATACTGTGTTAGATGTTTTGACCTAGGACAGCGTTCTACTGCCGATATTGCGGCGTAGGCTGGACGTACCCACTTCTCGTGCCCCTATACTGGCTGAAGCTTTCAACAAAACCATAATCAAGCTCCTCAAAAAGTTCGTATCCGCAAACAAACGCGACTGGAATAAAAAGCTTGGCGAGTGCTTATGGGCGTATAGCACCATAATTCGGACGGTGATAGGAAATACACCGTTCTCCTTGGTTTACGGGAGCGAGGCAGTCCTCCAATTGGAGACTCAGATTCTCTCACTTCGAATGGCCCTTACATACCTGTTAACGTCGGACGATAACTACAGCCGACGACTACAAGAGTTGAAAGCATTAGATGAGAAGCGTTTACAAGCTCAACAAAGCATTGAGCTTTACCAAGCGTGCATCTCTCTGGCTTTCAATAAGAAAGTCAAACAGAGAATATTCCAAGTCAGCGATCTCGTCTTGGCCATTCGCAGACCAATGGTCATGACTAACAAGACCCCCGACAAATTCCATCCTAAATGGGTGGGTCCGTTCATCATCGAGACCGTATTCTCCAACGGTGCATACCGTCTCGCAAAACAAAATGGAGACTTGCTCATGATGCCCATCAACGGTAAGTTCCTCAAGAAATATTATGTCTAAACGACATCTTCCAACTATCTCTGAGATTGTGAGTTATGTACCCTCCGGTATCGCTGAACTTACACTCTGACCTCAAATCTCCCAGATTGTTGAGTTATGTACCCTCAGGTACCACTGAACTTACTCTCGGACTTCTCCGAATGGATTTTAATCTCATCTCCTGGTCATATCTATGAACTTCCACATTAAATGCTTTTTCCACCACAGTTTGCCTCAAAATCTATTACCCGTACCACCAATGCGCAGAAGGGTAATAGGTCCATAAAACTTATCCTAATATATTACTCGCACCATCAGTGCACAAAAAAGGTAATAGGTCCACAAAATTCTCCAACGGAAAAAACAACCATGTCCATATTACCTCTGAGTTGTTTTCCCATACATCACAAACAAATCACCCAATGCATAGAACTTCCACGTTGATAGTACCTCTGAGTTGTTCTGTGTATCCCTAGTAGGCCTACTCCTACCACATCCTCATTACCTCCGAGTAGGAAGGCTCTATTTTTGATCCATATTTACCACATCCTTATTACCTCTGAGTAAATATGTTGGTTTCCTCTCCACTTATTGTCAGTACTCGCATCGCCAGTACACAAAAAGGGTAAAAGTTATCCTAATCTATTACTCGCACCATCGGTGTACCAAAGAGTAGTAGGTCCAAAAAATATCATTCAAATCTATTTGCTCGTATTTTTAGATGCACAAAAGGGCAGTAGGTCCACAAAAATCCCCTAGTGGGATGTCCTTTATCAAATACAAATGCTGTAATAGGTCCAGTAGTACAAGCACCACAAAATACCACAAATAAAGAATGGAGTGAACATATTCTATTTATTCAAAAACAGTTACCTTCATAGGACTACATCGACAGCAAAAAACAAAGAAAGAAAAATCTAGCAATACATAGTTTGGTCAGTTTGACAGCACTTCGTCTTCATCAAAAAGCAGTTTCGTGGCCCTCGAAAGAAGTTATGTTTTACTGCTATGAAGCAAATAAGGCTGTTGAACCTCCAAGGAGCTGCCCGAAGGAGGGCAAATATAGCATGCTATCCTTCCCTCCGTATTGGGGATACCTTAGCCCCGCTCCTCCGAAGGACCATACCTTCAAAACATCATCCCTGATGGTGGTTTCGCCTACTTGGAGAGCCATGAAGGCAGGACGTTCATAACGACGCCTGACCACCATCCTACTCTCTGAGGTATAAAGGATCTTCCTACCACCTGGGGAAATCTCTTCTGAAGCATGAAGAGTCCTGAGTTATTTGATGTGTATGCCAAAATGGCACGAGGAAAACTCTTCCAAAGCATGGGGAGTCTTGAGCTGTTTGACGTATGTGTCAAAATGGTATATTTTCACTCTAAAGTCGCCACCGGACCTGGAGAATTTTGCTAGCCAGATCCCTACAAAACATGGAAAAAGGGGCTTAGCACCGAATAAAAAATAAAGAACTCTATTTTTTTCAGTTATGCAGCCTAGCCAGTTATGCAGCCTAGCCAAATAGAACTCATGCGGCCCAAAGCCATGAGGCCGGCTTCATGAAGTACTCATGCAGCTCAGTCATGAAGACTTATGCGGCTTAGTCATGAAGTGTTCATGCGGCTCAATTATGCGGCATTTATGCAGTTTAGTCATGAAATACTCAAGCAACCCAGTCATAAAGTACTCATGCGGCTCAGTCAAGAGGCAATTATGTACCCAGTCATACAGTATTCATGCGGCCCGATCATAAAGTGCTCATGTAGCTCAATCTTGAGGCACTTATGCGGCTCAGTCATGAAGTGTTCATACGGATCAGTCTTGAGGCACTTATTTGGTTCAAGTTCGAATGAACAGCGATTATGCGACCCAGCCCATGCGACCCTATCATACAGAACACAAGCGGTCCAAATGAGATAGGCCATTCATCGACCAGGCATAATGCACAGAGGCAGTATATGACAGGCCCGTGCATGAAATATGCGATATAACCATTCAAAATTTCAGTCGTCGTCTTCCTACCGTCCTTACTCTTGAGAGGGGTTTGCACGTCGGGATGAATGGAAGTAGCGTCTGTCGCTCTCGACGGAGAGGCAAGTCCCCTCCCTTTGGCCGCTGCACCAGTCGACTTGGAAGCTTTTGGAGCCATAGCAGAAAGTATGATAAAGTCGGAAAAGAAGGTGAAAGAGGAAAATCTCTCTCCGAATGACCCCTATTTATAGAGTTGCTGAAAAGTGCCTCTTCGATTCTCGAGATCATTAAAGATAATGACGATATTTGGGGACTTTATCCCTAAATAACCATCGGCTTTATCTTGAAGAATGCCTCTTTGATTCTCGAGATCATTAAAGATAATGTCGACGTTTGGAGACTTTATCCCTAGTAACCGTCGGCTTCATCTCGAAAAAAGATCTACAATCGAATCAAGAAAATTAGCAGCAGTGACAGCTGGCAGCCTGATGGGGTCTCTCTGCGGCTCAAGATTTTCCTGCGACTCGAGATCTCTCTGCGGCTTAAAAAATCCTTGCGACTTGAAGACTCCCTGCAGCTTGACATATCTCCATTCTTCTTATTCAAAGTATTCCAAATTTGTAATTTAAAAACTTTGAAGGGGGTCTTATAGAAGCATAGAAAATATGGGGTTCATGCGGACGCATATGTACTTCGGGCCAAACAGGTCCATATAAAGGAGAGTCGCATGACGGATTCAATGCCTTATGCGGCCCGTCGACAACCAGCTGCAGAAGAAAAATATGCGGCTAAGAGGATCAGTTCTTCTGATAAAGCTGATAAGTTCTGTCAAAAATGACAAAAATGACAGCTCTGACACTTTGACAAAAAGATAAGACGTCACCATGTGGCCAGAAGGAGTGTTACCTGAGCCGCATGAACCTTATGCGGCTCAAACATATGCGGCTCCAAAGTCTCCGAACTTTATGCGACCAAGGGTGACTATGAACCAAGCCACATGAGATTTATGCGGCCAAAATACAGAATCTATGCGGCTTAAAAGTCCTTAAGCTATATGCGGGCTAAGAAAGTTTGCGACTTAAGTCGCATGCTGCCCCACATGGTCGAAAACTGAGAGACTCGTGCGGCTCAAAATGATTCCTGTGATAGGACACGTGGCAGGCTGACCAAGTCTTAACTACCCAGATTTGTTGCAATAAAATTCCAACAAATCGATAGCTGGCGGCCAAAGAACGGGTCTTCATGTGCTAATTAGCCACATGGCCACATGCTATCTATGCGGTTCAATATACATACCACTATAAATAGCACGGTGACACACCCCTGCAAAAGGCGGGCAACCTTCGAAAACCAATTTCTTCAAGAGCTAAGGATTGCGTCAGATAGTCCAAGGAGTAAAGCAGAGTTGATAACACTTTCCCGAGCCTCTACCATTACCCCCCAGAATAAAAAACAAAACAATTGTACATATTGTTTCCTAGGATTTCTTTCTAGGCTTTTCTTTATACAAGCGAGTTTGCAATCAATTTCAGTGTTTCTATAATACCTGTCTTTGATTTTTAATGGCAAACAAAGTACATTATATAATTACGTTAGTTGTTGTTTAGATAGTGACCTAAAATAGCTTTCTACCATCGATACTGCGGCGTAGGCTAGACGTACCCACTTTTTGTACCCCTACACTGGGTGCGGGTCGTGACACGTTTTTAGTAGTGGCCCTTGCAGGTCGAGAGTTGCATTAGTACGATATCGTGGTAGTACAGTGACTTGGTTGTACTGCTGCGAGCCTGCGATAGGATTGAGCGATAGGCTTCAACGGAGAGATACTCAATCACAGTTAGGAAAAATTCTGCTTCAATTCATGCCATCTACACATCTTATTGATTTGCCTTCTTTGAAAATGACTGTCCTCCTTTGATTTATCGCTTCTATCTCAGTATTGATTTCTTTGTTTGATCTGTCTCCAAGATGGTCATCGAGACTAGATCTCATCGCTTCGGACCGGGGGATACTGCTGAGAGGTTTGCCATCTCTCGTCCTGTGCAGTCCGCCCCTGATACCGTAACACCAGTTATGCCAGCTGGGGTGGTTGCTTCAGTTACCTTCGAAGGAGCCCCTCCACCAGTGCACAGACAGAGCCCAGTTATCCCAGAGGTGCTTCAGCAACAGCCACTACCTTTAGGATCCGTCGATGCAGTACAGCTGTTTTTCTTCTTCCAACAGTTTATGGAGGCTCAATAGGCTCAGCAGCAGCGTCAGATGGTGGAGTTCAGCAGGGGCATAAATCTGGCCCTGACGACAGTGGGGAGAGTTACAGCTCAGCGGCAGGTCAACAGCAGCATCAGCCGAAGGAGAAGGGCATACAGGATTTCCAGAAGATGCGCCCGCGAGACTTCAAGGGCACAGAGGGCACCCTGTACGCAGACGATTGGATCGAGCACATGAAAGAGATCTTCAGGCTAGCAGAGATTCTAGAGAGACTACAGATTAAGGCGACAACTAGTATGATGCAGGACTTGACTCGCACATAGAACCAGACAGATTCGAGGGTTGGTACAACTGGGCTGACTTGGGTAGCTTTCAAGAAGCTTTTCAAAGAAAAATTCTTTCCCGAGGCAGCGCTTGGTGCCCTCGAGACGCAGTTCGAGGCTTTGGTTCAGGGCAGTCAGACTGTCGAGGAGTACGCCTGAGAGTTCTGCCATTTGGGAAGATTTATTGAGGGGCTTTCTGAGGCGACGAAGGTCGTAAGGTTCAAGAAAGGGCTAGTCAAGCAGGTAAAGTCCTACACCAAAAGTGCCCGCAATGCCACTTTTGAGGAGATCCTGGTAGGAGCCCTAGCAGCGGAGGATGACCCTGAGGTGAGGCTCAAGAGGGGACGAGACGCTCATGGTGCCAACAGCAGTGGAGGTTAGGCCAAAAGGCCTCACGTACAGATTCAGCAAATACAGGCACCAGTGATGGTTCAGCAAGTGCAGCATCGGTATCGGGGTTAGGACTCGAAGACGATCAGTTGTTCCTACTGCAGGAAGTTGGGACACACCAGGGAGCAGTGTAGGAAGAGGCTGAAGGTTTGCTATTTTTGTGGGTCTGAAGCCCACTAGAAGATAGATTGTCCCGTTGTACCTCCTATTGGGGGAGCTAGGCCACCTGTAGCACAGCACCAGAGGGGTGGAGCTTTTGCGATGGTAGTTGAGGAGTCTGATGTCGCAGGTGATGGGTCAGTAGGTTTGTCCTTCTTGTTCTTCTTCTCCACTTTTATGTGTGATTTCCATTAGTACCTGCCAGGATATGCTTGTGATATGGTAGATAGCATAGTTACCCTGATCGAGACTATGGAATCACGACCAGCAGGATTGTGTTCCATGTTATCTATCGACCTTGATTTGACTGGGGTTTGACGTACTAAGGGTACGATCATCTTAATTTTGAGGACAAAATTCTTCTAAGGAGGGTAGACTTGTAACACCAAGTTTTCCAAATAAGGTTAATTTTGAAATTTTGTAATTATAATCATTTAATAATGATATTTAAATAATGTTGTGATTTTTGGTAATTTTTAATCAATTTAAAACTATTTAAAATATTGAATTGTGATTTTGATGGTTAACTAGTTAAACCCTAGTTTTGCTAAGCGAAGAGACTAACCATGACCAAAGGAGCCTTGTCATGTGATTAGAATGTCATATTTCTACTTTTTAGCATAAGGGTATTTTGGTCATTTTTGACTTATTAATGAAAATGAATTTTGATTAATTAATATTGTGCTAATTGAATTGTTAGAGACTAACCTAGATGCTTAACCTAATCTAGATTAGTCTTGAGGTTAAAATCATGGTTAGAACATTCCTACTAAGTGCCAAGGTTACTAATATCTAGATATTCCTAAGTAGGATATTCCTCTTTGAGATATTTGTAAAATGAAGCCTTTGGACTAATTGAACCAATAGGAGGACTAGAAATTGGGTGGAAGAACCTTAGCCACACATCTAGCTATAGCCAAACCCTAATTCCCTTAGTTTGGCCAGCCATATAAGCCCCCCCTCCTATAAGTATCACACTTAAGAGCCCTTTGCCTCTTTTTAATACCTAGAAAGAACCCTAATTTGTTCTTCCCTAAACTTCTCCTATTTAATCCAAATTGAGTCCAAATTGAGTCAAATCAATTGCATCATTATTCCTAACAGTAGAGAAAACTTGTGAAGGCTTGCTAGCAAGGTTTGAGGATATTTGAATCGTAGCAAATCGAGGAAGACATCAACTCTAGGCTCTTTACATTGAGTTTGAACTCTCAATAGGTAAAACCCTACAAACCCTAATGAATTCCTTTTTTTTACATAGATGCATCCATTTAGGGTTCCCCTAGGTGTAGCCCAAGTTTGGTAGGAATTCGTGTCCATTTCGTGTCTGTATCGGACACGTATCTATGTTTTTAAATAAGTGTTTGGTGAAATGCCACATAGGAAATTATTTTATTAATTTTTAAAACTAATTACATAGGTTTGTAGCTAATTAGGTCTATTTTGCATATCAAGTCGACTAAGTTGATTTTTGTTCACTTTTTGTGTCCAAATTGGACACGCATCTCATGCACGAGATACCGTACGGGGCTCGTGCGGCTCCCCTGCTGCTCGGGGTCGACACAGGACACGACTCGACACAAGAATGGATGAAACTTGGTAGACACGTGGGCCTAGTGTCTGACACAACACCCAGAAAATTTCATGGGTCTTCGATGTATGTGCGCAGAGAAATCATGTTCGCACTAATTTTTGCCTCACTGTGCACACGCAGATTTTCACGCTCTGATACACGTGTTTAGATACAACACTTGGACACGGGTCAGGGTGTTCAGTCCCTATCCCTATGTCCCTCGACACGAGTGCAAGAGCATGTGGTGCCTCGAGCACTGTGTCAAGCCCACGAAGGCTAAACATGGCTGCACGATGATTGATTTTTACTGTTTTTTGACGCTAATTTCGTTTTATGTTTTGGATACTTTGTGTCCTAATTTTTGGACACAGTAAACTCCCCTGGACGCGTGGGACATGTCCCCATGTCTGTACACTCTTAACATGTGTGTGTGTGTGTTGGTCTATAGGATGTTGAGTTGTATGTATATGTGTGTTGGTTATTTTGATTGGGTGACATGTGCTGGCCTTTCACCCAACCATGATACCTTGGTTAGATGAAAAGTGAGGGACCATATATGATAGACCTGGATTGGGCACTAAATGGTGTTAGTGCGTTGAAAACTCTCACACTTAGAATGTGTCATAGGCTTGTAGTGTGAGAGTGTTGGGTAAGCTCATAGGGTTGTATAGGGAGTATCACTTGGCATACAGCATCTGTATTTTACAGCAGCAGTGAAGCCTGTTGGCCTTGCTTGGTACATGCTATGTATTGGCCATTGCTTAGCAGCAGGGGACTGAACCCCTTTAGTAACTATGGCTTGGCCCTACATCGAATTAGTAGGCAGTAAGGGGGGAAATATTGGTCAATGGCAGGTAACAAGAGAAGAAGAGGGGATTTTAGGATGGTTTAGGAGTAGCAATGTTGTGTCTTGCTACAACAGTAGCAATAACATGACATGGCTTAGGCATGGCTCCTTGTTACAGGGATGCCCAGGAGATTGCACTAGGCAGTGCCTTGTTTGAACAACAGGGCAGTGGGCTATTTGGCCATGGGGTTTTCAAGTGTAGGTGTGTCATAATGTTTGAGAGGTTAGTGTTATAGTATATTAGTGGTTTGAGTGTTTGATGTATCTTGTGTGCAATATTAGTGAGGGCTAAGGTTATACCCTATAAGTAATGTATTATTGGGTTTATGATGTGGGTAGTTAGTAGTAGTGAGGGTATTGTTGTAGACACTAAGTGGTATGGATATAATGTATATAAGGTTGTGTAGCATATAGATATATCATATAGGATATTATATATGTATACTAGGCGAGATTGAGGCTAAGGATAAGTGGTTAGTATCTATAGACGATATGTATGTATATATACATGAATACATGATTTTCTAGAATTAAATGTAGTTGACCACTAGCCTAAGTTTGACTAGTTTGACCAGGGTTGACCAAGAGTTGACTTTGACCTAGATTGGCTTAGAAATTATGTAGATTGTATCGTAAACTTCATTTATTTTATATTGAATACGTCATAACCCGTACTGCTCTATTTAGGACATTGTGACTCTGGTGCAGACATCTGATATTACACTACTCTTTTCAGAGTATCAGGCGAGTACATTCTCTGATAGTTCTCTCATTTACTTGTCAATTATTATATTTCAGTTCTAGTTAGTTCTATGTGATTCTTTGTTACAACACGTATGGATATTTCTAGATTCATGTATGCGACACACATACCATCTTGTCTGGTCTCTATTACTGAAATCATTCTGGAATCATTGCTGGTATCATCATGTTTGGCTGGACTCATCTTGATTCTCGTGTCGAATTCTGGATTTACTTGTATTACGGGGCAGGAAAATATTGAGTAAGACATGTAAACATACCCCAAATCTGGAATCTCTAAACTGGAATCTACTGTAAGCATAGCCATCCCTCGCCTGATCAGTGAGTGATGTGCCTGATACCTACTGCCGTTTACATGTCGATCTAGGTATTTTAAAACACACTGATAGAATATAGCTGGTCTCTCCTGGATTCTTGATCACTGACTAGAATCATCTTTTACTGAAATCATCTTGTACTGGAATCATCTTGTACTAGATTCGTCTCGTACTGGATTTACATTAGATTTATACTTGTCTTACATTTATTGTCTGGACTTATCATGTTACTCTAGTTCAACTAGAATCTTATTTTACAGTCTTCATTGCCATGATTCTTTTCTTGTTTTAGTTACCTTACTTTTCTTGTATCTTAACTATTTCTCTATACCATCACTTGAATATAAACTACCATGTTTATCAATAAAACTGTCTATAACTGCTTTATAGTTCTCTATCATTTACTTAGGTTTTCTAGATGAGTTGTTCTCGTTCATGTCCTGACTGGACCAGTTGAAAGTATTACAGATGATTGCCCTGAGGATATTTTCCCTACTTGCCTTAGAGCAGGAGATGGCTTAGCTACCTTTGGCCCCGACACTCAGAGTGATCAGGAGACTTGCTAGTAGACTTGGTTTAGTTTTCATGTTTTAGAACTTGAATTTTAATAAGCTGAGATATTGTTTTGTTTTGAGATTGTTTGAGATTATTATTTAGTAGTTGGTTTTGTTGTTGTTATTTAGTCTTAGTTATAAACTTCTGTGTTATCATATCATGCTTAGACTGTGATTGAGATTTAATTATATCTATACTTGTCCTTCGTTCGGAGTTGAGATTTTGACAAGTACATTATATAATTGTGTGAGTTGTTGTTTAGATAGTGACCTAGAACAGCGTTCTACCGCCGGAACTGCGACATAGGCTTGACGTACCTAATTTTCGTGCTCCTACACTGGGTGCGGGTCGTGACACCTTAGGGTATACAAACTCAGATTTTTAGTCATATAGGGATTCTAGAAAATCTACCTCAGGTTATGTATTTACTTTGGGAGGTGGAGCCATTATATGGAGGACTATCAAGCAAAATGTATTGCTGATTCCACCATGGAAGCCGAGTATGTGGCAGCCTCTGAGGCAGCCAAAGAAGCGGTTTGGCTCAGAAACTTCCTGTTGGACTTGGATGTGGTACCTAGTTTGCCTAAGGCTATTACACTTTATTGTGATAATAGTGGTGCAGTTGTAAACTCGAAGGAGCCACGAGCCTATAGGACATGTAAACACATTGAGCGCAAGTACCACCTGATACGAGATTTCATAAAAAAAGGAAAGGTTGATGTACTCAAGACAGCATCAGCCGACAACCTAGTTGATCCCTTTACAAAGAGCTTACCGGCTAAGTCTTTTGATAGTCATGTTAAGGGAATCAGATTCAGATGTGTAGCAGCATGGCTTTAAGTATATGTGGGAGATTTGTAATAGTATACTGAAAATCAATGCTTTAAGTATAAGTAGAAGATTGTTAGGGTTATATACTAAAAGTATCACTTTTGTATTAACTTTATTTCCTTAAATTTTGAATGATAATCACATGGACAATGTTTGCATATTGTATTTGTTACAAGTGTTGATGCAAGTGTATGATACTCTATATTATAGATAATATGGTGTGTGGTGTCACACAGAAGATCATATTATCAGTTTCCTATGGAGTATATAAATAGTTCACAACCTAGATGGACTTGTACAATCTTTTGGAAAGGTTGTCGTGCAATCTGGTATTAGTCTATCTTGACTATAGGTTTACACTAGTACACTTTGTGTGTATTGAACAGGACTACTTGAGGTCATTCTCTCTGTACTGACTACATAAGGGAACATACACCTCTGCTATTATGGATGCTTGTCCTCTTAATCTGGAATAATATCAGACATGTATATGCAGTGGGCATTACTTTGACTCATAAAAGAGTGAGATTCATTATGGGTCAACAACCGCTATGAATTGGGTAATAATATTGTACGTATGATGGGCTGTTGATTATAAAAGGAATCCATATCCCGATACGTCGGGTTGATGATGTCTCCTTAAGGCGCTCATAAGGATTGTCATGTAAATCCTGCATGTAGATTATATCCCACATGACAAATAAAGTTGAGTGGTACTACATAAGGATAAAACATGTCGATCAATATAGTTGTTAGTAACTTAATCTGATCGACGGACATTTGATATCTTAACATGGGGAGCCAAACGAGCATATAATAGAAGGAGCCTACAATTATAATTTGGGATTAGGAAGGTAGTACAACAATAGCTCATTAGTGGACCGAGCTATTGTTAATGGGCCTGGGTTGTGAGTTCGGGCTTAACACATGACACCCAGATCCATTAGGAGACCTAACCTTAATTTCTCCTCATGGTCCCTGCCGTAGCCTTATACATATCCTCTATTCTCTGGCAGCCAAATGATCATTAGAACTAAGAAGCTTTCTCTAAATTCGTGATCCACGTAAGGAGAGAAAGAAGGGGCTGCCAAGGAGAAGAAATAGTTAGGAGATCGTCGCCCACACAATGTCCAAACCGAGGAAGGAATACGTGTAGAAGATCTTAGGGTCGTGACTGCTTGAGATTACTACGAACTGTTGTCTTCTTTCCGTCACAGGTATAATTCGTGAACCCTAGTTTCCGTCTATGAAGGGTTAGAACATGTTTATATCTGTTTAACTTTCTATCAATCAATACGTACCCCAAACTAGGGTCCCGGGAATTTTCAGTTCCATCACAACCATGGTGTCAGACGCCATCGAATATTCAAGAAAATGTCGAGCATGTCAAATCCATGCAAATTCTATTCATCACCCATCAGAATTCCTACATCCTACTGTAGCATCATAGCCCTTTGAAGCTTGGGGCATGGATATCATCAGTCCTATTAACCCGCCTTCATCTCGAGGACATCAGTTTATCCTAGCTATAACCGATTACTTCTCCAAATAGGCCGAAGCTATTCCCTTAACTGAAGTCAACAAAAGCAATGTCATCAACTTCATCAAACATTATATGATATACAGATTTGGCATCCCTCGGTGAATCATTCATGATAATGGACTTCAGTTTGTTAGTCAGAAGTTCACTCGATTCTGTGACGACAACCGAATCAACAATGTTGCTTCCACAGCCTACAATCCTGCAGCTAACGGTTTGGTAGAAGCATTCAACAAAACAATCATCATGCTTCCCAAAAAGTTTGTTTCTACCAATAAACGAAACTAAAGAAAAACCTTAGAGAATGTCTATGGGCCTATCGCACTACCATATGCACTCCGACCGGCTGTACATCCTTCTCTTTGTTGTATGGATGTGAAGTTGTCCTTCCGTTGGAGATTCCATCACTGAGAATAGCTATTGCCAACAAACTGACAATAGAAAATAATGAACATCTTCGACTTCAGGAGCTTGAAGCACTTGATCAGAAGCAGCTATTAGCTCAATAACACATCGAGCTATATTAAACTCATATCTCAAAAGCCTTCAACCATAAAGTCAAAGTACGAGTATTTCAAAAAGGCGAGCTAGTCCTTACTGTCAGACGTCCTATGACCATGACACACATAAGCAAGGGCAAGTTTGAACCAAAGTGGAAAAGTTCCTATGTTATATGCAAAGTTTTCTCAAACGGAGCTTATCAACTGTGTGGTATTGATGACCGAATTGCTATGATGCCTATTAACGGCAAATTCTTGAAGAAATACCATGTTTGAAAGTATGTACTATATTTTCTAACAAATATTGTATATACTTTAAATCTTTGAATCCCCTGTGGAGTCTGTCCAGAGTGACACAATTATATACCCCATCAATGCAAACATCATTTTTTGAAACCCAGCTATTTTAAAAGATATCATGTTCTTGAGTCCCAGTTGGCTCAAGGATAATCAATAGATGTACGAATTCACGTCCATATTATCTCTGAATTCTACTATATACATTAATGACTTCTCACATCCACATTACCTCTGGTTACATCATCTTCGAAATAACAATATTGTGAGTTATATTCTACCATGTTCATATTACCTCTGAAGAGATATAATAAGTATTGTTATTTTCTAAAAATATGTCATGTCCAACACCTCTGACCATATTTTTTATTCCTGTCTATTGCTTGTGTCTTAAACAGATATGTAATAAGTAATAGAGCTATAAAAAGTTCATCAATATTTTTATTCCAATGACGTGCAAAACATCAAAATTGTACGTTCAGCAGAACAAAAAAATTGTCACTATTGGATAGCTTCATTTGTGTCATGACCCGCACCCTTTTTTTTTAAAAGGATACAAGACGTGTCAAAGCCAGCCTACGCCGCAGTATCGGCGGTAGAATGCTGTCACGGCCATGAAGATCAAATCACAAATAATGCTCATTCACATAATTAATTTAACTTACAATATTCACAAGTTTAATATTTGCTAAAAAATATAAACTTGTACAAATATTTGAATGACTACAACTCCACTATCTCGCTAGTCTCTAGGCTTTTGTCTGCAAGTACCCCCGTATCTCCCATGCTAAGTGAATCCACGGCTAACCTGAAAAATATTGGTTTCCAGTCAGGAAAGGAATGAGCACAATTTACTGAATGCAGTTTCAATATATAAAAATGACTATACTACAGAGGTTAGCCTTTGGACATATGATTTATAAAATAAATGAAGAAAGACAGAATAAAACTAAACAGAAAATAAAATACAGTAAAATACTCACTGACCGACCGACTGAAGTACCTTAGATATGTGATCGGTCTTGGGACAATTATGCGACATGGTCTACACGGTCTAAAGTTACACGGTCTACATTTATACGGTCTACATTTATACGGTCTACAGTTAATTAATAAAGAAACACTGTCTACAAAATAATAATCATGATCTACACTGTATAATGTTACACGGTCTACATTGTATAAAGCAATAATAAAATACTGTCTACACTCTATAAAGCAAGAATAAATCACGGTCTACACGGTCTAATGCAAGAATAAATCACGGTCTACACGGTCTAAGGTCAGATCACACATCGTTGGTACTTCACCTTCCGACACAACAAGGAACAAAATCAACATAAAACTGAAATCACATATCTATCGACTAAACACTGATGTATATTAAGGATCAATACTGAAAATAAATAATAAACTGTACTCGCCTATGGTCCTTTGTTGGTGAAACCGATATTCCAAACCACTCAGTGTGCAACAATAGTCAAAACTCGTACAACATTCCCCGAATGCTGAAATAGACAATACCAATGATCTCAGAATAGTCGAATTAGTTAGGATTGCCTGTCCTTAAGTCCAATTCTGGACATAGGGGCAAAATGGTAATTTCGGAACAAAACGGGGTCCGCCGTTGGACCCGCTTTGTACCAAAAAGTGTGCCAGAATCAACGGTCTCTAAAGTTGTCAAACTATATTTTTATGGATCCAGTTTTCCGATACGAACCCAATCATATGTCCAGAGTTGGATTTCGACGGGCCATGCACAAAATTGCCCGTTGAATCAGACCGTAGGGCCCGCAAAATGGCGATCCAGTCAACAGTCTCAGAATCAGACCAAACTTGGCATACAGGACCAAAAAAACGATACGGTCCTGCTGGCACAAGTTTCATCTCGATCTGACGAGTGTGCACAAAGTAATTAAGAAATTTGCACAGAGGCCGATACGGTGAATTTTGACGGATACGTATCAAATTCGTCGCGCACACACGACCAATTTAAATTCCGTCAAAGCCCACACGTCCACGAAGCCTTTACGCACCTTTCGATGCTTTCGGTTCGTGACCACGTCGCCCGGATTGGCAGGACGCACGGCGTGTCGAAGAGTTTTTTTTCAAATTTTCTAATATTTTAAAACAGATTTTTTCTAAACTTCGGGATCCGATTTCTCGACGCGTAATCGATGATTTCGATTTCCGTAAACTGTGTTTTAGTGTCCTATAGGTTGTCTTCAATAATGATTCTGGTAGTTTCCTACCTTAGTCGATGATTCGACCAGAAATTGTCTCCCAAAACAAGTTCGTCAACTTTTCTTCGAACTGTCGAGAACAGTGTTTTTCCCCGATTTTGTATTTATTTTTCGGACTGGTCGTTCGACTATATTCAAATCTACTTGTTAGGATTTTGAAAGGATCATGTCGGCTTTCCAACCCAATTTACGGGTCGTAAAATGATAGAGTATCGGAGAAGAAATCTTATCTCGAAGACGGCCGGCACTGCTGCTACTGCTGCCATTCCCTTGTACTCGCGCGTACGCACGCGACCATCCGCGACTGTGCCCGGCCTGCCGCCGACGATGTACTGCGGCACGCAGCGGTGGCACACGTAGGGAGGGAGTCACCTGGGTCGATGCTGTGTAGACGCGGGGTTAGGGTTTAAGTTTTCGTCGATCAAGACCCCCGCTCTCCTCGTCGGGTTGATATTAATACCTAACTACTAGCAGACTGCTAGTATGCTAAGGGGGTCGGGCTTTTGCCTGGCTTTGCTTGTTGGGCTCGGGACTGCTCTTGGGCTTTGCTTGTTGGGCTCGGGACTGCTCCTGGGCTGGTTTGTTGGCCCGATATGCTGTGGGGGTTTTACTTCTTTTTTTTTATTATATATATACCATTTATATATATCTTATATCTAAGTATATATACAACGTACATAAATATATATCCACATATACATCTGTTAATTACATATATACCATACCATATATACATATCAAGATTTTTAGCGTATATCTAACACAAAAATAATTAATATTTGTTTATTCCCACAATCCCTTATTATTATTATTTCCTTGTCTTCAATTTGTTATATATTTTATATATATATATATATATATATATATATATATATATATATATATATATATATATATATATATTTTTATACATATACCATATATATATATATATATATGGTATATGTATAAAATATATATATATATATATATATATATATATATATATATATATATATATATATATATATATATATATTTTATATATATATATATATATATATATATATATATATATATATATATATATATATATATACCATATAACATGCATATATTATATTTATACAAAAAGGAACTACCAAACGAACAAATATACATATACACCCTTTTAGTTACATATAACAAATATTTATGAAATAAGAATATGTTAATATTCTCTTAGTGCTCAATATCTGTACACCGTAAATATACGTACATATATATTTACAAATATATGTAACCTAACAATTCTCAAAATCTCAAAACATTTATGGGACATGTTACCATATACTTAGGAACCAATTATCAATCTCTATATAAATACACATATACTACATACAATACTCATTTATATAAAATTACCTTTTTATTCATTAAAAAAGATACACTGACTAGATCACACTCATAATTATCTACATGAAGCCCTATGGACGTTCTACATGTCTACATCGGCTGGGGCTTGGTTTGGGTCCAGTCCGGACTAATTTGGCATAACTGGGTTTCCTAAATCTCAATAATATAATTAATAAATAAATAATTCATCGGTGGGGGGTTAAGTCGTAACTTGGCCTGGTTTTCCTAGTTAGAACATCGCTATGGCTCGGCCTTTCCTACCATGGCTAATACACTAGTCAAAGCACGTCATTGCACTATCCATGCCACGATTTCTAGTCACCTTGTACTCCAAACTCCACCATGGCTAAAGTCATCTATCGTGATAATTAACTAAATAATTATTTATAAAACTCTAAAAATCACCATTTAATTCGAATAAATAAATAACCAAATTATGAAAATTTTGGGAAGAGGGGTTACAAATCTACCCACCTTAAAAATAATTTCGTCATCAAAATTCTAATTCATAGCTATTCCTTAAATTCAAAAAGGAAAAATACTATTAACTTAGTTTTCTTATATTTTAATTCCTCAAAACAGTTTATATCCTCCTCCTAGCCATTTTGTAACTACGAAACTTCGAGGACTTCTACCCACCTTTGGACATACTACTCCCTCAAAGCTATGTCACAAACTTATAATCTTCCAACTACTTGGAAAAATTTGCTATAATAGATATCTACTGCCCTTGGCCTCTATAATCCTCTCATATCTATCAAACAACCCAAAACCTAACAAGCAACAAATTTATACAAGTGGCTAAGAATTATTAATAAATTCTAATAAGCATGACCATCATTGCTCTGAAATAGGAAGGACAGTAAGATAAGGAAGAGTAATCGAGAGCAATTATAAAGTTTCAAAGCGGTAGAGCGTATCCAATGATACATATAGAAGGAATGTTTATGAACCATTGACTTATCTGCTAGATGGGCTACTCTAGTACAGTCACTTGCTAAATCGAAGAACCCTTCGTTTCTTAGAGGAGTTTGCAATCCATACAATACGGAAATTCCGTTCTCGAAATTCTAACAGGTACCATAATAGAACGGAATTTGAGAAATCAAGATTTGTGATCTCATTCGTGGTTATTTAAACACACAAATAAGGGATATAAATGCAATACAAGATCGTATCACGACTTCTAGATAGATGGAACAAGGGTTACGAATGTCTTCTTATTCTAAGAGGGGGGAACTACATAACAGGTATAGGGACCTGTTTCAAATAGTTCAATTTTGTAGTCCAAATATGGTGTTATGCATGAATGGGTATTACTGGGTCTTAATGGGTTCCCCAATTGGACATCAGTCGTCGGTTGGATGAACCTTGGACTTCAATCTATATTGACTGGACAAGATCCCAATGATAAAACTATGTCTACTAGGTTAGGGTAACCTGGAATAAGTTTCCACCCAAGTGGTTGAGCTAGTGGGGCAGTCGGATTGGTTAAATAGGTTTTGTAAGCCCTGAAGATGCGCCTTCCGTGACTTTTGTGCTTAAGTAGTACGAGGAGACACAATTGAATGAAACACTAGTGACATGTGCGTAGTGGGCTTCGAGTCGATCACAACCATATATTGGGTCGAAAGATTTGAGTCGAAGTTGAGTCTCTAGTCGTAGTCGGGAAGTATATGGGGATTATGGTAAGGGTTATGGCTAGACCTTTTGACCTAAAAGTCGTACCATAAAAATAGAGTACAAGGGGACGGGTTTGAGTGGTACATGATATACCTAGATGAAGGTGGACTCGTCTAGATCTTACATGTAAAATTTGTTGGAAGGTAACAACTGGCCTCATGCTCCGAATATTAATGACACGGCCGGGGACACAAAATGATCTAAATGAAAGGTGGGAGTCCAAGGGCACTAATCATCATCCAAAAGGAAGTTATTCTAATCACTCGGTAATCCTGGTATATCCTAAAAATTTAAGATGGCTTACAGTCTACCCACCTTAGAAGCTAAGACAGGGTTTTAGGAATAATGAGGTGAGAAGAATTCCCAAGTCCGGATATCGCACCTCAATTTTGGTAATCAAGAATAAGGTACGGCATAACGGAATACAGTACTTATAAGTCGAGTCAAGGATCGTTCATCACAAAATGTGAAACAAGTACTATGACACATGGTCGATAAAATAGAATGATCTACTCGTCCACAATATATGAGAGTTTTCGACGGGATAACCAACTCTAAGGCACATCCTACGAAAAGATTTCTAACAACTGAGTCGTGAGTTTCTATTTGTGTTAAGCCTGCCAGACTATTGTCACAAAAGTTCTAGGGGTATGGGCTTAAGGGTTGCTAGTTAAAGCAAGCTTTAAGCAATAAATTAGAGACTCACAACAACTTGTTTCCTTGAGAATAGATAGTCTCCTGGGTTAGCATTTCGATTAAGGGTAAAACCCTAATCATTCTCAAATTCAGATGGCTAGAAGGCCTAAATAGTAGTTTGAGGGTCGAGAGGAGAACGAGTAACTCAATCACATGACTGGCCGATGGTAGCTATGCTTGTATACAACGACCATAGCCATGGGGGATACTCTATATCTC
Organism: Iris pallida; assembly: GCA_029216955.1. Taxonomy (NCBI): domain Eukaryota; kingdom Viridiplantae; phylum Streptophyta; class Magnoliopsida; order Asparagales; family Iridaceae; genus Iris; species Iris pallida. The sequence goes on from JANAVB010004998.1 coordinate 10,412,729, forward strand.
TCTATGAATTACGAGCTTTCGTCTTTCCAAATCAGTGAAAGACAAAAATAATAGAGTTCAAGGGAGATGTCACTGAATACAATTACGTGATTCAAAGGTGAATGTATAATTCAAGAGGAATTGTCAATGCAGTCGCGGATAAGATCCTAGATACCTCTACATCTCAATCCATATAGGATAATTAAATAAAGTGCGAACTAAATGCATCATGGTTGATCATACCATAACACACTGATTCTGATTAGACAATATGTTAGCAGGCGTCCCCAATAAACATATGTCTTGAATCAAGCTCGATAAAAGAGCAAGCTTTCAAAAACTAGGCTATAATAGCAGCATTGGTCAAGTTAGTCAAAATACAAGTATGCGAGAATTTTGGAAAGAAGGCACAAGTAATTCGAGTTTTGAGAGAATCAAAAACCTTACCTGGTGTTCTTGCTTATATAGTCTTCCTACTATCTACTTATCCAAGGCCTTGGTCGACTAATAGGTTATGGACCTCAAAATTCTATATTCTAGGTAAACCTATTAGTGTCTGTCTATTACCTTGTCAATAGATCACAAGGACCACGGGATACTAGATTGGAGAACACGCTACACAACTCACAGAACTTTCACTAGTATTGGTTTTGGATCTTATGGGACACACAGGGCATTCTCCTATCCTCTATAGTATCCTAGACTTGTAATCACGTCTGAAGTCATTTCACCGAGGATTACGCCTCGCCCGTATACTCTGGCTGTGGTAAACCCTTGGTTTGGTGGTTCAGATGTGACATGTTATCCGATACTCTACCTTATATTGACACCAGTGTGACTACGGTCAAAGAGGACCACTAGCCATAGTTTAGCAATATCCCATCACCTATATTTTCTTAAACTAATTCCAACTCTAGGGGTCGTGCCTCGCAAGTGCACTACTGGCTGCAGTGAATCTATGGTCTCTATAATTCAAATAAATAGCGACAGTGCGCTGCTGTCCTGCCATTATGAGTTAATTAACATTCCTTTAACTATATCCTAAAAAAATTTATGAGCTTCTAGAGATTCAAACAAGTCGACTATGTAATAAGGCGTAAATATTTGTCCTACCAGTCACAATCCTTAAAATAAAAGATTTAATCATGGAGGAAATAACTGAAGATAAAAGGATTACAACATTCTAATATCTATTCCATGTGTATTCACACCTTTGAGGAAAACTTTGAATCAAAACTAACTTGGGGTTTATATATAGATAACATAAAAAATAATAACTCTTAGGGCAAAAATAGGAACTAAATAGACAATTTGACTAAGATATAAGGACGATATCTAAGAGGCAAAGAGAAGGAATTAAACAATTTATCAAGGTTAGATTATTAATTCTAGGAAGCCATGTCTCACCAAGTGAATAATCTATTCACATTGGATCGTATCTTCATATCAAGAAGAAATAGTGTACCTTTGGGGATCTGACAAACTATCAAAACTAATAATTTCTTCTCTAAATTGCATGGCCTAGACTATCCATCGGTAAACTTGTATAAGGGACTCCTAGTCCTAGTCACTCTCTTAAATTAAATAAATCCTAACTCTTGAATGGGCATTTCTTAGTCGCAGGCTCGCAATAGTATGACTAACTTAAGTACTGTCACGAGTTCGCATGATTTGCGAAAACAGACCTGCGTGGGCCACCACAAAAACTTGTCACAACCTGCACCCATTTTTTTTAAAAAAAACGGATACGAGACGTGTCCAAGCCAGCCTACGCTGCAGTATCGGCGGTAGAACGCTGTCACGGCCATGAAGATCAAATCACAAATAATGCTCATTCACATAATTAATTTAACTTACAATATTCACAAGTTTTACATTTGTTAAAAAATATAAACTTGTACAAATATTTGAATGACTACACCTCCACTATCTAGCTAGTCTCTAGGCTTTTGTCTGCAAGTATCCCCGTATCTCCCATGCTAAGTGAATCCATGGCTAACCTGGAAATATTTATTTCCAGTCAGAAATAGAACGAGCACAATTTACTGAATGCAGTTTCAATATATAAAAATGACTATACTACAGAGGTTAGCCTTTAGACATATGATTTATAAAATAAATGAAGAAAGACAGAATAAAACTAAACAGAAAATAAAATACAATAAAATACTCACTGACCGACCGACTGAAGTACCTTTGATATGTGATCGGTCTCGGGACAATTATGCGACACGGTCTACACGGCCTAAAGTTACACGGTCTACATTTACACGGTCTACAGTTAATATTGCAATAAAGAAACACTGTCTACAAAATAATAATCACGATCTACACTATATAATATTACACAGTCTATATTGTATAAAGCAATAATGAAATACCGTCTATACTGTATAAGGCAAGAATAAATCACGGTCCACACGGTCTAATACAAGAATAAATCATGGTCTACACGGTCTAAGGTCAGATCACACATCGTTGGTACTTCACCTTCCGACACAACAAGGAACAAAATCAACATAAAATTGAAATCACATATCTATCGACTAAACACTGATGTATAGTAAAGATCAATACTAAAAACAAAAAATAAACTGTACTCGCCTGTGGTCCTTTGCTGGTAAAACCGATAATCCAAACCACTCAGTATGCCACAATAGTCAAAACTCATACAACAGTCCCCAGATGCTGAAATAAACAATACCAATGATCTCAGAATAGTCGAATTAGCTAGGGTTGCATGTCCTTAAGTCCAATTCTGGACACAGGGGCAAAACGATAATTTTGGACCAAAATGGGGTCCGCCGTTGGACCCGCTTTGCACCAAAAAGCGTGCCAGAATCAACGGTCTCTAAAGTCATCAAACTATATGTCTACGAATCCAGTTTTCTGATACGAACCCAACCATATGTCCAGAGTTGGATTCCGACGGGCCGTGCACAAAATTGCCCATTGAATAGGACAATAGGGCCCGCAAAATGGCAATCCAATCAACGGTCTCAAAATCGGACCAAACTTGGCATACAGGACCAGAAAAATGATACTGTCCTGCTGGCACAAGTTTCATCTCGATCTGACGAGCGTGCACAAAGTAATTGAGAAATTTGCAAAGAGGCCGATACGGTGAATTTCGACGGATACGCATCAAATTCGTCGCGCACACACGACCAATTTGAATTTCGTCAAAGCCGACACATCCACGTAGCCTTTATGCAGCTTTCGATGCTTTTGGTTCACGACCACGTCGCCCGAATTAGTGGGATGCACGTCGTGTCGAAGAGTTTCTTTTAAATTTTCAATATTTTAAAACAGATTTTTCCTAAATTTCGGGATCCGATTTCTCGACGCGTAATCGATGATTTTGATTTCTGTAAACTATGTTTTAGTGTCCTATTGGTTGTCTACAATAATGATTCTGGTAGTTTCCTATCTTAGTCGATGATTCGACCATAAATCGTCTCCCAAAACAGGTTCGTCAACTGTTCTTCGAACTGTCGAGAACAGTATTTTTCCCCGACTTTGCATTTATTTTTTGGACTGGTCATGCGACTATATTCAAATCCACTTGTTGGGATTTCGAGAGGATCATGTTGGCTTTCCAAACCAATTTACGGGTCGTAAATGATAGAGTATCGGAGAAGAAATCTTGCCTCGAAGACGGCCGGCACTGCCGCTACTGCTGCCATTCCCCTGTACTCGCGCGTGCGTGCGCGTCCATCCCCGTCTTTGCCCGGCCTGCCGCTGGCGACGTACTGTGGCGTGCAGCATTGGCACGCGTAGGGAGGGTGTCGCCTGGGTCGGTGCTGTATAGGCGTAGGATTAGGGTTTAAGTTTTCGTCGATCAAGACCCCTGCTCTCCTCGTCGGGTTGATATTAATACCTAACTACTAGCAGACTGCTAGTATGCTAAGGGGGGTCGGGCTTTTGCCTGGCATTGTTTGCTGGGCTCGGGACTGCTCTTGGGCTTTGCTTGTTGGGCTCGGGACTGCTCCTGGGCTGGTTTGTTGGCCCGATAGGCTGTGGGGGTTTTACTTCTTATATATATATATATATATATATATATATATATATATATATATATATACTATGTACATAAATATATATCCACATATACATCTGTTAATTACATATATACCATACCATATATACATATCAAAATTTTTAGCGTATAGGTAACACAAAAATAATTAATATTTGTTTATTCCCACAATTCCTTATTATTATTATTTCCTTGTCTTCTATTTGTTATATATATATATATATATATATATATATATATATATATATATATATATATATATATATATATATATATATATACAACCATTAATACTTCAACTGCATGTATACATATATATATATATATATATATATATATATATATATATAATATATAATATATATATAAAAAAAAATATATATATATAATATATATATAAAAATATATATATATATATAATATATATATATATATATAAAAATATATATATATTTTTATATATATATATATATATTTTTTATATATATATATATATATATATTTATATATATATATATATATATAAATATATATATATATATATATATATATATATATATATATATATATATATATATATTTAATATATATATATATATTAAATATATATATATATATATATATATATATATATATATATATATATATATATATATATATATACCATATAACATGCATACATTATATTTATATAAAAAGGAACTACCAAACGAGCAAATATACATATACACCCTTTTAGTTACATATAAGAAATATTTATGAAATAAGAATATGTTAATATTCTCTTAGTGCCCAATATCTGTACACCGTAAAAATACGAACATATATATTTACAAATATATATAACCTAACAATTCTCAAAATATCAAAACATTTATGGGACATGTTACCATATACTTGGGAACCAATTATCAATCTCTATATAAATGCACATATACTACATACAATACTCATTTATATAAAATTACCTTTTTATTCATTAAAAAAGATAGACTGACTAGATCACACTCATAATTATCTACATGAACCCCTATGGACGTTCTATATGTCTACATCGGCTGGGGCTTGGTTTGGGTCCAGTCCGGACTAATTTGGCATAACTGGGTTTCCTAAATCTCAATAATATAATTAATAAATAAATAATTCATCGGTGGGGGGTTAAGTCGTAACTCGGCCTGGTTTTCCTAGTTAGGACATCGCTATGGCTCGGCCTTTCCTACCATGGCTAATACACTAGTCAAAGCACGTCATTGCACTATCCATGCCACGATTTCTAGTCACCTTGTACTCCAAACTCCACCATGGCTAAAATCATCTATCGTGATAATTAACTAAATAATTATTTATAAAACTCTAAAAATCACCATTTAATTCGAATAAATAAATAACCATATTATCAAAATTTTGGGAAGAGGGGTTACAATTTGGGAGGCTATGTGTTAAGTTCAATTATCATTTTCTTCAGAGCATCAGCCCTCTCTGTTCTGGAATCAAGCACCCTTTGCCTGGCCAAGGCCCTTCTAGATTCTAGATCAAAAGTTTGCAGGGAGTTGACTCAACGTTCAATTTAAGCACTCTGAATTTTGATGAATTAGTCTTGCTGCCTCCTCAGATCATCAAGATGGCTCCTGGCAACTTGGAGAATTTTAAGTACCTTTTCTTCACGCTTTCTGGCTACTCTAAGTGTCTCGCAAAACTGGGCCATCTCGGCTTCTAACTCTTGCAAATGAGTTTGGCACTCAGTCGCTTCCTTCTCCTTCTCTGTGGCTTCAGTCTTATAACGCTCAACAGAAGAAGAATCTCAACAATGCTAGACTCCAACTCTGTTGATCGCATTGAGAAGACAACCACATAATCTTCTAAGGCTGCTTGTTGTGCTGCAGACTCGCGAGCCATCGTCTCATACTCGACGTCTACAAGCCTCTGAATATTACCTCATGTCAGATCTTGGTAGGATTTGATAGGATCTTTGAGTGCGTCCAAGATGTGTTTCAAGAAGGTAACCCTATCCAAATTACCAACATTTCAGATAGCTTCAATAATAAAAGAGGTAGTTCTCCTTACTGACTTATAGGGGTTGTCTTTCTCCAAGACCATCTAAACAAGAGTTCTTAAGAAAGTAAAGAAAGCGCGAGTATAAGTATCGACGACGATATTTGTCATCATCGATACACCAGGAGTAGCCACTTCAGTCCAAACCCCTCCTTCTGCAGAAGAATATGGAATTACGGATTGTGCACCAGGAGATATTGATGCATACATCCTCGAAGAGCTTCCTTTCGCAACCTGAGTCCCCATATTCTAGAGGAACCATAGTTGAGCTGAAGCTGAATATTGTAGATGCCAATGGAGCTATAGTCATTGTCTCTATGGGACCCTCTGCAATCAAGAAGCACAATCATTATATATTATCTCAAACATCATCAAAGGAGCCAGGATGAATAAAGTCAGAAGTTTACCTGAGCCCGACAATGCATACGAGGTCTCACGAGGCATGGCATCTCACCCTGTATAGAGCCACATCATGGTATTTTCAGAAACGGCTGCTTAGCTGCTCCCAGCCTCTGAACCGCCTAACATAAGATGGCCGCTTTTGGCCTCTGAGTTGGCTTGGCCACTTGTGACTATAGTTACCACTGCCCCCTCAGTCTCAATAACAACATCAGCTGGGGTCTGGATCCCCTCAGCATCAACTTTTTTAGGGCTTTCACGGCCCTCATCTTCAATAGGGTATTCTTTGATCTCAGCAACAGTTTGGCTATCTTCAGCCGTTGGATTTTTATCTTTTTGGATTACTGTTCGATCTTTCGAAGCAGCGTTTCCAAGATCTTCTGCAATCAGATCATCACTGAGGTCACAGTCGTCCAGGGCCCCTATCCTTTCTTTGTCTTCCTGAGAGGGTACAGGAGTTTGAGTCATAGAGGAAATTGAAACTTTCAGAATGTCTTCAGGAGGTATGATCTTCGGAGTTTCCTCGGTAGGGGAAGGTAACATTACTCCAGCCGCAGCAAGTATAGTCACTGGAATGATGACCTTTAAGGATGCTGGTTCTTCCACTACAACATTTAAGGCCAGAACATTCATCGCTAGAGTCTCTGCAAAGAGAAAAAATATATATATTAATACAAATTTTTAATAAATTAATGACTGAGGACAAGAGTATTACCTGCGGTGAGTGGGTCTTGTGACGACAAATCAATTATGATTGACCAGGGGACTGTCCTGGCACTGAAAAAGTAAGTAAAGTTGCAGTTTCTTGTTGCTCAACTTCGGTTGTCAGTAATAAGTGGTATTGGAGGAGATCCTTTAGAGCTAGAAGGTTCATCACATACGTCTGGTCTCCTACTAGTCTCCTCAGAAGGAACTCTACCTACTTTTGGAATCTGAGAAAGAGTTGTTCCTGTTCTCCCAGAAGAAATCTCTGCTTCAGCTTGTCATGTCTGGGATCTAGTCCTCTCTGCAGGCTTCTCAGTAATAACAATTATTTCTTTTTTCTTCTTCCCCTGACCTTTAGGAGGAGAAGGAGGTTTAGCTGTGACAAAAGGGGTAGGTGATTCCCCGACTCTTCGTCTTTTGCTGGAGATTTTTCTTTCCATTTTTTGAGGGAGATTTCTAGCGGTTGATTCGCCTCGTCAGGGAGGCCGACGAGGCTAGCTTCAAGAGGCTCATCTGCAGAAGCAATCTCTTCAGCTTCTTTGAACTCTAGGGTGGTTCGGGCCCCCAACCGTGATCGTTTGGCACTTACAAAACTATTATATGGGATGAATCGCTCAAAGAAGTTATTGGATAAAGTAAAAAAGTTCGCGTATTTATATAACATACGCGAGCCCATGTCAAGAGTAGCATTAGGCATTGAAAAAGTAGCTTTGGTGCCTCTTGCGCTATAATACCTCCATCCTATGGCATCATCGATCAAATAACTAGAAGCTTTCAAACAAGTAGTGCTGTTGCCGACATGCATTTATTCATAGCTGAATTGGTGAGCAAATCAGCTAGGTAGGTACGGCTTCAGACTACATTCATCGCCAAATCGATATACCTTGTGGAAAGGTCAAATCATCTTTAACCACATAAAGACAGCTGGTGGCGAATGGGCAGCCATAGGCTCTAGATCCGTGAGGAAAGGAGGAAGATTCTTGGTTCCATGAAGTGGGGGAACGCAGTAAAACCACCTTTTCGAACCCATATTCAATGCTTTCGGCAGTCGGCGAGAGAGTTCACTTTCCACTGGCATGTGGCAAAACGTTCGATGAAGTCCCCTCCTACGACGCCTAAAGTCGGATCCATCAAAATGGGGTTGTGTAACAACAACTAGCCGAACAGATAAGTGTACGACATTTCAGTATGATAGAAATTATCCAAGGTACTAGGATGTTTCATCATAGTATCTGTGAAAGTACGATGACTCGTATTCAATCGACAAGTCATCGCAGAGAGAATGTCCATCTTGTGCCCGAATACTAAACGTACAACGGCAAATAGTACACCGCGATGGATCCTATTAGCGACACCGGCTCGGGGACCACAAATCGTCGCAGCCACAAGAATAAGAAGCCAGCCAGAGTTGCTTCTCGAGATATTAGTCCCCCACCTTGTCTGACATATGTCTCGATGGGAGTACCAGCTGTGAATGCACGTAAATCCTCAATTAATTCTTTAACAGCATGCTGGGACCTTTCTATCAACTTCTGGATAGTACTACGGTCGAGCGGCTCAAAGAAGCTAGGGTCACAATCCAGGTGTTCTTGCACCTTGTCTTCATGTAACTCCTCTTTCAAGAAACTTTTTAAAAATATTTTTTATTATTTATTTGATTTAAATGGTGATTTTTAGATTTTTATAAATAATTATTTTGTTAATTATTATGGTAGATGACTTTAGCCATGGTTGAAATTTAGAGTACAAGACGACCAAGAATTATGGCACGGATAGTGTTGTAATGCCTGTGTTCGTATTACGTATTTTGGGATACGTATACGTATTTTAGTCTGTATTGCATGATTCCTTGTTTAGTTTTCTTTATGGCTTGGCTTGGTTTATTCTTGGCCCGGGTTGGCTTGGTTCGGTTGGGATTATTTTGGTTCATCATGAACCATGGATAAACCCCCTACCTACCACCACCTTTGATATTTATTGCCATTTCTTCTTTCTCTCTCTTCATTACTCATCTTCTTCTTCCTCATTTACTTCCTTACCTACCAAAGAGAGGGAGAGAGAGGTCTAGGCAAGTGTAACTTGCTTCCACAAGAGAGCTCATTTTTATTGTTCTATTAGCTTCTCCTCATGTTTCTAAGACACTTTAGAACTTGTCATTTTCCGTTTTGAAGCTTTAATTTTCGTAGATCTAGAATTTAGTTATTTTCGTATTTTGATGGTTTTGATCTATCAAACTTCTTTGTTTTCAAGTTTTGATGGTTCCATGTTGTAGAGAATTTTATTCTACCCAATTTTGACCTTTGAAAAGTTGGATTTGGACTTGTTTTGACCAAGTTATGGACTTTTCAAGCCTTGGGTTCAACCATGGAGTTCTTGCTGATTTGGAGAAGACAGTGAGCAGTGCGCAGGCTTTTTAGCTTACGTCACTGAGCTGTGCGCGCTCTTTAGCGCAGCGCAGTCTGAACCCCATACGCTGCCTTTTGGCAGCGTATGACTCGCATACGCTCGCTTGCTTGACAAGGAGTCGTATGGAGTACATACGCTGCCTTTTGGGAGCGTATGACTCGCATACGCTCGCTTGCTTGACAAGGAGTCGTATGGAGTACATACGCTGCCTTTTGGGAGCGTATGACTCGCATACGCTCGCTTGCTTGACAAGGAGTCGTATGGAGTACATACGCTGCCTTTTGGGAGCGTATAACTCGCATATGCTCGCTTGCTTGACGAGGAGTCGCATGGAGTACATACGCTGCCTTTTGGGAGCGTATGACTCGCATACGCTCGCTTGCTTGACGAGGAGTCGTATTGAGTACATACGCTGCCTTTTGGAAGCGTATGACCTGAGCGTAGCTTGACCCGAGCGTAGCTTGACCTGAGCGTAGCCTGTCCTGAGCGTAGCCTGGCCTGAGCTTATAACTTGCACTGAGCGTATAACTTTTGCACTGAGCGTATGGCCTTTGGCTGACTTGGTCTTATGTCAGCGTGTCAGATTTGGTTTTATTTTCCTTAAGCTTGGCACTTCTATGGCCCTGTATATTGATATTTTATTAAATATTTAACGTCCTTAAGTGAAGCTTCCTTTGTGGCACTTGCTCTTTCTGGGGTCTGACCCAGCTGGTTTTGTATGGCCAGATTTCGGAACAGCTACCGAGGATCTACCAACCTTCCTGCCAGATGGTGAACACTAGAAGGAATCCTGGCAACGAGTGGGTTACTTTTGGCTCTCCCACTCTATTATAAAAATTATTCTTTTGAGGCGTTTAGCCGACGAGCACCTGTTTAGCTCGATTGTACTTACTTACTGTCTGCCTACGGGCTGTAACATGATTGACAGATCCTAGGGTTGATCATGTATGACTAAACTCTTGCTAGTCCTAACATTTTGTAACGACTAGCTTCATGATCAGCTGAATATGTGATATTTGGGACGCCTTATTATTGTATATTTAATGATCATACATCTTGTAACTTTTACTTACTTGCTTGTGATTGTGACAATAGGCTGTTCATGACCTTAAGAGACTGCTGGCTTGTAGATAAACCCTCATGTATCCTAGACAGCCGTGACCGTATAGCGAGGTGGGTTGCACTTCAATATACGTAGCTGGCTATGTCTGCCCCCGCTCTCCAATATTCTGGTTCTGGGGGTGACATGGTTTAAGTGGTGGCCCATGCAGGTCTTGTAAATCAAGATATGTGAGGGTTTACCGAATAGATGTCTCAATCAGTATTCGTCCTTGATCTCTGCTCGTATCTTCTGAATCCCTGGATTCTTATCCTGATCATATGCTTGTATCGTTGATCTGTCCTGCTACTTCCTTATTGTCCCCTATGTCGTCTTCTTCAGCGGCATTGTTCGTGGTCCTACCGATGTAACACCCTGTTTTCTGAAATTGGGGATTTTTGAAAATTTATTATTTTTTATTGTTTATAAATGGTGTTTTAGGCATGATAGGATTTTTGGTGATTAGTAGTGTGATTTAAACCATTTCCTAAGTCATGACTTATGACTTTGTGACTTACTAGTATAAACTTAGTGTAAACCCTAGTTTTCCTTAACCTAGAGACTAACCATGATCATGTGAGCCTAGCCATAGGTTTAGAACATCAAATTAGGGCTTTTTAGCCTAAAGGGTATTTTGGTAATTTTCTAGGATTTATTTAGAATTATTTGGATTTATGTGTTTTTATTATTATTTAATTATTGATTAGTGTCATGATAGTCCCTAACCAAGTTTAGCCTAACCTAGGGATTAGTTACTAACCTAGAATGCTAAGGGGATAGATATTTGCATTGGTTAAAGGAGGATAAATATCTTGATATTGCTTTATTGGATATTTTCCTTAAACCATTCAAAATATCCCAACCTTTACACCAAAGTCCTTGACTTCTCCATGAAGGAAAGCCAAGGACACCCCCCCTTGCTATGGCCGGCCATGGGGTACCCCCCTAGCAGCCACCATCCTATATTAACCCCATTGCTTTCATTCATGGCCATTTTACATGAATTTAAACCTAGAAAAATCCTATTTCTTCAAACCTTGATAACTTGATCAATTTTGATCTAAATCACCTCTAGTTTCTTGCATTGGACTCCCCTACACTAGAGGGTACTAGTTAGGGCCTGCTATCGAGGATTTCGTGAGCTTTGGGCATCACCAAGTTGAAGTGGACACCCCCCCTCTCCTTATTTTTCTATTGGATTTGTATCAATAGGTAAATGCCCATAAACCTTGTTAGTATTGTGTTTTCTCTTCATATTTGCATGCATCTAGGTACTAGGGAACTGTGGGTCAAGTTTGGTGAAATTAGAGTCGGTTTGGTGTCCGTATCGGACACGTATCCTAAGCTAGAAACCCTCGTTTGATAAAATGCCACAAAGGAAGTGTTTTTGTTAAAATGTGAAACAAATTATATTTTCTGGTAGCCCTAGACTTCTAGGACACAACCCTAACTTACTGAACACATTTCCGAGTCGTGTCCGTGTCCAAAATGGACACGAACTCACTGCACGAGGCTCGCGCACAGTGCCCTGCTACCACACCCTTCGTGCGCACTGCACAGGGCACTTCGACACACCAAAATTGGTGGACACGAGGGGGCAATGTCTGCGAACATGCCCCAAAAATCTCACAACTTCTTGTGTCGTGTCGAGTAAGAAATCTCACTCGCACTGGACACGCACTGCAGTGCACGCGCACAGTCCAGTCGAAAATTCGACTTAGACACGCGACTCGTGTCGCATGGACACGAGTCGAGGACACCTTGTGGTGACACGAGTGTGTAGCCCAACACGTGGGCTACACGTGGGCATGACCACGAGGCCCCACGTGGCTCGTGTCGTATCCATGAGGCGCGTGAACACGTGCACGACGTTGTGCACTGTGTTGTGTATCCTAGTTTACCCGTGTGGTGTTTTCGTGTGTTTTGACACATGAAACCGTGTCGTGGTGTCGTGTCAGGCACCTAGGACACTAGGGTGTGTGTGGGGTGTCAATTACCAACCTAGGGATTCGAGCCATAGCTCGGTTTTGACTGTGTAAATCGAGTTACCTACTTTCCTATGCACTGTGCACAGTTTCCTGATTTTGGTTGTATTTCCAGTTTTCTAAAAGTGAGTTTCAAATATATTTTTGATATGATTAGTACAGGTAATTGTATATTTTTAGTGTATATATATGTAGTATATATGTATGTGTGTGTGTAGGTGAGTTTTTAGGAAGTATACATGTATATACATGTATGTTTAGTATGGGTGTGTGTGTGTATTTGTGTGTGTGGGTTGGGGACCCATTTCTGGTTCCAGGAAACTGGAACATCCCCCCCCCCCATTTACTGTCCAGCAGTCTCCCCCTCTCTCTCACTGTTAACTCTCTCCCTCACTCTAATTCTCTCTCTCTATATATATTGTATTGTATATATATATATATATGTATATATATGTTATATATATATATATATATTGTGTTAGATTATATATGGTATCTATATATAGGTACCTATATGATATATGAGTATACTTAGTCTATAGGCCTATATAGTTATGTGTATGTATATATATATATGTAAGATATATATATATATGTGAGTGTGATTGTATTATTATAGAGTATTCACATATATTGATATATATATATATATATATATATATATATATATATATATATATATATATATATGTAGTAGGTAGACTATATAACTATATATATAGATATATATATATATATATATATATATATATATATATATATATATATGACTTATAAATATAGGTTATATATAGAAACCTATAAGTTATATAGCCTATGGCCAAGATATTAGCCTATGGCATTGGGGCTAGCTCAATTTGACCAAATGACCTAAAAACACTACTAGTTGACCCTTGTTGGCTAAGGGTTGACCAAAGTCAACCTTAGGTCAAATTTGACCTAGTTAACCTAGAATTGATTAGGATTGACCTAAAAATGACTAGTTTAACTAGTTTGACCATGTTTGACCTAATTACCTTATTGACTAGTCTTGTTTGACCTAATTACCTTACTGACTAGTCTTTGTTTGACAAATACCTTAGTTGGTCTAAGTTTGACCTAGACTTGACCCAGATTGATCATGTTGACTAGTATTTGACTAGTTTGATTAGAATGTTGACCAGGAGTTGACTTTAACCTAGATTAAACTTGTTTGACCTTGTTTGATCTTGTTTGACCTTATTTGACCTAGTATGACTTCCTGTGACCTAGTTTGACTGTTGAGTTGACCAAGAGTTGACTTTTGACCAGATTGACCTAGAATTATGTAGTATGCATAGTAGACTTCATTTTCACTATTTAGAATACATTGTGACTTGTGTTGCTCTGATCAACCTCTCCTCAGACAGCATATTCTCTACAAACGTTCATACAGCAGGCGAGTACATTCTCTGACCGTTTCATATTTGCCAGGATTTATATTCTTGCTCTAGATTACTTTACTTGATGCTGACACGATTGTTATCACGGATTGGTACTATATAGATCTTTTCATGAGATGTTATCCCCCTCAGGAGCATCAGATACAGCATGTTTGTGCTTTTCACGAATCATCATGTATCTCTATGCTTTCATAGATTCACGAATCGCTTGTGACTCATATACTCTCATGCTCACAGAGCCTCTCATGAATCTCCCATTTATGGGCTTATCATGAATCTTAACATAACTTGAACGGATCCTTGTGTATTGATTGGGGATGGGGGAGTGGAAATAGTCATGTGGATATTACCCCAGTAGCTATAGTCATAAATCACTCTTAGCTGTAGCCATGAATCTCCTATGCTATTTCACATGGCTATATTTTACTCTGACTCACTAGACACTGCTAGTTCTCTATTATAGTAGATATTTCATTACAGTTATCTCTTTTGCTACATGTATCTTCCTTCAGCGTTTCCTGTATTTTACTCTATTGCATGCTTTATATTTCCTATCATACTATGCACTACGTGAGATGTATTGTGCTCGTTCCTGTCCTGACTGGACCTGTTGAAAATATTACAGAGGATGAGGATGAGGCCCTGGTGTCTACCTATTATGGAGCAGGACTAGATGATACTTATGTTGTGGACCCTCAGCAGGATCCACCTGCAGCTGAGGATGTTGCCCCAGTAGTCTAGGCTAGTTTAGCTAGACAGTCTTTTCTGTATTATCTTTTTGTCTCACATTCTGGGTTGTATTTTGAGATGTTGAGATATGTAGACTCTTAGACTTATTGTATTATGAGTTGACATTCTGATGTTATGTTATCCTAAACACTTGGACTTATTTTATCTATTCTACTATTCTCTTTGAGTTACTGTCTATCTATCTATCTTTCATTCTTCTACCTAGATGTGATTGAGATTATTTTCTGTTTGTCACCTCCATTCGGAGAGTATAAACTGTACAGGTACTTTATATTGTTAGATGATTGACCTAGGACAGCGTTCTACCGCCGACACTGCGGCGTAGGCTGGACGTACCCACTTCTCGTGCCCTTACTCTAGGGTGCGGGTCGTGACACATTTTTAGTGGTGGCCCATGCAGGTCGAGTTTATGTAGTGGTATTCGAACTAGAGTATCACTACAGCCTGTGATAGGATTTAAGGAATAGGCTTAGAGAGAGTGGATACTCAATCACAATTAGGAAATTTCTATAAATTTGAATCTACTGACTTTTGTTCAAATCTGTATAATCTATTTCATATTGTCCTTTGATACTATCATCCTTGTACCGTTATTGACTTCCTTATTGATCTGTCTTCAGGATGGTGGAGACACGATCACAGCGTCTCGGTCCAGGTGACACCACTGAGAGGTCTGCCGTCTAGTTCACCAGGACCCGGGGACCACAGCTCCCCTTACTCCATCTCATGTGGGAGCTTCTGCCACATTTGGGGGTGCACCTCTACGTATTCGGAGGACCATCCCAGCTACCCCAGACGTGCCTCCCCCGCAGTTTCGTCAGCCACAGTTTCAGCAGCACCAGCAGCACCAGCAGCAGTTCCAGCCACCGATGCCATCTGGATTAGTGGATGCTGCACAGATGTTTTCATACTTTCAGTATTTTCTAGAGACGCAGCAGGCCCAGCAGCAGCGTTATACGACGGAGTTTACCAGAGGCATAGACCAGGTCCATCAGCTGGCTAGAGCGACGGTGGAGAGGTTGGCTGTCCAACCACATGAAGGATTGGGACAGCCACGACAGCAGAGGATTTCGGGCATTCAGGACTTCAAGAAGGTGAACCCCAGGGACTTCTTGGGGACAGAGGGAATTCTTTATATTGATGACTGGATTGAGCACATTGAGGAGATTTTCCGACTGGCGGAGATACCAGCCGGACTACAGATAGAGGCAGCAGCCAGCCAGATGTGGGATCTTGCCCGTACCTGGTATCAGACGGACCCGAGAGTAGGCACTCCAGGGCAGACATGGAGAGTTTTCAAGGAGCTCTTCAAGGGAAAGTTTTTCCCGGATCAGGCAGTTGGTGCTTTGGAGAC
Organism: Iris pallida; assembly: GCA_029216955.1. NCBI lineage: Eukaryota > Viridiplantae > Streptophyta > Magnoliopsida > Asparagales > Iridaceae > Iris > Iris pallida. The sequence goes on from JANAVB010004998.1 coordinate 10,428,918, forward strand.
CCAGTTCGAGAACCTGGTTCAGGGGAACCAGACTGTAGAGGAGTACTCCGGTGAGTTTTGTCGGTTGAGCAGATTTGTGGAGGGCCTTAGCGAGACAGCGAAGGCGAGGAGGTTCAGGAAAGGCTTGGTCAAGGAGGTCAAGTCCTTGACCAAGAGTGACAGGAGTGCTACCTTTGAGGAGATCCTAGCAGGAGCGATGGCAGCTGAGGATGATCTTGAGCTGAAGCTCAAGAGGGGCCGATACACAGGGAGCAGGCAGCAGAGGAGGTCAGGCCAAGAGGCCTCACTATCAGCATCAGCAGAGGCAGCCACAGCAGTATCAGCAGCCGAGGCAGCAGCAGCAGGCCCCGAGACAGCAGACTACCAGTTGTCCCTACTGTAAGAAATCGGGACATGGATGGGGAGAGTGCAGGAAGAGGTTGGGCTGGTGCCTACTATGTGGGCAGCAGACCACCAACTCAGGGAGTGTTCCCAGTTCACCTGCAGAGTAGCACAGGGAGCAGCACCAGGAGCAGGAGCCAAGGCTCCGGTAGGACAGCAGTAGAGAGGACCGTTACAGTCACAGCAGCAGAGATTTTTGCAGTTTCAGCAGCAGACTGGAAGAGGTCAGCAGGGGTGTGCTTACGCCATGACAGTTGAGGATGCTCAGGCAGTTGGCAATGTGCTTGCAGGTTTTGTTATTCTAAATTCCATTCCCACCTTGCTTCATTTTATCTATCTTGAAATCCAATTCCATCTGCTCCTACCTGTTCTTTATTAGTGATCAGTTTTGACCTGGTAGTTCCTTTTGATTTTGTCGATTGTTGTTTGTTTCTTCATCTCTTACTTAGGAGTAGGAGTAGGAGTAGTTTAGTTGTTAATATAATTCTTGACTAAACTCTTTTGTCAAGAATTTTCCTCTAAATGAATTAATGTATATGCTATGCCTTTTTGATAGAGTAGCACTGACAATAGAATGGTAACCCTTTTAGCCCTGTGATTTATTGTTTCCTTATCTTCTTAGTCTATACCTATGACCAGGACTGTCCCATTTAACCTGCCCCTTTACACTACTATTTCATCACGATTTTTGGTTCTATTTAGGCCATAGACCTTTCCCACTCTAAATTATGATCATCGTAGGCACATTACCGTGACTTTTAAATTAGGAGCACAAGACTAGTTGTTTTCTCAAAACTGACTTCACATACATGACCTAGACATGACACTCTACACCCATGACCTTAGTGTCCCACTCAGGCATACCATTGTGTGCTTCATTTACTTAGTACGATTTTCCTGACCCGAGGCTCCATCCGGATTTATCCCATGGAGTTACTTGATTTCGATTTGAATTGAGGACACCTTATGACCCAAAAAAAACTGCCAACCAATTTTTGGACATGACCCAGTATAGGTCTACTACCCATATTTTGCTTGACGACCTTGCATGTTGCTAGGTAGTGGCTTCGTCCCTGATTGTTGGAGGTTTGACCTAGGAGGAGTACGACCATCTAAATTTCGAGGACGAAATTATTTTAAGGTGGGTAGACTTGTAACACCCTATTTTCTGAAATTGGGGATTTTTGAAAATTTATTATTTTTTATTGTTTATAAATGGTGTTTTAGGCATGATAGGATTTTTGGTGATTAGTAGTGTGATTTAAACCATTTCCTAAGTCATGACTTATGACTTTGTGACTTACTAGTGTAAACTTAGTGTAAACCCTAGTTTTCCTTAACCTAGAGACTAACCATGATCATGTGAGCCTAGCCATAGGTTTAGAACATCAAATTAGGGCTTTTTAGCCTAAAGGGTATTTTGGTAATTTTTTAGGATTTATTTAGAATTATTTGGATTTATGTGTTTTTATTATTATTTAATTATTGATTAGTGTCATGATAGTCCCTAACCAAGTTTAGCCTAACCTAGGGATTAGTTACTAACCTAGAATGCTAAGGGGATAGATATTTGCAATAGTTAAAGGAGGATAAATATCTTGATATTGCTTTATTGGATATTTTCCTTAAACCATTCAAAATATCCCAACCTTTACACCAAAGTCCTTGACTTCTCCATGAAAGAAAGCCAAGGACACCCCCCCTTGCTATGGCCGGCCATGGGGTACCCCCCTAGCAGCCACCATCCTATATTAACCCCATTGCTTTCATTCATGGCCATTTTACATGAATTTAAACCTAGAAAAATCCTATTTCTTCAAACCTTGATAACTTGATCAATTTTGATCTAAATCACCTCTAGTTTCTTGCATTGGACTCCGCTACACTAGAGGGTACTAGTTAGGGCCGGCTATCGAGGATTTCGTGAGCTTTGGGCATCACCAAGTTGAAGTGGACACCCCCCCTCTCCTTATTTTTCCATTGGATTTGCATCAATAGGTAAATGTCCATAAACGTTGTTAATATTGTGTTTTCTCTTCATATTTGCATGCATCTAGGTACTAGGGAACTGTGGGTCAAGTTTGGTGAAATTAGAGTCGGTTTGGTGTCCGTATCGGACACGTATCCTAAGCTAGAAACCCTCGTTTGATAAAATACCACAAAGGAAGTGTTTTTGTTAAAATGTAAAACAAATTATATTTTTTGGTAGCCCTAGACTTCTAGGACACAACCCTAACTTACTGAACACATTTCCGAGTCGTGTCCGTATCCAAAATGGACACGAACTCACTGCACGAGGCTCGCGCACAGTGCACTGCTACCACACCCTTCGTGCGCACTGCACAGGGCACTTCGATACACCAAAATTGGTGGACACGAGGGGGCAATGTCTGCGAACATGCCCTCGAAATCTCACAACTTCTCGTGTCGTGTCGAGTGAGAAATCTCACTCGCACTGGACACGCACTGTAGTGCACGCGCACAGTCCAATCGAAAATTCGACTTAGACACGCGACTCGTGTCGCATGGACACGAGTCGAGGACACCTCGTGGTGACACGAGTGTGAAGCCCAACACGTGGGCTATACGTGGGCATGACCACGAGGCCCCACGTGGCTCGTGTCGTATCCACGAGGCGCGTGAACACGTGCACGATGCTGTGCACTGTGTTGTGTATCCTAGTTTACCCGTGTGGTGTTTTCGTGTGTTTTGACACATGAAACCGTGTCGTGGTGTCGTGTCAGGCACCTAGGACACTAGGGTGTGTGTGGGGTGTCAATTACCAACCTAAGGATTCGAGCCATAGCTCGGTTTTGACTGTGTAAATCGAGTTACCTACTTTCCTATGCACTGTGCACAGTTTCCTGATTTTGGTTGTATTTCCAGTTTTCTAAAAGTGAGTTTCAAATCTATTTTTGATATAATTAGTACATGTAATTGTATATTTTTAGTGTATATATATGTAGTATATATGTATGTGTGTGTGTAGGTGAGTTTTTAGGAAGTATACATATATATACATGTGTATATACATGTATGTTTAGTATGGGTGTGTGTGTGTATTTGTGTGTGTGGGTTGGGGACCCATTTCTGGTTCCAGGAAACTGGAACATCCCCCCCATTCACTGTCCAGCAGTCTCCCCCTCTCTCTCACTGTTAACTCTCTCCCTCACTCTAATTCTCTCTCTCTCTCTCTATATATTGTATTGTATATATATATGTATATATATGTTATATATATATATATATTGTATTAGATTATATATGGTATCTATATATAGGTACCTATATGATATATGAGTATACTTAGTCTATAGGCCTATATAGTTATGTGTATGTATATATATATATGTAAGATATATATATATATATGTGAGTGTGATTGTATTATTATAGAGTATTCACATATATTGATATATATATGTAGTAGGTAGACTATATATCTATATATATAGATATATATATATATATATATATATATATGACTTATAAATATAGGTTATATATAGAAACCTATAAGTTATATAGCCTATGGCCAAGATATTAGCCTATGGCATTGGGGCTAGCTCAATTTGACCAAATGACCTAAAAACACTACTAGTTGACCCTTGTTGGCTAAGGGTTGACCAAAGTCAACCTTAGGTCATATTTGACCTAGTTAACCTAGAATTGACTAGGATTGACCTAAAAATGACTAGTTTAACTAGTTTGACCATGTTTGACCTAATTACCTTATTGACTAGTCTTGTTTGACCTAATTACCTTACTGACTAGTCTTTGTTTGACAAATACCTTAGTTGGTCTAAGTTTGACCTAGACTTGACCCAGATTGATCATGTTGACTAGTATTTGACTAGTTTGATTAGAATGTTGACCAGGAGTTGACTTTAACCTAGATTAAACTTGTTTGACCTTGTTTGATCTTGTTTGACCTTATTTGACCTAGTATGACTTCCTGTGACCTAGTTTGACTGTTGAGTTGACCAAGAGTTGACTTTTGACCAGATTGACCTAGAATTATGTAGTGTGCATAGTAGACTTCATTTTCACTATTTAGAATACATTGTGACGTGTTGCACTGATCAGGAGCCAGACACCTCTTCTCAGACAGCATATTCTCTACAGACGTTCATACAGCAGGCGAGTATATTCTCTGACCGTTTTATATTTGCCAGGATTTATATTCTTGCTCTAGATTACTTTACTTGATGCTGACACGATTGTTATCACGGATTGGTACTATATGGATCTTTTCATGAGATGTTATCTCCCTCGGGAGCATCAGATACAGCATGTTTGTGCTTTTCACGAATCATCATGTATCTTTATGCTTTTATAGATTCACGAATCGCTTGTGATTCATGTACTCTCATGCTCACAGAGCCTCTCATGAATCTCCCATTTATGGGCTTATCATGAATCTTAACATAACTTGAACAGATCCTTGTGTATTGATTGGGGATGGGGGAGTGGAAATAGTCATGTAGATATTACCCCGGTAGCTATAGTCATGAATTACTCTTAGCTGTAGCCATGAATATCCTATGCCATTTCACATGTCTATATTTTACTCTGACTCACTAGACACTGCTAGTTTTCTATTATAGTAGATATTTCATTACAGTTATCTCTTTTGCTACATGTATCTTCCTTCAGCGTTTTCTGTATTTTACTCTATTGCATGCTTTATATTTCCTATCATACTATGCACTGCGTGAGATGTATTGTACTCGTTCCTGTCCTGACTGGACCTGTTGAAAATATTACAGAGGATGAGGATGAGGCCCTGGTGTCTACCTATTATGGAGCAGGACTAGATGATACTTATGTTGTGGACCCTCAGCAGGATCCACCTGCAGCTGAGGATGTTGCCCCAGTAGTCTAGGCTAGTTTAGCTAGACAGTCTTTTCTGTATTATCTTTTTGTCTCACATTCTGAGTTGTATTTTGAGATGTTGAGATATGTAGACTCTTAGACTTATTGTATTATGAGTTGACATTCTGATGTTATGTTATCCTAGACACTTGGACTTATTTCATCTATTCTACTGTTCTCTTTGAGTTACTGTCTATCTATCTATCTTTCATTCTTCTATCTAGATGTGATTGAGATTATTTTCTGTTTGTTAGCTCCATTCGGAGAGTATAAACTGTACAGGTACTTTATATTGTTAGATGATTGACCTAGGACAGCGTTCTACCGCCGACACTGCGGCGTAGGCTGGACGTACCCACTTCTCGTGCCCTTACTCTAGGGTACGGGTCGTGACAACCGACCAGCGAGGCGGAGCTCCTCCCGCGGACGAGCAGCAACCTGGAGATCAAGTCCAGCATTCCGGAGTAGCCTCCAGAGTCGTGCCTTCTGACGGAGAACCACCAGTCCAGCCAGTTCAGCCTGCCGAGCCTGATGATGGCACTTTGGTAGGGCTCGTCAGGACCTTGATAGCTTCTCAAGATCGTCGTGGAGATGCCTTGCAACAGGCAGTGGCGGATGCTTTAACTAGAGGCGGTCATCCAGGGAACAGCGCGACCAACAGCTTCAAGCGCTTGAACCCTCCATTCTTCGACGGTAGTGAAAATGCTATCGCGGCAGATGCATGGCTTCAGGACACAGAAGTGATTCTCGAAGCAGCCAGGACTCCAGAAGCCGAGAAGGTGGCCGTTGTGTGCCTGCAGTTGTTAGATCTTGCCCGCAGCTGGTGGGCAGTACAGGCCGTTGGATTAGCAGCACCTATTGCTTGGGCAGTATTCAGAGAGAGATTCCAGACCAAGTATTTCGATGCTGTAGCTCGGTACGATCTGCAGACGAGGTTCACCAATCTGAAGCAAGGAGACAGGACGGTCGATGGATATGCGACCGAGTTTTCCAGACTCAGTCGGTTTGCTCCCACCTTGGTGGCAACCGAGTATGATAGAGCCCAGCGATTCCAGCAGGGACTTCACCTGGAGATCTTGTTGGCAGTTGAGCAGTTTGAGCATCAGACTTTTGATGCGGTCTTGAGATCAGCCCGGAGGCATGAGTATACATCCCAGAGGATTGTGGATAGGGCCGGAGGTCAAAAAAGATCTCACGGCCAGATGAATCAGTCTTCAGTACCGGCCCCGACAGCCAGGGCTTTGACTATTGGAGCTCCGAGGCGAGCGGCCTCAGTAACGTCGGTTCAGTATTTAACTCCGACGCACCCTCAGCAGCAGAAGCAGAAGCAATCTTCCGCAGTGGGTTGTTCTCATTGTGGGAAGCCAGGCCATGTGGTGGCAGAATGTCGCAGGGCACAAGGATTGTGTCTGGCTTGTGGAGCACCAGACCATAGGGTTGGATCCTGCCCGAATAGGGGTGGTTCATCATCGTCCAACCTTTCTAGCTCTTCGGTGAGAGGACCAGCTCCGGTCCAGCAGCAGCAGTATCCATTGCCGAGGCCCTTGCCGCCTCAGTCCCAGATGTTCCAGCAGCAGAACCCCCAGCAGCATGTTCAAGCCCAAGCCCAGAGTCAGAGCAGACAGCGAGGATTCCAGCAGAGGGGACCAGCACCCCGAGAGCACGGTCAGGCTATGGTGATGACCGTGGAGGAAGGATTGGCACCAGGAGAGGTAGTGGCAGGTACTATTCTCGTCAACTCCTTTACAGCTTCAGCTTTATTTGATTCTGGTGCATCGCATTCATTTATGTCTGCACGATTCGCGACATGGGTAGGATTGGAGCCCGAGTCATTATTAGTAAGGCTTAATATACTTACTGGTAACGGACTTGTGGGAGTAGATAGAGTATTTTCCTCGTGTCAGATCGTAGTTAGCGGTAGAGAATTCTCTGCTAGATTGATAGAGTTCCCGATGGCCGATTATGATGTGGTCCTAGGGATGGATTGGTTGAGGAACCAGTATGCTAGGATAGACTGCCACATTGGCAAGGTTGTTTTTAGCATTCCAGGCGAGCCGGAGTTTTCTTTCTCCCGAGGCGAAGTTGAGTCATCTCCTCCAGTATTGCGGATGGCAGTAGCAGCAGTTCAGTTACCTAGGATAGTCGAGGAGTTTCCAGATGTTTTCCCAGAAGAACTTTCAGGTATGCCTCCGGAGCGGGAGATCGAGTTCACTATAGACTTGATTCCCGGGATAGCCCCAATGTCAGAGAGAGTCTACAGGATGGTGCCGTCAAAGTTGGAGATATTGTACAAGATGACTGAAGAACTTAGAACCAAAGGATTCATTCGTGCTAGTGAATCGCCTTGGGGAGCCCCGATGCTTCTTATGAAAAAGAAGGATGGTACGTCCAGGTTATGTGTTGATTATCGTACCTTAAACTCAGTGACAATCAAGAACAGATACCCTCTTCCGATGATAGATGATTTATTTGATCAACTCAAGGGGCTTCAGTATTCTCGAAGATTGATTTGCGCTCAGGTTATCATCAGATCAGAGTCAGAGAGCAGGACATCCCGAAGACAACTTTTAGATCGAGATATGGGCATTGGGAATTCCTTGTTATGCCTTTTGGAGCAACCAATACGCCGGCAGTATTCATAGACCTCATGAATCGTATCTTTATGCCTTACTTGGATCAGTTTGTGATTGTGTTCTTGGATGACATTTTGGTCTACAGTAAGAGTGAAGTGGAGCATGAGCAGCATCTCCGTATAGTTCTTCAGATCCTCAGAGAGCACCAGTTATATGCCAAGTTCAGTAAATGCGAATTCTGGCTCGATCGCATTTCGTACTTGGGTCATATCCTCACTCGAGGAGGAGTAGAAGTGGATCCCCAGAAGATTGTGGCTATTGAGTCATGGCCAGTGCCCAGCACAGTTGCAGAGGTTCGCAGTTTTCTTGGATTGGCCGGATACTACCGGCGGTTTGTTTCGGATTTTGTTCGAATTTTAGCGCCATTGACGCAGTTGACCCGCAAGGATGTGCAGTTTGCTTGGACAGTAGAGTGTCAGAGTTCTTTTGAGCAGTTGAAGCGAGGCCTGATAACAGCTCCTATTCTCACGCTTCCAAATGGGACCGGAGGATTCTCAGTGTACTGTGATGCTTCAGGCAGAGGTTTAGGATGTGTTCTGATGCAGCATGGGAAGGTAATAGCTTATGCGTCACGACAACTTCGTGATCATGAGAGAAATTACCCAACCCATGACTTAGAGCTGGCAGCAGTGGTATTTGTACTTAAGTTGTGGAGGTACTACTTGTATGGAGACAGGGTGGAGATTTTTATCGACCACAAGAGCCTAAAGTATGTTTTCACCCAGAAGGATCTTAACATGCGTCAGAGAAGGTGGCTGGAGCTTCTTGTGGATTATGATGTCAACCTGCAGTATCATCCTGGAAAGGCCAACGTTGTAGCAGATGCTTTAAGCAGGAGAGCCGAAGTTTATTTCCTAACAGCACAACCGGAGCTGTTAGCAGATCTTCAGAAGATGGGTATTGAAGTTGTTCTTCCTTCCAGTGTGGCATTGATGGCCAGTATGCAAGTTCAGTCCACTATAGTCGAGAGGATCCGGATGGCACAGTCGGCAGATTCCAAGCTTCAGCGACTCAGAGCAGAGTGTGAGGCAAGACGAAGACCAGAGTAATGCATTCATGAGGATGGTACACTTCAACATGGTAAGCGTCTTTGTGTACCCAGCGGAGATATCCGGCAGGAGATCATGTCAGAAGCGCACAGTTCACAGTATTCCATCCATCCCGGCAGTACGAAGATGTACCGTGATATCCGGCAGCATTTCTGGTGGAATGGCATGAAGCGGAAGATAGCTCGATTTGTCTCTCGGTGTTTGGTTTGCCAACAAGTTAAAGCCGAACATCAGAGACTGGCTGGACTTCTTCAGCCCTTGCCCATTCCAGAATGGAAATAGGAGCATGTGACCATAGATTTCGTAACTGGATTACCTAGATCCCCAGCTGGTAGAGATGCTATCTGGGTTATAGTTGATCGGCTCACGAAAGTGGCTCACTTTCTTCCATTCAGAGTTGGTCAGTCGACGGCTCAGCTAGCAGAGATGTACCTCAGGTAGATTGTCAGATTATACGGTGTGCCAGTCAGTATCATCTCGGACCGAAATTCAAGATTTACGTCGCACTTTTGGCGTAGCTTGCAAGAGAGTTTGGAAACTCATCTCCAGTTTAGTTCAGCATATCACCCGCAGACAGATGGCTAGTCGGAGTGCACGATCCAGACTCTTGAAGACATGTTGCGATCTTGCACACTTGACTTCGGTGGTTTATGGGAAGATCACTTGTACCTGGTGGAATTCTTGTACAACAACAGCTTCCAAGCTAGTATCCAGATGGCACCGTTCGAGGCACTGTATAGTAGGAAGTGCAGATCCCCGCTAGCCTGGGATGATGTCGGAGAGAGGCAGATGCTCGGTCCATAAATGATTGCCTAGACAGTTGAAGTGGTCAGACGAGTCAGAGATCACCTTCGAGTTATCCAAGATCGCCAGCGTCATTGGGCCGATTCTCATCGGCGCCCTCTCGAGTTTTCGGTCGACGATCATGTATTCCTGAGGATTTCGTCTAACCGTGGCGTCATTCGTTTTGGCGTACGGGGCAAGCTTAGTCCTAGGTATATAGGACCGTTTGACATTCTGGAGCGAGTAGGAGATGTATCCTATCGTCTCGCTCTTCCACCGTCGCTAAGCGAGGTGCATAACGTGTTCCATGTATCCCAATTACGACAGTATATCCCGGACCCGAGCCACATCCTGGATCACTCGGAATTGGTTGTTGGTACCAACCTTTCGTATGAGGAGAGGCCCGTGTCTATATTAGACCGGAGAGAAAAGATCCTCAAGAATAAGACTATCAAGTTAGTCCGAGTTGCTTGGGGTCATCACTCTTTAGAGGAGTCAACGTGGGAGCGTGAGGATGATATCCGATCGCGATATCCCGACTTGTTTGACTCGTGAGGTATAATGTCTTTCTTATGCCTCATGCCTTCGATTCCTTGCTTGAATGAGTGATTGTATGCCTAGTTATAGCTTGCAGGTGATTAATGTAGCTTGTCATTGCTCCTCTAGCCTCTTGATTAAATTTCGAGGACGGAATTCTTTTAAGGTGGATAGAGTTGTAATGCCTGTGTTCGTATTACGTATTTTGGGATACGTATACGTATTTTATTCTGTATTGCACGATTCCTTGTTTAGTTTTCTTCATGGCTTGGCTTGGTTTATTCTTGGCCCGGGTTGGCTTGGTTCGGTTGGGATTATTTTGGTTTATCATGAACCATGGATAAACCCCTACCTGCCACCACCTTTGATATTTATTGCCATTTCTTCTTTCTCTCTCTTCATTACTCATCTTCTTCTTCCTCATTTACTTCCTTACCTACCAAAGAGAGGGAGGGAGAGGTCTAGGCTAGTGCAACTTGCTTCCACAAGAGAGCACATTTTTATTGTTTCATTAGCTTCTCCTCATGTTTCTAAGACACTTTAGAACTTGTCATTTTTTGTTTTGAAGCTTTAATTTTCGTAGATCTAGAATTTAGTTATTTTCGGATTTTGATGGTTTTGATCTATCAAACTTCTTTGTTTTCAAGTTTTGATGGTTCCATGTTATAGATAATTTTATTCTACCCAATTTTGATCTTTGAAAAGTTGGATTTGGACTTGTTTTGACCAAGTTATGGACTTTTGAAGCCTTGGGTTCAACCATGGAGTTCTTGCTGATTTGGAGAAGACAGTGAGCAGTGCGCGGGCTTTTTAGCTTGCGTCACTGAGCTGTGCGAGCTCTTTAGCGCAGCGCAGTCTGAACCCCATATGCTGCCTTTTGGGAGCGTATGACTCGCATACGCTCGCTTGCTTGACAAGGAGTCGTATGGAGTACATACGCTGCCTTTTGGGAGCGTATGACTCGCATACGCTCGCTTGCTTGACAAGGAGTCATATGGAGTACATACGCTGTCTTTTGGGAGCGTATGACTCGCATACGCTCGCTTGCTTGACGAGGAGTCGTATTGAGTACATACGCTGCCTTTTGGAAGCGTATGACCTGAGCGTAGCCTGACCCGAGCGTAGCTTGACCTGAGCGTAGCCTGTCCTGAGCGTAACCTGGCCTGAGCGTATGACTTGCACTGAGCGTATAACTTTTGCACTGAGCGTATGGCGTTTGGCTGACTTGGTCTTATGTCAGCGTGTCAGATCGCAACATGAGCCTGACACGATATGTTTGTAATCGATAACTGAGCCTGACACGATAGTGACCCGTAGTGGTGCACTCCCGACATGAGTAACCTGATATGACCTGATAGTGGCCCGCCGTGGCACACTCCTGACTAGTACACTTGACCTGATAACCTGACATGTTATATCTTGATAAGCTGTTGCGCCGGCTACCTGACATGACATGACCTGTATAATTAATCTGGACACCGTGGGCGATTGTGCTTGTATAAATAAACCAGTCCTGTCTTGTATCATGTCTAGGATGGGAGTCCTGAGTACCACGGTCAGGAGTACCTACTAAAATGGACTAAGGCTAATAACTAGATTAATACATTAGTCATGACGAGATTTCCCAGCTACAGGCAATCCCGTTACCTGGGCACGCCTTGGGATCTGTATCCTGCCGTCGAGTAGGGCACATTTCCCGCACACTGTCATGTGTTGCACCCTTCAAGCTACCTAAGGGTACATTCGTTTCCTGGACGATGTACCCACCTGAATTCAACTCTAATCTTTTAACCCGGGTAGCCTGGATGGTCTGCAGGGCTTGTGGCTGTGGAATAGTCTCACTGCATCTTGTTAGTAATTAGGCTTGTGACAACCCTAGTTAGTTAAAGTATCAAGCCGTAATTCTTGCATGGCCGTGAAGTGATTGGACGGAGTCTAACCAGTCTAGTCTTGCCCTGATCCTGTTCCAGATTATTGAATGACCAGAATGCTTGTATTTATTTTTACCGATAAATGGTGAGAATTCCAAGTTCTGTTCAGACGAAGGGTTACAACCCGGTCCTTGTTTGGTTTACGGGTTGTAACCTGGTTATCTGAATAGTTCCATGGTTATCTCGTCGTATATCATCCTGGTGTATTTTCTTTATTTCCAGTTCTTACTCTATTTATATCTTATGCTGATTGCTAGTTTTAGTTCTTAAGTGAAGCTTCCTTTATGGCATTTGCTCTTTCTGGAGTCTGACCCAGCTGGTTTTGTATGGCCAAATTTCGGAGCAGCTACCGAGGATCTACCAACCTTCCTGCCAGATGGTGAACACTATAAGGAATCCTGACAATAGTGGGTTACTTTTGGCTCTCCCACTCTATTGTAAAAATTATTCTTTTGGGGCGTTTAGCCGAAGAGCACCTGTTTAGCTCGATTGTACTTACTTACTGTCTGCCTACGGGCTGTAACATGATTGACAGATCCTAGGGTTGATCATGTATGACTAAACTCTTGCTAGTCCTAACATTTTGTAACGACTAGCATCATGATCAGCTGAATATGTGATATTTGGGACGCCTTATTATTGTATATTTAATGATCATACATCTTGTAACTTTTACTTACTTGCTTGTGATTGAGACAATAGGCTGTTCATGACCTTAAGAGACTGATGGCTTGTAGATAAACCCTCATGTATCCAAGACAGCCGTGACCGTATAGCGAGGTGGGTTGCACTTCAATATACGTAGCTGGCTATGTCTGCCCCCGCTCTCCAGTATTCTGGTTCTGGGGCGTGACAAGTGTAGTTGGGTGCCTTGACTAGTATTTTAGCTATGGTAGGGAAGGCCAAGCCATAGGTGTGTCCTAACTAGGAAAACCAAGCCAAGTTACGACTTAGCCTCTAAAGACGTTTTAATTATTTATTAATTATATTATTGACTTGTAGGAGACCCGATTGTACCAATTTAGTTCAGACTGGACCCAAACCAAATCCAAGCCCATGTAGTCGAGTGGTGAGTCCAGAGACGTTCATACAGATGTATATATTTACTATTATTATATTGATATTTATGATTTGATCTAGAAAGTATATTATTATAATGTTGAAATATATTAAATATGTTATTTCTATTTAAATGATATTTTAATTAGGAAATAGGATAATGATTTCCTTAGAATAATATTTTAGTTTTGGGGACTTTTGTGCTATGAATACCTATGTGTATAAATGGTACGTACGTATCAGGCTTTATATAAATATTTATAAAACAATAGAGATTTTGTTTATATAAATGTTGGTAGATAGAATATATATGTATGACCATCATGGGTTATAGAAAATCCTTTTATAATATTTTATTCCAAGTAGTATGTAAACATTTGTGTATAAATATGTATGTGTGAACTATGTATATATGGGTCAATATATATACAAAGTTATATATATTAAATAAGTGAAAAAGAAAAAGAATTAAAATAAAAGTCCCATGGGTTACTGTTCATTGAACACTAACCCAGACCAAGTGAAAGCCCGACCAGAGCTATATACACAATATATATATGGAGAGATCGGGAGAGAGAACGGGATAAAAACCCTAACTCTACCCAACCAAAACTCTCACCCAGTCACCCTATCCCCGTTCGCGCCGCCAGGGCCACCCCGCGCCACCACGGGGCAGCCGATCGGCCAGGTCCGCCGAGGACAGCGCACACGCATAGCGCAAAACAGAGCACAGTAACAGCAGCAATGGCAGGAGCCGCAGCAAGTTCATGACGCCATATCTCCCTTGTTGCTCCACCAAATCATGAACGAATTTTTTTGGTACGATCCCGACATGACCCCCTTCAACCATGTTCTTTTATTTTGTACATAGATGCCTTCGATCGCTCGGAAAGTCGACTCGAAGTCGACGAAAAACCTGTTTGTAAACAGAGTAAAACCCAGTCCCAACATCGATTTTGGAAGCCAATTCTTTGCCGGTACACCGACAGTTTCGAAAATCTATCTGAACAGTAATGAAGAAAACATATAGGAGATGAGAACCTAACTTGTAGATTCATAATTCAATAACCATGTGCGGAGAAATCAGTTCTCTAAATTAGAAAAAAACTATCAAAAATAGTTTTAAAAAATTATAGAAACTTTCGATACGACGTGCGTCCCGCCAATCTAGGCGACGTGGTCGCAAATCAAAAGCATCGAAAGCTGCGTATCGGCTTCGTGGACGTGTAGGCTTTGACGGAATTCAAATTGGTTGCGTATGCGCGACGAATTTGATGCGTATTTGTCAAAATTCACCATATCGAGCTCTTTGCAAATTTCTTAATTACCTTGTGCACATTTGTCAGATCTAGACGAAACTTACGCCAACAGGACCGTATCATTTTTCTGGTCCTGTATGCCAAGTTTGGTCCAATTCTTAGACAATTGATCGGATTACCGTTTCACGGGCCCTACGATCCGATTCAACGGACAATTTTGCGCACGGCCTGCTAGAATCCAACTTTGGACATACGGTTGGATTTGTATCACAAAACAAATCCATAGATATATAGTTTGACGACTTTAGAGACCATTGACTCTGGCACGCTTTTCGGTGCAAAGCGGATCTAACGACGGACACCGTTTTGGCCCGAAATGATCGTTTTGTCCCTGTATCCAGAATTGGACTTAAAGACAGGAAATCCTAGCTAATTTGACTATTCTGAGAATGATGGCAATGTCTGTTTCAGCTTTCGAAGACAGTTGTGAGATTTGGACTTTATGGCTTACCAGTTGATGGTATATTATTGGTTCTTCGTGCTACCACTAGGCAAGATATCTAGCCACCCTCTATAGTTTATTTTCATGCTTATAGTTTTCCTATTTTCATATAAGTTATCATCTTATTCTCTAGTTGATGCGAGTTTATCTATATGTTTTCTGCGTTCCAGGTTTTACTAGATTATCGTATTGCTTGTATATCAGTTTCATGATTAGATAGTGTAGTTACACCAGGCTTGTTCACTTTATAGTTCATGCTAGAGTTGTCCTTACCCTTATCTTGACATGAGTTGTACCTTGTCTCACCTGTGCCTCGACTGAGTCGTGTCTTGGAACGAGTACGTATAGTTGAACTGCTAAATCCTTGTTATCGTTTCTTCAACCAGAGAGTCCAAACTCGGGACGAGGGTTGACCATTTGCACCAGAGAGTCCACACTCGGGACGAGGGTGATTGTCTTGATCTATTTATATCCGTGAGTCCACACTCGGGATGAGGATATTGACTTGTTTATTTGCACCAAAGAGTCCACACTCGGGACGAGGGTGCCTTGCCTTGAACTAACCAGAAAGTCCACACTCGAGACGAGGGTTAGTGATTAGTTCAAACTTGCGAGTCCACTCGAGGCAAGGGTTTGGTATTCCATTGATCTCGTGTTCACTTGTTCATCCAGCAGTTCAATTACGTCTAGTTGTTCTTGTATTCCAGTTCATAGTCACCTGTCAGTAGCCACTTGTCGATAGTCACTTGTTAGTAGTTTTGGTCGTAGTGTCTTGCCATGTGTTTGTCTCGTTCCCTTCTTATATCCTGTTTATAATTTATGCATGATTAAACTTCCAGATAGGCATATATTTATGTATCTTGCTATGTCCCCTAGGACCTGATGATCTCTTCAGGTTAGTTATTGCGTGGAGTTAGCTAGCAGTTCTGGATGGCGGATGATTATGACACTTGTGGGTTACAGATGATTATGATATTGCTTGCGAGATTTAGCTATTGATACTATGTTTATTATCCAGTTCATCCAGTTCATGCTTTCCTTTCATTATCATGAGATATTCAATTTTATTGATTCAATTTGTAGACTCTCGTTATATTCTTTGGAGTCTTATCGGACATTATGCTAGTGGGCTGCAGACCACGACCCATAGTTGTTCATTCATGCTTGTATTACATTTTTGGATTTGAGATATAGATTGCATTGCCATGATTTGGCAGTATACCATAGCCGTGACAGCGTTTACGTATTCGAATCGGGCTGGAGTCCGCTTGATGCGTAGCTTGCTTGCTCACATGCTTGCATCCGAAAAGCGGGTACAGGTCGTGACAAGTTTTTTTGGTGGCCCATGCAGGTCAGAGCATATCGTATCGGTTACGTAACTGTGCTGATACTAGCTTGCGAATATGACTAAACCTTTAGAAATCTCAATCCACTCTGCCTTGAAAAATTCTTTTAGAAATTTCTTGACTGTCTTTGAAACTTTGTATTCGTTCTCAATTATTCTTTCTTGCCTTTCCGTATCCTTGATTCTCGTCCTTTCCTATTTTGGGGTGACGAATGATCGTGCTGTCTAGAATTTATCAGAAATTCTTAAATTATAGTGTAATATTGCTTGATTATTGAATTTTTGGTTGCTTGATAGATATGAGGGTATTAGAGATACCATATGCCCTAGATATCTGTTAGTAGAATTGTTAGCAACTAGTTAGAAGGTTATAAGACTTTAGTGACCTGTGTTTCGAGAGAATAGTGTGACCAAAGGTGGGTAGAAGCCCTCGAGGTTTCGTAGTTACAAAATGGCTAAGAGAAGGATATAAATTTTTTTGAGAATTAAAATTTAAGGAGATTATGGTTAAGGTAGACTTCCTTTTGAATTTTAAGTAATAGTTATGAATTAGAATTTCGAGAACGAAATTATTTTAACGTTGGTAGATTTGTAACTCCTCTTTTCGAAAAAATTTTGAAAATATTTTTTTATTATTTATTTGATTTATATGGTGATTTTTAGATTTTTATAAATAATTATTTAGTTAATTATTACGGTCGATGACTTTAGCCATGGTTGAAATTTGGAGTACAAGACGACCAAGAATTTTGGTACGGATAGTGTAGTTGGGTGCCTTGACTAGTGTTTTAGCTATGGTAGGGAAGGCCAAGCAATAGGTGTGTCCTAACTAGGAAAACCAGGCCATGTTGCGACTTAGCCTCTAAAGACGTTTTAATTATTTATTAATTATATTATTGACTTATAGGAGACCCGGTTGTACCAATTTAGTTCGGACTGGACCCAAACCAAATCCAAGCCCATGTAGTCGAGTGGTGAGTCCAGAGACGTTCATACAGATGTATATATTGACTATTATTATATTAATATTTATGTTTTGGTTTAGAAGGTGTATTATTATAATGTTTAAATATATTAAATATGTTATTTCTATTTAAATGATATCTTAATTAGGAAATAAGATAATAATTTCCTTAGAATAACATTTTAGTTTTGGGGACTTTTATGCTATGAATACCTATGTGTATTAATGGTACGTACGTATTAGGCTTTATATAAATATTTATAAAATAATAGAGATTTTGTTTATATAAATGTTGGTAGATAGAATATATATATATATGTATTACCATCATGGGTTATAGAAAATCCTTTTATAATATTTTATTCCAAGTAGTATATAAACAGTTGTGTATACATATGTATGTGTGAACTATGTATATATGGGTCAATATATATACAAAGTTATATATTTATTAAATAAGTGAAAAAGAAAAAAAAATTAAAATAAAAGTCCCATGGGTTACTGTTCCTTGAACAGTAACCCGGACCAAGTGAAAACCCGACCAGAGCTATATACACAATATATATATATATATATATATATATATATATATATATATATATATATATATACGAAGAGATCGACAGGGAGAATGGAATAAAAACCCTAACTCTACCCAAACAAAACTCCCACTCGGCCACCCTATCCCCGCGTGCGCCGCCAGGGCCACCGTGCGCCACCACAGGGCCATCGGTCGGCCAGGTCCGCAGCGGAGAGCGCGCACGCACAACGCAAAATAGAGCACAGTAACAACAGCAATGGCAGGAGTCGCAGCAAGTTCGTGACGCCATATCTCCCTCGTTGCTCCACCAAATCACAAACGAATTTTTTTGGTACGATCCCGATATGACCCCCTTCAACCCTGTTCTTTTATTTCGTACATAGAAGCCTTCGATCGCTCGGAAAGTCGACTCGAAGTCGACAAAAAACCTGTTTGTAAACAGAGTAAAACCCAGTCCAAATATTGGTTTTGGAAGGCGATTCTTTCCCGGTGCACCAACAGTTTCAAAAATCTATCAGAACAATAATGAAGACAACATATAGTAGATGAGAACCTAACTTGTAGATTCATAATTCAGTAACCATGCACGGAGAAATCAGTTCTCTAAATTTAGAAAAAACTATCAAAAACAGTTTTAAAAGATTATAAAAACCTTCGATACGACGTGCATCCCGCCAATCCGGACGACATGGTCGCGAACCGAAAGCATCGAAAGGTGTGAATCGGCTTCGTGGACGTGTGGGCTTTGACGGAATTTAAATTGGTTTCGTGTGCACGACGAATTTGATACGTATCCGTCGAAATTTACCATATCGGGCTCTTTGCAAATTTCTCAATTACCTTATGCACGTTCGTCAGATCGAGACAAAACTTGTGCCAACAGGACCGTATCATTTTTTTGGTTTTGTATGCCATGTTTGGTCTAATTCTGAGACAGTTGATCGGATCACCGTTTTGCGGGCCCCACGATCCGATTCAACGAATAATTTTGTGCACGGCCTGCCGGAATCCAACTTTGGACATACGGTTGGGTTCGTATCACCAAAACAAATCCATAGAAATATAGTTTGATGACTTTAGAGACCATTGACTCTGGTACGCTTTTCGGTGCAAAGCGGGTCCAACGACGGACACCGTTTTGGCCTAAAATAACCGATTTACCCCCGTGTCCAGAATTGGACTTAAGGAGAGGCAATCCTAGCTAATTTGACTATTCTGAGAATGTTGGCAATGTCTGTTTCTACTTTTGGAGACAGTAGTGAGATTTGGACTTTATGGCTTATAGTTGACTGTACATTGTTGGTTCTTAGTTCTACCACTAGGCATGATACCTTGCCTCCCTCTATAGTTTATTTTCATGCTTATAGTTTTCCTATTTTTATATATGTTATCATCTTATTCTCTAGTTGATGTGAGTTTATCTATATGTTTTATGCGTTCCATGTTTTACTAGATTATCGTCTTGCTTGTATATCAGTTTCATGATTAGATAGTATAGTTATACCAGGCTTGTTCACTTTGTAGTTCATGATAGAGTTGTCCTTACCCGTGTCTTGACATGAGTTTTACCTTGTCTCACCTGTGCCTCGACTGAGTCGTGTCTTGGAACGAGTACGTGTAGTTGAACTGCTAAATCCTTGTTATTGTTTCCTCAACCAGAGAGTCCACACTCGGGACGAGGGCTGACCATTTGCACCAGAAAGTCCATACTCGGGACGAGGGTAATTATCATAATCTATTTACATCCATGAGTCCACACTCGGGACGAGGATGTTGACTTATTTATTTGTACCAGAGAGTCTACACTCGGGATGAGGGTGCCTTACCTTGAACTAACCAGAGAGTCCATAATCGAGACGAGGTTTAGGGATTAGTTTAAACCTACTAGTCCACTCGGGGTGAGGGTTTGGTATTCCATTGATCTCGTGTTCACTTGTTCATCCAGCAGTTCAGTTACGTGTAGTTGTTCTTGTATTCCAGTTCATAGTCACCTGTCAGTAGCCACTTGTCGATAGTCACTTGTTAGCAGTTTTGGTCCTAGTCTCTTGTATTGTGTATGTTTCGTTGCTTACATCCTATTTATGATTGATTAAACTGCTACATAGGCATGTTTTTATATATCTTGCTATGTCCCCTGAGGACCTGATGATCTCTTCAGGTTAGTTATTGCGTGGAGTTAGCTAGCAGTTCTGGATGGCGGATGATTATAAAACTTGTGGGTTTCAGATGATTACGATATTGCTTGCGAGATTCAGGTATTGATACATTGTTTATTATCCAGTTTATCCAGCTCATGCTTTCCTTTCATTATCATGAGATATCCTATTTTATTGATTCAGTTTGTAGACTCTCGTTATATTCTTTGGAGTCTTATCGGATATTATGCTAGTGGGCTGCAGATAACGACCCATAGTTGTTCATTCATGCTTATATTACTTTTGTGGATTTGAGATATAAATTGTATTGCCATGATTTGGCAGTATACCATAGCCGGGACAATATTTACGTATTCGAGTCGGGCTGGAGTCCGCTTGATGCGTAGCTGGCTTGCTCACGTGCTTGTATCCGAAAAATGGGTGCGGGTCGTAACACTTCATGAATGTGACCTCAAAATAGATGTCAAATATTTGGACAAATAGCATGTCCCATGTGCATGGCTCATGTATAGAACAGTGCAGATCATGAAGTGGCATAGCAATTCTTCGAAGGCTGTGACCATTCTTGGGCTCTTCTTGGCCAGAGCATTCAATTCTTCATTTGTTGGCACATACCCTTCATAAGTGTTTTTACTTATTGGCAGATGAGAAATATACTGCATCTCGTGAAGAGCGTAGCCTATTTCTTCGTGAGGGGTCACAAAAGTGCCCGTTCTAGTGTTGTATCTCTCGGCTAAGGCTAAAAATAAGTTGGAATTGGTGCGAATTCCATAAGAAGTAGTCCATATCGACTCATGTTTGCTATTGATTGTAAAAGTACAGAACAATTTTATAGGAGGACTGAAGTTAGACTCACAATACAAACTCGCTCGTACAAAGAAAGCCTAGGAATAAAAACCTAGGTACAGCAATCTAAGCACGATTGTTTATTTTTGATTCTGGGGGGTGACGATAGAGGCTCGAAAATGTGACGGCAGCTCTGTCTTACTCCTTGGACGATTGGACGTAGCCTTGACTCTGATGAAGAAATGCTCTCGGGATGCATGGAAAGACTCTTCTGCGCGTGCCTTTGTCTCTATGTGTGTCCAGCCGGGCGGATAGAATCTCTTTCTCTCTGGAATTCTCCTCTTCTTTTGCTTCTGAATTCTTCAGCGTTTGCAAGGAAATGGCACCTTGCTATTTATGGAAGCGGGGGTGTGATCATTAGGGTTTATAATGATTCACCCCTTGAAAAGTCGGCGGCCAATCATCTGGACCATTAATCTTGATTGCATTACATCTGGGCAGTTAATTCTTGATTGTGCCAAATACGTATGGGCAATTAATGCTGATTGCAATGAATCTTCATAATTTGTCATGACAAGCTCGGATCTTCCGCCACGTGTTCAATTTACTTAATTATAATAAATCTGATTTGATTCAAATAATTATGGTGATTGCACTAAATCTGGTTGTTATGATTTGCGAGCAGCCATAATTCCGAGGGGATAAGACAGCCACGTGTCTCAACAGTCATGAGGATCACCACGTGTCTCAACTGTCATGAGGACCACCACGTGTCTCAACTGTCGTGAGTGGGACGTCCTAACAGAGCCGCATGAATGTGGTCTCTAAATGAACCGTATATGGGTGGCCCCCACACTCCTAGCCGCATGAAGGTAGCAGCCGCATAAAGGTGACGGCCACATGAGAGTGGGCAACCGCATGAAGATGGCGGCTGCATGAAGGAGGCGGCCGCATGAAGATGGAAGCCGCATGAAGGTGGCCGCGACATAGGGGTGGCATCCGCATAAGAGTGGCAGCCGTATGAGAATGGCGGCCGCATGATGGTATCAGCCGCATTGGGCTGGCAGCCGCATAGGAGTGAAAGCCGCATGAAGAGAGTTGGAGTTGGTGGATCATGCCAGATATAAAAGATTTTCTTCTTTTTCCTAGGAACACGCCATCATGTCAGAGTCATCATTTTAACTTTTCTGTCAGAGCTGTCATTTGTCAGAGCTGGCATTGTCAGGGCTGTCGGCAGAGTAATTAATTCAAGCTGCTGCTTTATGGCCAGTTGTCGGATCGAACAGCGTGAGGCCACGTGGCGTGGAGCCATCCGAGCCGCATGAAGGACTTTTAAAGCCGTATGAGGCTCCTTCTGTTTATGAACCGTATGGGATCCTGAAGGACTTATGAGCCGCATGAGGCTCCTTTTATTTTGAGCCGCATGGGCTTTCCTTATCTTTTTCTATGCTTCTACAAGATCCCCTTCAAAGTTTTCAATTTACAAAATTGAAATACTTTGAATAAGAAGCATGACTATATATAAGCTCTTCTGGCCGCAGAAGGTATTCTGACCGCATGAACTTCCTAGCCGCATGGACTTTCTAGCCGCATGGGCTTCCTAGCCGCATGGACTGTCTGGCCGCATAGACTCTCTGCCACGTATCCATCTCCTGCCACGTGTGCATCTTATTAATTGCTCTTGATTTGTTTTGGATTTAAAGCCGCCTTTTTGGGCAGGATCCCAAGGGTCGGTTTTAAATATCCGGATTTTCCTCGATACCCGAAGAGTCGAATTCGTTCTTTATACAGCACGAGGATCGAGGCGTCCGTCGGTTCATGAGCCCCCCATTTGTCTGTCTATAAATAAGTGGGTTTGTCGAACGGGGAGACTTCTTTACTTTCTCTCATCTTCAACTCTTCTTGTCCTAAGTTGCTGCCTTCGTCTTCCTTTCTCTGCCCATCGATCAACAATGGCCACCAAGTCTTCTACAGCCATGGTGAAGGGTAAGGGAGTGGCTTCTTCGTCAGCCACGGCACCTGAAGTTCACCCCGACGTTCACCCCACCATTGCTGGTAAGGGTTTGGGGGGATCGTATACTTTGAAACCCTAACAAAGATGGCTCTGTTGCATGTTTTATGCACAAGCCTTTAATGCGTTCCACGTTTTTATTGAACTATTCAAATTGTATGGGCCGTATGTACGTCCCATGTCCGAGCCGCATGGGGGTATACCCCATGTCGGAGCCGCATAGGAATTGTCTAGTGGCCGTGTAGACGCTTCACAAACTGACCCGCATAATGATCCATCGAACAGAGCCGCATAAGTCCCTCTGAATCGAACCGCATGAAGCCCCCTCAAATAGGACCGCATAAGTTTGTTTGAACTGAGCCGCATGAGGCTGTGCTAAACTGAGCCGTATAAGCTCCTCTGATTTGAGCTGTACAACGCTCCGCTAAGTAGAGCCGTATAAGCCCACACTAAACAAAGCCGCATAAGCTTACGCTAATTAGTGCCGCATAAGCTCATGTTCAAATAGAGCCGCATGAGCTCTTTTAAAACATAACCGCATAAGCTCGTCTCTAAATAGAGCCGTATAAACTTATGTGGACTGAGCCGTAGTTTAAGCCTGGTGTAGTTTCCAGATCATACACTTGTTTTTCTATGAGGTACTTGGACTGGGAACTATACAGATAAAGGGGAAATCTCCCGATGTTGGGTTCGAGATCAACTTCTTCTACCCTAAAGGGTTGTCGGTCATTCTTTCGGCCGAAGATGATTGGATGATCCTCTCCCTCGATTATGCGGTAAGCGTCTTCCACTGGAGTAAGTTGGTTTACGGTGTAGACATTTGTTACCTGTATGTGTAGATGGGTGCCTATACCATGTTCCATAGCATACATTGTACAAAGCTCGTTAAGCTCGAGATAATTCAAAGATAGCCCTTTATTGATGAAGTAAGGTATCTTTTCTACTAGGATTACATCATCTGCGGATGGAACATCGGTATGAGCAACCACATACTTGGCCAGCTCTGGCTCTTCTTCAACCACCCCCTGTGTCAATGAAGACTAGGAGACTGACTTGGGCAGCTTAATCATCAGGGGCTCCATGGTTGGAGCAGAACGTTGAGTCGTTGGAGTACTAGCCACACCCAGTTTGGTGCTCGGTGTTGGGCAGGGATTTGTTGGCTGGCTAGCAGTCCCCGGCTTAGCGCTTGGCTGCCGATTCATTCTGGGAAGACGAATTATTATCGGCTTGACATAGGGGTTGAGCTCCGCTATTTGTTGCTGGCTAGCTTTAGGCAACCTGATTGTCAGTGTCTCTGTCGTGGGTCTTGGCGCTTGGCCAGACCTTGGCAGTCGGATTATCATCTGCTTCTCCTGTGCAGAGAGGCTAATTGCGTCCTTACGTAGAGTGGCTGTAAGGGGTACAGTTATGCCAGGTTTGCGGGCTTAGAGGTGGATCATCAGAGGTTCTTCTGATCCAGTTGCTGCCTCAGTTTGAGCTTGATTATCTCCTTCGGCAAGATGCTTTTTTGACTTCTTGTACAAGCATGAATCTGAGTAGTAGGATTCGACCCCTTTGAAGGGATCGATGTCGGCAAATTCTGTCCTCACGAAGCCGTGCTTGTCGACGTACTTGAAGCACTGGTGCAATATGGAGGGCACGATCATGTAATCGTGTATCCAAGGACGCCCCAGGAGAATGTTGTAGGAAGTGTCTGCATCTATGACATAACAGGTCACTTCTGACTGAAGGTCGCCGATTTGGCATTTTAAACGAATTTTCCCGATCGGATAACTTCTGCCTGAAGTAAAACTGCTGATGGCGGTACTTGTCGGCGTCAGGCAATGCATTGGGATGCACAGATGGTGAAGTAGGCTCTTCGGGATGATGCTTATGGAAGAACCGGGATCAATATGCATCCGGTCCACCTTGACATCGCCAATGTAGCTAGTATAATACAGAGGGCGATCATGAAGGTTGGTCTTGATAAGCATATCCTGCGGAGTGAATACGATGTTGGGCATTGCGCCTATGCAAGCGCTGTCCTGGAGATCTGTAGGTGGGCTCTCTCCAGTGAGATTGGACTGAGCCAGATATGCATCGGCGTTCTGGAGCGTCTCGCTCAGTGCGACGCAAACATCTTTGGAGAGCCTCAGGAGCTCGTATAGCAACAATTTGGTCAGTGTGTTAGCCAATTGCGCCAATATGTCAAAGTTGTAGGGCTTCTCCAGCCCATGAGGCGTCTCTCTTCGGAGTAGTTTGTCGAAGCGAGTCTCCTTCAGCCTAGGCTTGTCGGTCGTCGAAGGCTGCGAAGGTCCTGGAGCATCAGCAGCTGTTGGCTGATGATCTTCAGTCGATTTACCTGGTGGAGGTTGGGTTTGTGTGCCGGAGCGTGTAACAACAGCAGTAACTTCTTCAACATCTGTCAAGATTGTGCGGCATGATTTGACTTTCCCACTTTTCTTCTTTTGGTGGAGGGAGGAGCGGACTGAGTCACTTCAGGTACCAGATCCGGATGGACCCACATGACCTCCCCACGTAATGTGGTAAGGGGCACTAGGCTAGCATCCTAGTTTCGGCGAGGTGGAAGGTTAGCGACCTCCATCCTTGCTCTGGGGATGGGTACTACTCCATCTTGAGTCTTTGTCGGAGGAAAGCTGCCGAATTGTACTAACACCATGTTGGCTACTATGGTCACCTCTTCGAAATCGATGGCCAAGGCCTTCGAATCGATGAGATGTTGGATGTATCGCTTCAGTTGGTAGCAGTCTTGTGTAGCATGGTGAACATAGCGATGGTAGTGGCAGTACTTGGGGTTCTCCATTTCTGTAGGACGAGGCTCACGCCTTAGAGGAGGGAGCTGAATTTGGCCTCCCTGTATGAGCATGTCCAAGATGGGCTTGACATGGCCATCCTCGAAGGATTAGGTCATCTGAGGCCACTGCTTCTCTGCCGGCTTCGGTTCAGGCTTCGGAGCTTTATCGGCCACCATAGCTTGTTTGCCCTTATTGTCTCGATTGTTGGATGGGTTACCACCATTGTTACTATTGGTTCTAGGGCGTTTGCCCTTGTCCTCTCCTTCTGAGACGTGCAGTCCCAATTGGCGAGCTTTCTTCAATTTGTCTTCTGCGCTAGTGGCACTGATGATGAATGTCTTCTAATACTTAAACTGACTTTCGCCCATCCAGAGGCTGATCGTGGAAAGCAGCCTCTTTTGACAAATTTCAATTAAGGAGGAATTCGGGTTACCGGAAGGCAACTTCATCTTATTTTGGCAAAACCGCTCGACATAGTTCCTTATCAGCTCCTTTTCTTCCTGATCAACGTCCATGAGGGTGGAAATCGTAACATCTTGTCCTACTTCGTAGAACCTCTCCAGGAACATACGTTTGAAGCCAGCAAAGGAATGGATGCAGTTGTCCGGCAAGTTGCGGTACCATTCGAAGGCGACCCCCTCCAGTGCCCCGATGAACAACCGTGTAAGGATGGCATCGTCATGAGGCAGATGGTCGGTTGTGACCTCGAAGTAGGTGATGTACCTGCTTGTAGATGTCTTCCCATCATACGGATTGATGTTGAATGGTTTATATCTTGGAGGGAAGGGAACATCTCTCCACGCAGCAGGATACGGTTGTCGTATCCTGTGGTCTTGGCAGTTTTCTCGGGCATAAAACATGGCCCGGAGCTCCTAGACCTCTCTTCTTGCCTCCCTAGCCTCGTCTGCAGCAGTGGGAGCCGATATCTCTGGAGGATTATCACCCAGGTTTGGTGCGGCTGAATTCGAATCCGCATTGACTGCGGGAACCAAGCTTGTTTGGCCAGGCGTTCTTCCTTGCAGAGTTGGAAGGGCCGCTTTGATCTCGTCTACGGACTTGACCAAGGCATGCAGTATGGCCTCCAGAGTGTCGATGCGTTGGCGATCACTGGGACTGTCTTGGTTGCTGTCCGTCATGAATATCGTTCTCACACGAGGAGAGATGGAAGGAACGGTAAAGGACGTGCCCTCTGAGTCATACCCTTGTACAGAGAAGTCGTCAGGGTATGTAGGAATGTTCTCCTCTGGTTCGGACTCAGAAAGAGTGGTACCCCCAGCTTCAGAGCTTGCCTTGTCTTGAGAATTATGGACGTCCTCGGGGACGTCGAGATCTGCTGTATCTGTTAGATAAACCATTTCCTCTAGATTATCTTCTTGGAACACCGAATTGTCGTGGATGACGGGTTCGAGATCAACAGGGGAAACAGGCTTAACGAGATTGTTACAATATATACTATGGAATACGGTATAGGCACCCATCTGCACATATAAGTAACAAATGTCTACACCGCAAACCAACTTACTCCAGTAGAAGATGCTTACCGCATAATCGAGGAAGAGGATCATCCAATCATCTTCGGCCGAAACAATGACCCACAACCCTTTAGGGTAGAAGAAGTTGATCTCGAACCCTACATCAGGAGATTGCCCCTTTATCTGTATAGTTCCCAGGTCAAGCTCTGGCAGACTTTTTAGCAGCTCATCCAGGATCGGAGTCAACCAGAATAGACGAAGAGATTTCAGATGAGGTCGCCAATTAAAATGTGGCCTCTCATGATGCCGTAGATAAACCGTTTAGACTGTATAGTTTCCAGTCTTGTTGGGCTTGATATAAAGTATCTGCTGCATCTTTTAGGTAAACCGTTTTCCCTGGATTGTCTTCTTGGAACATCGGATTATCGTGGATGTTTAGAGGAGTACTACCCCCGGCTCCAATGCCTCCAAGTGTGGCAGATTTCGTCTTTGAACGGGTACCATGGTAAACTCCTCCTGTAATGGTGGCAGACAACCGCTTAGAAGAGAGTTTCTTGGTTATGCCGGTTGAGATTTTCGGAATGGAGACATTCGTTTTCTTCCATCTACCGCTGCTAGGATTCTTTAGAGCAGAATTAAAGGAGGTGACGAGAAGCGCCTCGTCTTCTGAGCTTGGGTGTTGCAGCCGTTGGAAGACAGACCGCCGGTCTTCTTGTATTGCTGCCTTGTTGCAGCAGCAGTTGACAATGACTTGGGTGCATTGATGTCCCTGACAGGACTCTCTGCACATCAAATCTTCGTCTCTTTCCTTGCGTTTGTGAAGAATCACGTTGCACAAGTCATCCGTTTTGTGGGCCCGGGAGTTCAGAGCCCATGAGTGTGTTGGCCTCCTGTCTGCTCCCTGATGTAGGGGTAGCACGAGTACTTGCCCCTGATCCTTATTGGGAGATTCTTGATAACCATAGTTTTATACAACTTTCCATCAGGGGTCCGCATAATAGTCAGCGGGATGCCCTGATAGTCAGAAGTTAGGACAGCCGACTAAGCTCGCCGAGCCCGCGCTGCCCGAGACGTCTTCCTTCTAACACCTGAGAGTGTATAGTAGAAAGAGTCCACGAAGATTGGCACATGAGAGCATCTGGGGTCAGGGTCGCCTGAGTGACGGTCGAAGACTGACCGTGAGCCGCATGGGACAGATGGTATGCGGCTGGGATCGATGGCCGTGCAGGCTGTCTGCATGCGGCTGGTATGTGTGGCCGCATGACCCTTCTGTATGCGGTTAGGAGCGGTGGCCGCATGAACCTTCGGGATGCGGCTGGAAGCCGTGACCGTACATGATGCCTGCATGCGGCTGGAAGTTTTGGCCGCATGGGCATTCTGCATGCGACTGACTTTTGTGGCCGCATGAATTTTCTCCATGCAGTTGGCAGTTGCGGTCGTATGAGCCTTTTTCATGCGACTGACGCCCTTATGCGGCTCGGATCGCATAGAGTTCCTCTTTGCCATTGTAAGTCCAATATCATAGTGTTTTCTTCTACCGAACTTGGGAACAGCAGAGTCCTCTATGGTCTGAAGTGGGGTTGCCTGCGAGGCTTCTACGACATCTTGAGCAACAGAGAGTATTTCTTCGAGAGGTTGGGGAGGAGCGAATGATTTGGGCCTCCACTTCCTGTGGGCCTTCTTTGTGCGGGCTCGCCGCTGGACCGGGCCAGCACTCCCGTCGGAGAGCATTTCTTCAAACGCCTGCTGGTCGAACCGGGCGCCCAGCATTTGTTGAGTGGAGCCAAGTTTGGCTGCGTCCGATTGCGTCACCAACTCCTCAGCCATGGAGAAGTTAGTCCCCAGAGAGTCGCCATCGTGTTTGCCATTGATTGTAAAAGTACAGAACAATTTTATAGGAGGACTGAACTTAGACTCATAATACAAACTCGCTCGTACAAAAAAAGCCTAGGAATGTAAACCTAGGTACAGAAATCTAAGCACAATTATTTATTTTTGATTCTGGGGGTGACGATAGAGGCTCGGGAAAGCGACGGCAGCTCTGCCTTACTCCTTGGACGATCGGACATAGCCTTGACTCTAATGAAGAAATGCTCTCGGGATGCGTGGAAAGACTCTTCTGCGCGTGCCTTTGTCTCTATATGTGTCCAGCCGGACGGAGAGAATCTCTTTCTCTCTGGAATTCTTCTCTTCTTTTGCTCCTGAATTCTCCAGCGTTTGCAAGGAAATGGCACCTTGCTATTTATAGAAGTGGGGTGTGATCATTAGGGTTTACAATGATTTCCTCCTTGAAAAGTCGGCGGCCAGTCATCTGGACCATTAATCTTGATTGCATTACATCTGGGTAGTTAATTCTTGATTGCGCCAAATTCGTATGGGCAATTAATGCTGATTGCAATAAATTTTCATAATTTGTCATGACAAGCTCGGATCTCCCGCTACGTGTTCAATTTGCTTAATTACAGCAAATCTGATTTGATTCGAGTAATTATGGTGATTGAACTAAATCTGGTTGTTATAATTTGCGAGCAGCCATAATTTCGAAGGGATAAGACAGCCACGTGTCTCAATTGTCAGGAGGATCGCCACGTGTCTCAACTGTTATGAGGACCGCCACGTGTCTCAACTGTCATGAGTGGGACGTCCTGACAGAGCCGTATGAATACGGTCTCTAAATAAACCATATATGGGTGGCCCCCACACTCCTAGCCGCATGAAAGTAGTAGTCGCATAAAGGTGATGGCCACATGAGAGTGGGCAACCGCATGAAGATGGTGGCCGCATGAAGGAGGCGGCCGCATGAAGATGGAAGCCGCATGAAGGTGGCCGCCGCATAGGGGTAGCAGCCGCATAAGAGTGGCAGCCATATGAGAATGGCGGCCGCATGAAGGTGTCAGCCGCATAGGGCGGGCAGCCGCATAAGAGTGGAAGCCGCATGAAGAGCTTTGGAGTTGGTGGATCGTGCCAGCTATAAAAGATTTTTTTCTTTTCCCTAGGAACACGCCATTATGTCAGAGTCATCATTTCAACTTTTCTGTCAGAGCTGCCATTTATCAGAGCTGGCATTGTCAAGGCTGCCGTCAGAGTAATTAATTCAAGCTGCTGCTTTATGGCCAGTTGTCGGATCGGACAGCATGAGGCCACGTGGCGTGGAGCCATGCGAGCCGCATGAAGGACTTTTGAAGCCGTATGAGGCTCCTTCTGTTTATGAACCGTGTGGGATCTAGAAGGACTTATGAGCCGCTTGAGGTCCCTTCTATTTTGAGCCGCATGGGCTTTCCTTGTCTTTTTCCATGCTTCTACATCTCATAAAGCTCCAAACACAACAGTTCATCTCTAAAGTTGTTTAGAGCCCAAATCGAAAGATGATTCCAATGTTTGTTCTCTGGACTCATCAGACCTGCCATCCGCATATTCTTATCTGGATGCCTTCCTTCAGCCTTAGCAAACAGGTTCGCAAAGAGGGGAATTCTAACTGGGATCAGTAGAGTTGAATTCTTAGGAGGCACACAGCTTTGTTTTAGGCCCCTCAAATCAGTGTTGCTTGTCTTTGATGAGCTATAGAATATATCCTTATTTTAGGGACCTAGTCTATGGTATATCTTCCCTACTCTGGCCTGCTGAAAAGGAGTTAGGTCCAAGACCATGTTACGATGGGAGCTAGCATGAGCATAACGGGATAGTGACAGATGTCTCGTCATGTTAGTGAGATGAATCAATCTATTCCTGCTTGATATACTCGTTTTTCCTTAGGTTGGCAGTCTTTCTTGATAGCGACGCCAAATAAGAAAGTCGGCTTCTTATGGTGAACCTGACCTAAGCTTACGAGGGGTTCACCATTTATCAGGCATAATAGGGTCTTGTCATCCTGAGACCTTAACATAGCTCTCTGGGTCTCAGGCAAATCATAATGAGGAAAGGGGACATGGGACAGGTCTTCCTGGTACTCAGTCACCCGGAAAGCAGATGCCAGCTCCTCAGCATGAGGGTCTTCCCTCAAATCAACTGCAAAAGAACAATAAATTCAGAGTTAAAAATCTTGAAAAGATTATTTCTTCAAAAGAAATATCATGCGCCAATCATGGATAGCGCAGGGGATGAGGAAACAGGCCTTAGCCAGTGCATGCAATTCTCAAGTCAGGTGGCATATCACATCAACTAGAATATGTTCTATGCTTAATGACAGATGGCGCAGTAGGCTGAGAATATGATAGATGGCACATGGCGTCATTTATTATGATTTTTACCCTAACACTTTGAAAGAGGTGGCATAAGGTACAGATGGAGCAAAGTATCGACCAATACACTGAAAGAGGTGGTCGATGTTGGGCTTGATCATGCTTCACGCGAGTGGCATGAAGGTTCTACTTTTGTCTTCTCCATCAAATCTTTTACCTTCCAAGGCTGGGTTCCCCTCTTCGTCTCTTATCGATGGTGTGGTGTGCTTCGGCAACCTCAGTGGTGGCACACGCGAAGTGGCTCTGGCCACTTTCTTCCCCTTCTCAGCAGCGGTAGATCTCTTCGAGGCCATTGCGATTGTTTGAAAGCTTCAAAAGTTGAAGAATAATAAGAGTTCGAGAGAGAGAAATTTCAAGTAAATATTATTTTTCTCTCTCTTCTAAACTATTTATAGCCAAGGCTTAGACGTAACAGTCGTAAGATCTACTCCTGAAAGTCAGGTCGGTTATGATACTGCTCTGCGCCAACCGCTTCTTATTCAATGTATTCTAAATTTTGAAGCTTTTCAAATTTGAAAACTATGAAAGGGGTCTTGTAAAAGCCTAAAAAGTACAATCAGCATCAGGCACCATTCATAAATAGTGGCAACAATTAAATCATCAAGTAGCGCCAGACATTAGATGGTGCAGAACATCAATAGGCGTTGGTCATCAAGTGGTGCTGCGTGCCACGTGGCCATCTTCTCGGAGAAGCTAAACAGTTATCATCATGACTGACAGCATGTCAGTCGAAAAATTCGTTTGAATCGAGAATGCGTGACGCTCGAGAAGATTTTATCGACATGTCAGATTTATCATAAATGACCAACAGTTGTCTCCCGCCATCTACAGTTGGCACGAGGTAATCAATGACACCACATCCTATAGAAAGTCACAAAATAACAAGTAGCGCCTGGCGCTACCTAGCAGCTGGCGCTACTTGATCAAATCATCCTGAAGTAGTTAGATGACATGTCACACATGCCACTAATCTCGAAGAACATATCTGTGCACTGCCCGTAACCAAGCGCATATCAATAATAGAATGACACACGTCCAAGCAGTTAAACCAACTGTTCGCGCCAATGGATGAATGGTGCGCCAATTGCAGTGTTCCCCAACCAGGATAACAACTTAACAGTTACCTCTAAAATCTATAAATAGAGTTACAAATCACTTTCAAAGGATCACGAATGATCATAATCTCCTCAGCACTTACTGTAGCACTCTTTAAAGGCTATCTTCTTCGACCTCTCATCGTCCAAGGGATAAAGTGATCGTCTTCTGATCAGATTCGTATAGCTATACTTCTCCAGAAATCAATTATACTCTTGTACTCTTATCTTAGTTTGTAATCAAATATTTGTTTTTGCAAACACCCGCATTTGAAAAGATTCCCTCTCACTTTAAACACACTCAGCCACTCTTTTTATTTTTAAGCAACACCATCCCTATGTGGCTGACCAACCCCTCCCTCTTTATGTTTTTCTTCTTCTTCTTCCTCATTACAAACCCTAATCTCTCCTTCCCTAACTCCTCTTCCACACCACTTCTACTTCTCCTTCATTCTCCTCCTTCCTCCATACCCTTATACTCCTTCATCTTTACCCTCTTTTTCTTCTCATTTTTATTAGTTGTTGTAGCTATTACGTATGGCCGCTGTTGTGTTGTGCCACCGTATGTACCCACTGTACAGCCACGATCCCTCTTGTGAATCACCGATGAGCCTAACATACGTGTGCCCATGCACGATTGCACCATGCGTACAATAGCTGCTACCACGAATGCTGCTATCACAGTTGCTACCGTTGAGGCCCTCTTCCATTTGAGCGTCGACGATCGCTACATGCCGTCCCAGACCGACCGTACCTCCGATGAGCCCTGGCGTACCCTGTGGGACCCCCTCTTCCCCGCCCCCAATGTGGCAGTGCATCGTGCGCATGGTGGAAGTGCACCTGTCTGCATCCTTCCCGTACGTACGACGTTGTCGCGCTTACTGATGGCCACCGCCAATCGCCCTCCGCCATGCTGTGGCTTCGTGTTGCCCGTGCATGCCTCCGTATGGCAGCCCATCCTGGCCACGGCACCCCAAACAGTCGATTCTGACTTTGGAGTCAGAATCCCGTCGACGCGCCCGAATCATGCAGTTAGAATTTGTGCCTCGAAGCAGCAATTCGTACATGTTTTCTGGGCGATCCGACCTTTGGAACGTCGAACTCTTTTCTTCGTTGTAATCTTGGTATATAGCTTTACCATTACCTAAGATTTCATCCGTTAATTATGTCATTTGCTAGGTTAAAATCGGCCACCAAGTTATACGAATAATTATGTTTATTTTGGACATTTTATGGAGCCAACTTTGTGAATTTGCTTCTCCACCGACATAGCTCCATTAGTTGAGCCACCAGTTCTTGTGAACATCAGGTATAACCAACTGCTTGTCATAAATTTTTTATTCCATTGCAAGCTCGTTTGGTTGGTTGAATTTGACGTCAAAGTTGGTCGTCCAAATTCGTAATTTCTAACTTATAAATTTTTAATTTTGGACCCAGGACTGCCGATTCTAATTCTAACACCACCAATGGTCTCATGGCATTATTTTAGCCCAAATTCATATATAGTTTGCTAGATTTTGGAGGACATGGCCCCCGGCACGCATTTCGGTGCAAATCGGGTCCTACATTCTGAGTTAAGGGTCATTTTGTGATCGGCTCATTGGAATCCAATTTTAGATATACCGTTTGGTTTGTATCGACATTCTGGACTCGTAGAAATATACTTTGCTAGATTTAGCGGATTTGGATTCCGGCATGCATTTTCGTGCAAACAAGATTTTATTATCCGGGTCAATGAGTCATTTTGTGATCGGCTCGTCGAAATCTAATTCTGGATATACCGTTGGGTTTGTATCGTCATTATAGAATTGTTGTAACACCCATATTCTGAATACGTATTTTGTCAAGCTTCCATGTATTTTAGACCTGTATTTATTTTCTCGGATTTTGGCATGTACTTGTAATTGGCTTGACTTGCAGATTTTGGTTCTCGTAATTGGGTTTTACCTGGCTTGGTTTATTTTGTGGAGGAGAATTGGTTTGATTTGGTTTGGTTTAGTTTAACATGCATTGGAACACCTTAGCCTATGTTCAACCCTCATTCCACCACAATCCACCCTCTTTATTATCCCCACCTAACACTCTCTCTCCTCATTACTTCCCTCCATTAATTTCTTCTTCTTCTTCTTCCTTTTTCTACACAACACTCCACCCATAGACAAGTGCACCTTGCCACCACATGAGAACCATATTTTATTTATTCATTAGCTAGATTAGGCCATCGTGATCAACATTAGTGCTTGACATTTTGTGATTTGGAGTCTCTATTGTTCTAGATCTAGGTTTTAAATATTTTCGGATTTATATGGTTTTGATCTATTTTGGTTGGATTTTTGTGGGTTTTGATGCTTCCATGTGGAAGAGAATTCAATTTTACTCAAGTTAGACCCTTGGAAATCTAGATTTGGTTTTGATTTGACCATGATATGAAGATTTGAACTTTGGTGTTCTTGAAGAGTTCCTCTCGGCCTGGAGTAGCAGACTGCAGCCTGCGCTCTTTAGCGCAGTGCTGGACTGCGCATCCCCTCTCGGCCTGCGCTCTTTAGCGCAGTGCCGACCGTGCTGCTTGTCCCTTGGTGAATTACGCTCAGCCCCTGCGCAGCTCACCCCTGCGCGGTTGGCTCCCGTACAATCTAACCCTGCGCACTCCACCCCTGCGCAGTTCATTCCTGTGCCAACCATTCCTGTGCAGTTCATTCCTGCGCCAACCACCCATGCGCAGTTCATTCCTGCGCCAACTATTCCGGCGCAGTTCATTCCTGCGCCAACCACCCCTGCACAGTTTATTCCTGCGCCAACCATTCCTGCGCAGTTCATTCCTGCGCCAACCATTCCTGCGCAGTTCATTCCTGCGCCAACCATTCCTGCGCAGTTCATTCCTGCGCCAACCATTCCTGCGCCATCCACTCCTGCGCAACCCGACCCCAAGAACCCTTGCGCAATCTGTCCAATCATGGAGATTTGGTTTTATTTTTTTCCTTAAGCTTGGCTCTTCTATAGCCCTGTATATTGATATTTTATTAGATATTTTACGCCCATTTTATATCCTTACGCCTTTTGTCATGAACTTGATTTTACTTAATATGTTTGGAATGACTATTGTACATGGCTTGGTATGACAAGGAACTAGCATAACACGACAGTAACCCGTAGTGGTGCTATCCTGACATGACCAACCTGACATGATAGTGGCCCGTCGTGGCGCACTCCTGCCAAGTACCGTGACATGATTTATCTTGATGCTGTTGCGACGGCTAACTTGACTCATATAATCAACTTGACACAGTGGGTGTTCCTGCTTGCTTGCTTGTGCAATCTACTTGTCTTGTCTTGCATCATGTCTTGGACGTGACTCCCTGGTTCCTACGGTCAGGGATTCATACTGAATATGGATTAGACTAATTACTAGATCAAACTATAGTTCATGAAGAATTTTTAGTCACAGGCAATCTCGTTATCTGGGCGCTCTTAATTGGACTTGTAGCTTGCCGACGAGTAGAGCACATTTCCAGCGCACTGTCATGTGTTGCACCCTCTAAGTCACCTAAGGGTATATCGTCTCCGGGGCGATGTACCCAACCATACTCTCAACCCGCGGAAGGATAACTAGATGGTCTGCAGGGCTTGGGACTGGAAATTTCACACTTGCTTCTTGTTAGTAATTAAGGCTTGTGATAACCCTAGTTAGTTAAGTAGTAAGCCGTAGTAATTGCTTGGCCGCTTGTGAATGGACGGAGTCCAGTCTTGTCTAAGTCTTATCTAGTCCCTGTACCTGGCTACTCTTGTACATGCTTGTTTTACTTATCTCTAACAATAAATGGGTAGAGACAGAGTGCTGTTCAGGAGAATGGTTACAACCTCGGTCCTTGTCTGGTTTAAGTATTGTAACCTGGCTTCCGGAATGGTCCTACGTCACTAGTCGTTTATTGTCCTATTGCACTTTTTATTTACTTGTACCTTCTTCCATTTCTTTTCTTATGTTCTGATATGCTGGCTTTTGTTCTTATTTCGTGGCCTCCTTTGTGGCACTTGCTCTTTTTGGGGTTTGACCCAGCTGGTTTTGTGTGGCCAGATTTTGGAGCAGCTCCCGAGGATCTTCCGAACCTTCAGCCCGATGGTGGCGACTAGAAGGAACCCGGGCTACGAGTGGATTTTCTATTTTGTTTCGCTCACTCTATTGTAAAGTTATTCTTTTGAGACGTTTAGCCGACAAGCACCTGTTAGCTCGATGCACTTTACTTACTGTCTGCCTACGGGCTGTAAACATGATTAACAAATCCTAGGGTTGATCATGTATGACTTAACTCTTGCTAGTCCCAGCATTTTGTACGACTAGCTTCATGATCAGCTGATATGTAATATTTGGGACACCTTTTATTGTATATTTGGTGGTCAAACATCTTGTGATCATATTACTTGCTTGAGATTGAGACAATAGGCTTGACCATAAGAGACCGTTGGCTTGTAGTAAACTGTCACGCCCTAGTACCGAAATACAGAGACGGACTAGGCCAGCTACTTCATATGTGGTACGTAACGTCATACGGCGTTCGTGGCTGTCGAGAGACTAGGGGGTACATGCTACAATCAAGTCTCCTATGGTCCCACAGAGTTCTATGTCTCAATCAATCAAATCACATCAGCAATTAAATGAACATTAAAGATAAAGCAGTAAGGCGTCCCCGACGCTTCATCAAAATGATCATGAGAGACTAGCTTTATAATGTAGCTATCTCGGAGAGTCAGGAGTACAAAATTATACACAGCTGCAGTCTGTTTATTTACAATTCTGTACTGACACAAAATATCAAGTAATCCGGCTAACAGGGGCCGGTGGCTAAACGTCGCACAAGGTAAAGGCAGGAGTGGTGGAGAAGAAACCCACTCGAGTCCCCGAACCGCCATGCTCCTAGTATGCACCATGGATGTCAGGAAGGAAGATCGTGTCCTCCGGCTCTGCTACGAGATCTAGCCAAACAAAACCAGCGGGGTCAGTCCCGAATAGCAAGTACCGCCAAAGGGGCACAAGAGTTAAGATTAAAAACCCAGTTAATAGAATGATTGATAATAGTAATACTTATGCTACTATTATAGGGTAGCGCAACCTCCTCGAACCCATATGGCATACTTACAACCAAACAAGAACAAAAGGTGCCGCATGGAGTCAGGACTTGTCGTACTCTATAACTTTCACATAAGAAAAAGGGTATAAACAATAAAATCTCCTGATCGTGACTTCGGTCGATAGCCTATCGCAGCGCAATAACCAACCCAACAATCAAACAAGAACATGGGTTGGATCATGTACCATGATAGACCATGTTCCTCAGTCATTCATAGAAGTAACACTTCACAACCAGAATAAGTCTTCCGCTCATAACTTCGGTCCACAGCCTGTCATAGTACGATAACCAACCCAACAATCAAACAAGAACATGGGTTGGATCACGTACCATGAAAGTCCGCTTCCCTCAGTTATTCACGGGAGGTAATAAGATACAAGCAAGTCGTTTTCACGGCCAATCAAGTCTACGAGTTTCTAGTGGGACGAGATTATCCTCGTATCATGTTATTTAGAAATCCTCAGATCGTATCTTTCCAGCAAGGCTAGCTAACCCAGGGGTTCACGTAGACAGGTGTTATTGGGCACAGGTCCCTCGTAAGGCCACCTTGCCAAAACATATAATATATATCATGAATTAATCGGATACAGTCATCCACTCGTCGCAGATGACACAGTATCCGTGGGGACCAGCCGGTGCGTCAAGACAATATCTCAAGGCGACTGGTGTAACACGATCTCGGGATTCTGCCCTCCCCATGCATCTAGTATATTTAGTTGCCTAGTTTAACCCTAGGTGAAATCTTGGACTCACATGCTGTGGCCTGCATGATTATCCTCCTAAAGTCGTACTTTAGTACGAGTACCCCAAAGAGGATCCATGTCAATCAGTATGTCAACACGTTCTACCCTCCTTAGTGTAATGCATCATTACAAATACGCCACATGGAGTTACGAGTCAATTGTCGAGCATGAACAAGAACTGGGACATTCAGGTACATGTCTCAGGTAGGAACACTTGTTCACCGAGATCACATTAGTGCTCATATCATGCTCAGGACAAAAGGCGTAAGGATATATAGCATACACAAACATTCACCTATATTTATATATATAAGCAATCTAATATAAGAAAAATATAAAATATAAAGGAGCCCAGGTCAGGGCGCGCTGGGTCAGAATGCGCAGGGTTAGGTTGCGCAGGGTCAGACTGCGCAGGGTCAGGTTGCGCAGGGTCAGACTGCGCAGGGTTAGACTGCGCAGGGTCAGGTTGCGCAGGGTCTGACTGCGCAGGGTCAGGTTGTACAGGGTCAGGTTGCGCAGGGTCAGACTGCGCAGGGTTAGACTGCGCAGGGTCAGACTGCGCAGGGTCAGGTTGCGCAGGGTCAGACTGTGCGGGGTTAGACTGTGCAGGGTCTGGTTGCGCAGGGTCAGACTGCGCAGGGTCAGGTTGCGCAGGGTCAGGTTGTGCAGGGTCAGACTGCGCAGGGTTAGACTGCACAGGGTAAGACTGCGCAGGGTCAGGTTGCGCAGGGTTAGACTGAGCAGGGTTAGATTGTGCAGGGTCACGAGAGAGCTGCGCCCTTCGCTAAAAAGCGCTGGGCCAAGAGAGAGCTACGCGCGCGAACTGCTACAGGGTCATCTCCTTCCTCTTGGCTGAGAGCAAGAACACCATGAGCCCTAGAACTTCTAAGGTCCATAAAATCCTCATCCAAACCCAAATTGGGATTTTTATAGGTCAAAATGGGGTAGAACAAAATTCTCTACAACATGGAACACTCAAAACTTAAAAATAATGAAGTTTGCTAGATCAAAACCAAGAAAATCCGAAAATGGTTAAAACTTAGATCTACAAAAATAAAAGCTTCAAAATGAAAAATTTTATGTTCTAAACTAGTATAGAATGAGGAGAAGGAAATTTTTGACAAATAATTTTGTAAGAAAACATTAACAAAAATTTATTGATCCATCTCTTGAGCAAGTTGGCACTTGTCTTGGTTGGTGGAGGAAATAAATGAGAGGAAATAAAATAAGGGGAGAGAGAATGAGATGAGTTATTATATAGAATCTTGAACCCATGGGTTCATGATGAACCAAAGGGTTCATGATGAACCATTGGTGAACCAAGAATCGGTTACCCAAATGAGCCAAAACTGTAGGCCCAAATGCAGAAAATAAATTACGAAATAATATTTTGGAAAATGCATGAAGAAATACAGCATAATAAATATAGTATAAATACAAGGTAAATACAATTTATCGGTTTACGTATTGAAATACGTATTCCAGGATCGGGGAGTGACATAAACCCTCATATCTAGACAGCCGTGACCGTATAGTTGAGATGTATTCTATTTCAATATACGTAGCTGGCTATGTACGCCCCCGCTCTCTAGTATTCTGGCTCTGGGGCGTGACATGGTTTAAGTGGTGGCCCATGCAAGTCTTGTCAATCAAGAAATGTGAGGGTTTACCGAATAGATGTCTCAATCAGTATTCGCCCTTGATCTTCGCCCGTATTTTCAAATCCTTGGAATTCTTGCCCTGATTACATGCTTGTATCGTTGATCTGTCCTGGTCCTTCCTTATTGTTTCCTTGTGTCGTCTTCCTCAGCGGCACTGTACCTGACCCTGCCGATCAGCAAGGAGGAGCACCTCCCGTGGACCAGAAGCAACCTGGAGATCAAGCCCAGCACTCCGGAGTAGCCTCCAGAGTTATACCTACTGGAGGAGAACCCCCAGTTCGGCCCGTCCAGCCTACGAAACTTGATGATGGTACCTTGGTAAGTCTCATCAGGACCTTGATAGCTTCTCAGGATCGTAGAGGAGACGCCTTGTACCAGACTGTGGCAGATACTTTGACCAGAGGCGGTCATCCAGGGAACAGCGTGGCCAACAGCTTCAAGCGCTTGAACCCTCCTTTCTTCGATGGCAGCGAGGATGCGATTGCCACGGACGCTTGGCTTCAGGATACCGAGGTGGTTCTGGAAGCAGCTAGGACACCTGAGAATGAGAAGGTGGCGGTGGTACGCCTACAGTTGTTGGACTTAGCTCACAGTTGGTGGGCAGCGCAAGCCATGGGATTAGTGGCACCCATTGCTTGGGCAGTATTTAGAGAGAGATTCCAGACGAAGTATTTCGATGCTGTGGCTCGGTACAACCTGCAGACCAGATTTACCAACTTACAGTAATGAAGCAGAACAGTCGACAATTATGCATCTGAGTTTTCTAGACTCAGTAGGTTTGCCCCCACCTTGGTGGCGACCGAGTTTGATAGGGCCCAGCGGTTCCAGCAGGGACTGCATTTGGAGATCTTGTTGGCGGTTGAGCAGTTCGAGCACCAGACGTTCGATGCTGTATTGAGGGCAGCTAGGAGGCATGAGTACACCTCCCAGAGGATCGTGGATAGGACCGGAGGTAGGAAGCGGTCCCACAGTCAGATGTACCAATCATCAGCTCCAGCCCTGGCATCTAGGGGATTGACCATTGAAACTCCGAGGCGGGCGGCCTCAGTAACGTCGGTTCAGCATTCGACCCCGACGTACCCGCAGCAGCAGAAGCAGAAGCAGACTTCCGCAATGGGATGTTCATATTGCAGGAAGCCGGGCCATGTGGTGGCAGATTGTCGTAGGGTGCAAGGATTGTGCCTAGCTTATGGAGCGGCAGATCACAAGATAGGAGCCTGCCCGAATAGGGGTAGTTCTTCCTCTTCCAACCTAACCAGTCCATCGGTTAGGGGACCAGCACCCATGCAGCAGCAGCAGTACCCAAGGCTATTGTTGCCTCAGGCCCAGGCATTCCAGCAGCAGTGTGCCCAGGCTCCAGTACAGAGCAGACAGAGAGGTTTCCAGCAGAGGGGACCCGCAGCTAGAGGTCAGGCCATGATGATGGCTATGGAAGAAAAAGTTACGCCAGGTGAGGTAGTGGCGGGTACTATTTCCGTCAACTCCTTTTCAGCTTCAGTATTATTTGATTCTAGTGCATCGCATTCATTCATGTCTGCACGATTCGTGATACGGATTAGATTAGAGCCTGAGTCATTATCAGTGAGGCTCAATATACTTACTGGTAATGGTCTTGTGGGAGTAGATCGAGTGTTTTCCTCGTGTCGGATCGTAGTTAGCGGTAGAGAGTTCTCCGCTAGATTTATAGAATTCCCTATGGCAAACTATGATGTAGTCTTAGGCATAGATTGGTTGAGGAACCGGTATGCTAGGATAGACTGCCTTGTTGGTAGAGTTGTTTTCAGCGTTCCAGGCGAGCCAGAGTTTTTATTTTCCAGCGGCGCGGTGGAGCCATCCTCCCCAGTGTTGCGGATGGCAGTAGCAGCAGTGCAGTTGCCCCTAATAGTTAAAGAATTTCCAGATGTCTTCCCAGAGGAACTTCTAGGGATGCCGCCAGAGTGGGAGATCGAGTTCACTATAGACTTAATCCCCGGGACAGCACCAGTATCAGAGAGAGTCTACAGAATGGCACCTTCAGAGTTGGAGATTTTGTACAAGATGATTAAAGAACTCAGGACCAAGGGATTCATTCGTGCAAGTGGATCGCCTTGGGGAGCCCCGATGCTTCTTGTAAAAAAGAAGGATGGTACGTCCAGGTTATGTGTAGATTATCGTACCTTGAACTCAGTGACAATCAAGAACAGATACCCTCTCCCGAGGATAGATGACTTGTTTGATCAACTCAAAGGGGCTTCAGTGTTCTCGAAGATAGACTTGCGGTCAGGATACCACCAGATCAGAGTCAGAGAGCAGGACATCCTGAAGACAGCATTTAGATCGAGGTATGGACATTGGGAGTTCCTTGTTATGCCCTTTGGAGCAACCAATGTGCCAGCAGTATTCATGGACCTCATGAATCGCATTTTTATGCCTTACCTAGATCAGTTCATGATCGTGTTCCTTGATGATATCTTGGTCTACAGCAAGAGCGAAGCTGAGCATGAGCAGCATCTTAGAATCGTCCTTCAAACGCTTAGGGAGCACCAGTTGTACGCCAAGTTCAGTAAATACGAGTTCTGGCTCGATCGCATTTCGTACTTGGGTCACATCATTACTCGAGGAGGAGTGGAAATGGATCCCCAGAAGATTGTGGCTATCGAGACTTGGCCAGCACCTAGTTCAGTGGCAGAGGTTCGCAGCTTCCTTGGATTGGCCGGCTACTACCGGTGATTCGTTTCAGATTTTGCAAGGATTTCAGCGCCGATGACCCAGTTGACTCGTAAGGATGTGCCGTTTGTTTGGACAGCAGAGTGTAAGGAATCATTTGAGAAGTTGAAGCGAGGATTGATAACGGCTCCTATTCTCACACTTCCAGATGGGATCGGAGGATTCACAGTTTATTGCAATGCTTCAGACAGAGGATTGTGATGTGTCTTAATGCAGTATGGGAAGGTAATATCTTATGTATCGCGTCAACTTCGTGATCATGAGAAGAATTACCCGACCCACGATTTGGAGCTAGCAGCAGTAGTGTTTGCACTTAAGCTTTGGCGACACTACTTGTACGAAGATAGAGTGGAGATATTTACTGATCACAAGAGCCTGAAGTATATTTTCATCCAGAAGGACCTTAATATGCGATAGAGAAGATGGCTCGAGCTACTGGTGGACTACGATGTGGATTTGCAGTATCACCCAGGGAAGGCCAACGTTGTAGCAGATACGTTGAGCCGGAGAGCCGGAGTTTATTTCTTAACGGCGCAACCAGAGTTATTGGCAGATTTTCAGAATATGGAAATTGAAGTGGTTCTTCCTACCAACATGGCGTTGATGGCCATCCTACAAGTTCAGTCCAGCATAGTTGAGAGGATCCGGATGGCGCAGTCTACAGATTCCAAGCTTCAGTGGCTCAGAGCAGAGTGTGAGGCAGGAAGAAGGCCAGAGTTGTGCATTCATGAAGATGGTACACTTCGACATGACTCTCGTCTTTGTGTACCTAGTGGAGATATCAGACAGGAAGTCATAGCAGAAGCTCACAGTTCGCAGTATTCTATTCATCCCGGTGGCACGAAGATGTACCGTGATATCTGTCAGCACTTCTGGTGGAATGGCATGAAGAGGGAGATAGCCCGGTTTGTCTCTCGGTATTTGGTTTGCCAGCAGGTTAAAGCTGAACATCAGAGGCCCGTTGGACTTCTTCAGCCCTTGCCGATTCCAGAATGGAAGTGGGAGCATGTGACTATAGATTTTGTGACTAGATTGCCTAGATCCCCAGCTGGTCGAGATGCTATCTGGGTTATGGTTGACCGGCTCACGAAGGTGGCTCATTTTCTTCCATTTAGAGTTGGACAGTCAACGGCTCAGTTGGCAGAGATGTACCTCAGGCAGATTGTCAGGCTTCACGGTATGCCCGTCAGTATCACCTCGGATCGAGATTCAAGGTTTACGTCACACTTTTGGCGTAGATTGCATGAGAGTTTGGAAACTCGTCTCCAGTTCAGTTCAGCATATCATCCGCAGACAGATGGTCAGTCAGAACGCACAATCCAGACTCTTGAAGACATGCTGAGATCTTGTACGCTTGACTTCGGTGGTTCGTGGGAAGATCACCTGCATCTTGTGGAATTCTCGTACAATAATAGTTTCCAGGCCAGTATCCAGATGGCTCCGTTCGAGGCTCTGTATGGTAGGAAGTGCAGATCCCCGCTAGCATGGGATGATGTCAAAGAGAGGCAGATGCTTGGTCCAGAGATGATTGCCCAGACAGTTGAAGTGGTCAGAAGGATCAGAGATTGTCTTCGCGTTGCCCAAGATCGCCAGTGGCATTGGGCCGATGCTCATCGACGTCCCTTGGAGTTTTCTATCGGCGACCATGTATTCCTTAGGATCTCGCCTAACCGCGGCGTCATTCGCTTTGGCGTACGGGGAAAGCTTAGTCCTAGGTATATCGGGCCTTTCGATATCCTGGAGCGAGTAGGAGATGTATCCTATCGTCTTGCTCTTCCGCCGTCGCTAAGTGAGGTGCATGATGTATTCTATGTGTCCCAATTACGATAGTACGTCCCGGACCCGAGCCATATCCTGGATCATTCGAAACTGGTTGTTGGTACCAACTTTTCGTATGAGGAGAGGCCCGTGTCTATATTGGACCGAAGAGAGAAGATACTCAAGAACAAGACTATTAACTTAGTCCGTGTTGCTTGGGGTCATCACTCTCTCGGTGAGTCAACGTGGGAGCGTGAGGATGACATCCGATCGCGATATCCCTACCTGTTTGACTCGTAAGGTATAATATCTTCCTTATGACTTATGTTTTCCATCCCTTGCTTGCATGTATGATTGTCTGATTACTTGTCTGGTTATAGCTTGCCTGTGATTAATATAGCTTGTCCTTGTCTCTCTAGCCTCTTAATTAAATTCTGAGGACGAAATTCTTTTAAGGTGGGTAGAGTAGTAACACCCATATTCTGAAT
The DNA here is from genome assembly GCA_029216955.1 of Iris pallida. Taxonomy (NCBI): domain Eukaryota; kingdom Viridiplantae; phylum Streptophyta; class Magnoliopsida; order Asparagales; family Iridaceae; genus Iris; species Iris pallida. The sequence continues at coordinate 10,473,808 of JANAVB010004998.1, forward strand.
ACGTATTTTGTCAAGCTTGCATGCATTTCAGACCTGTATTTATTTTCTCAGATTTTGGCATGTACTTGTAATTGGCTTGACTTGCAGATTTTGGTTCTCGTAATTAGGTTTTACCTGGCTTGGTTTATTTTGTGGAGGAGAATTGGTTTGATTTGGTTTGGTTTGGTTTAACATGCATTGGAACACCTTAGCCTATGTTCAACCCTCATTCTACCATAACCCACCCTCCTTATTATCCCCACCTAACACTCTCTCTCCTCATTACTTCCCTCCATTAATTTCTTCTTCTTCTTCCTTCCTCTACACAACACTCCACCCATAGGCAAGTGCACCTTGCCACCACATGAGAACCATATTTTATTTGTTCATTAGCTAGATTAGGCCATGGTGATCAACATTAGTGCTTAACATTTTGTGATTTGGAGTCTCCATTGTTCTAGATCTAGGTTTTAACTATTTTTGGATTTATATGATTTTGATCTATTTTTGTTGGATTTTTGTGGGTTTTAATGCTTCCATGTGGAAGAGAATTCAATTTTACTCAAGTTAGACCCTTGGAAATCTAGATTTGGTTTTGATTTGACCATGATATGAAGATTTGAACTTTGGTGTTCTTGAAGAGTTCCTCTCGGTCTGGAGTAGAAGACTGCAGCCTACGCTCTTTAGCATAGTGCTGGACTGCGCATCCCCTCTCGGCCTGCGCTCTTTAGCGCAGCGCCGACCGTACTGCTTGCCCCTTGGCGAATTGCGCTCAGTCCCCTGCGCAGCTCACCCCTTCGCGGTTGGCTTCCGCACAATCTAACCCTGCGCGCTTGGACCCTGCACACTCCACCCCTGCGCAGTTCATTCCTGCGCCAACCATTCCTGCGCAGTTCATTCCTGTGCCAACCACCCCTGCGCAGTTCATTCCTGCGCCAACCATTCCTGTGTAGTTCATTTCTGCGCCAACCACCCCTGCGCAGTTCATTCCTGCGCCAACCATTCCTACACAGTTCATTCCTGCGCCAACCATTCCTGTACAGTTCATTCCTCCGCCAACCATTCCTGCGCAGTTTATTCCTGTGCCAACCATTCCTGCGCCATCCACTCCTGCGCAACCCGACCCCAAGGACCCTTGCGCAATCTGTCCAATCATGGAGATTTGGTTTTATTTTTTTCGTTAAGCTTGGCTCTTCTATAGCCCTGTATATTAATATTTTATTAGATATTTTACGCCTATTTTATATCCTTACGCCTTTTGTCATGAACTTAATTTTACTTAATATGTTTGGAATGACTATTGTACATGGCATGGTATGACAAGGAACCAGTATAACACGACAGTGACCCATAGTGGTGCACTCCTGACATGACCAACCTGACATGATAGTGGCCCGTCGTGGCGCACTCCTGCCAAGTACCCTGACATGATTTATCTTGATGCTGTTGCGACGGCTAACTTGACTCGTATAATCAACTTGACACCGTGGGTGTTCCTGCTTGCTTGCTTGTGCAATCCACTTGTCTTGTCTTGTATCATGTCTAGGATGTGACTCCCTGGTTCCCACGGTCAGGGATTCATACTGAATATGGATTAGGCTAATTACTAGATCAAACTATAGTTCATGAAGAATTTCCAGTCACAGGCAATCTCGTTATCTGGGCGCTCTTAATTGGACTTGTAGCTTGCCGACGAGTAGAGCACATTTCCAGTGCACTGTCATGTGTTGCACCCTCTAAGTCACCTAAGGTTATATCGTCTTCGGGGCGATATACCCAACCATACTCTCAACCCGCGGAAGGATAACTAGATGGTCTGCAGGGCTTGGGACTGGAAATTTCTCACTTACTTCTTGTTAGTAATTAAGGCTTGTGATAACCCTATTAGTTAAGTAGTAAGCCGTAGTAATTGCTTGGCCGCTTGTGAATGGATGGAGTCCAGCCTTGTCTAAGTCTTGTCTAGTCCCTGTACCTGGCTACTCTTGTACATGCTTGTTTTACTTATCTCTAACAATAAATGGGTAGAGACAGAGTGCTGTTCAGGCGAATGGTTACAACCTCGGTCCTTGTCTGGTTTAAGGGTTGTAACCTGGCTCCCGGAATGGTCCCACGTCACTAGTCGTTTATTGACCTATTGCACTCTTTATTTACTTGTACCTTCTTCCATTTCTTTTCTTATGTTCTGATATGCTGGCTTTTGTTCTTATTTCGTGGCCTCCTTTGTGGCACTTGCTCTTTCTGGGGTTTGACCCAGCTGGTTTTATGTGGCCAGATTTTGGAGCAGCTCCCGAGGATCTTTCGAACCTCCAGCCCGATGGTGGCGACTAGAAGGAACCCGGGCTACGAGTGGGTTTTCTATTTTGTTTCGATCACTCTATTGTAAAGTTATTCTTTTGAGGCGTTTAGCCGACGAGCACCTGTTAGCTCGATGCACTTTACTTACTGTCTGCCTACGGGCTGTAAACATGATTAACAAATCCTAGGGTTGATCATGTATGACTTAACTCTTGCTAGTCCCAGCATTTTGTACGACTAGCTTCATGATCAGCTGATATGTAATATTTGGGACGCCTTTTGTTGTATATTTGGTGGTCAAACATCTTGTGATCATATTACTTGCTTGAGATTGAGATAATAGGCTTGACCATAAGAGACCGTTGGCTTGTAGTAAACCCTCATATCTAGACAGCCGTGACCGTATAGTTGAGATGTATTCTATTTCAATATACGTAGCTGGCTATGTACGCCCCCGCTCTCCAGTATTCTGGTTCTGGGGCGTGACAATTGTTGACATATACTTTGCTAGATTTAGTAGACTTTGACTCCGACAGCATTTTTGAGCAAACCAGATTCCAATGTCCGGGTCAAAGGGTCATTTTGGGATCGGCTCATCAGAATCCAATTTTGGATAAACCGTTGGGTTTGCATCATCATTTTGAAATCGCTGAGATATAGTTTGCTAGATTTTGTAGATTTTGATGATGTTGATCCTGACACGAATTTTGGTGCAAGTGGGTCCAACGGCGTACCGTATTTGACCTAAAATTACCATTTCCTCCTGTATCTAGAATTGGACTTATGAGTAGTATATCTTAGATATCTTCCTTATTTCGGGAACATTGGTGATTTTTGTTTCAGCATCCGGAGATGTTCATGGAGAGTCATATGTTGGTATCTTTCTTGGACTTGACGATTTGCCTGCGGAACATCATCGGATTACTCCTTTACCCCAGGCAAGATACCTTACCATACTTGTTCTGTTTATATTCCTTGTATCTATGCTTATGTTGTTAGTTGGTGACACTGGTAGTTTATATCCAAGGATGACATGGATTTTATCGATGATGGCATCAATGTTATGGGTGCGTGCGTATGTGACTTAGAGTTAGTAGTCATACCTGAAAACTATGAAGTTATCTCAATAACTTCTATGACTCGACACGAGACATTACACAACACTGTGAGTGAGGGTTTACTGTGTTGGCACGAGCTTACGCATTTAACTGTTCATCGGTGTGAGTGGTTCATGTGTTGGTACATATGGAGTTAGCAGGTGCCTAGGCTAGAGATTAGCATTGAGTTATGGATTGTTTGAGTCAGGGATACGACTTGCACAGTTCATGGGTGGAAAAGACTACCAGTACACCTATGGGACAGACAATTATTTTATTTCAGCCTCAGTGGGACCCGGTTATGGGCTTGGTTACCCGGTTATGGGACATACATACGCTAGGGATATATCCGGCAGCGGCCACTAACTGCACGCTAGGTACGATCGAAAGGTATACTAGTGCATGTATATTTAAATCGGCTCATGATCCAACGTCAGCCCATGTTTCGACGTAAATTCTTTACTCACCTACGCATACGCTCCATAGTCGTCTTCAACATGCATTCACATAGAATGGTTAGTTCGTGTACTTATATCGGACCGTATCATAGGATAATGTCTTATCATGGGCTGGTATGCCATCCATTGATCAGGATTGGTCAGAGATATGGTTTACTGATTGATGACTGGATATTGGACCGTGCTATGATTCAGGTTGTTCATTTTATTCAGTTCATATTATGGCATTTATTTTTATATCTTGCTATGTCCTACTGAGGACTTGGTTATCTCTCTAGGTATTTGCTGAGGAGTTAGTACAGAGTAGCTGGGCAAGTGCTGCGTGTTGCATCGAGGGTTCAGGTATATATATATATATATATATATATATATATATATATATATATATATATAATATTTCCATTTACTCTTCCCTGTATACATTTCACCTTTATTTGTTTCATGCTGCCATGTGTCCTATTATTTCCAAGCTTATTCATTTCTCGAGCTTGTTCGAACATGTATATTACTGGGTGGCCAACTTTAATATATTATATTCATTCTTGGTATTCGTTTTATTACTGTGGATTGAGATATAGATAATCAGTTACTTTTAGTACCTTTGACAGCGTACTACGTCTATGATAAGTACATTAAATTAGAAACTTATCATAAATCGTATTAGATGGCATACCTGTGCCACAAGTTCCTGAATATATTTTGGAACTCGAGCATAACATGTTTTTGTGGTGGCCTATGCAGGTCGAGATAAATTGTTTCGATTACGTTACTGTACTGAAATAGTTAATTACGGGGGAGCCGACATATCTATTTACGGGGGAGCTACTCAATACAAACTACTCCCTTCAGCATGTTTTCAGGTATGAATGTTACGACATACAAATATCACTTTTGTCAATTATCAAAATGGAGGAGAATGTTAACCCAAACTGGATCACAGTCAACCTAATTTAGAGAATTAACAAAACAATATTTGACATGATCCAATACGACACATTGAGCTCAAAGTCAAGAACATCTTCTATAACATATCATGCTCAAGACAGATGTCATCAACAAGTTGATCATGTAATTGTACTTGTACTGAGTCTATACTTTTTATTTTATTGAATCTAGGAACATGTACGTTGAGTCGTACTGAGGTATCTTGAACCTAGACTTCACTCTCCAAGCTCCATCATACAAAATAAGACAATCATCAAACCAAACCAATCCTCTCATAGTCCATTGTATGTTCTAGCCCCATATAAACCGAATTCGGGCGGAACTCTACCTCCTAATTTTTAGTACGTTAATTTTTAGGGCTTGCTTAATACTAGTTGTCCAATGTTCGAAATTTTGAATTCTTAGGACAGAATTCTGGCCGAATTCTGCTTCCTCAGACTAGTATAAATAGAGCATGAATTCTCTCATTTCAAATTATCTCTCACCTTTAAATATTCAAGCTTTCTAAGCTCTACTACTACAAGACCTACTCTTCCATATCTCCAAAGCCACAACTCTCCTTAATCCAAGGTGCTCAGTACGATATCAGCTAGAAAGTGCAAGAGTGAAAGAAAAGTCACATGGACAATTCCAAGTTTCGCCCCTGCGAAGTTGTAATAAGTTGGTGTGCTCTTCTGAGTAAAAAACCGTGGTTGTACTCTATTTCACAAATAGTGGATTTCAATCCTGAGCGAGAGTTCTCAAGCCTGGACTAGTCCTCCACAAGGGTAACAGGTTAAATCACTGTGCTTGCGTATGCTTTTCTGTCTCTATTTATTTTCGTATTACTCTCTGATTACTTACTCTCTTGGTAGTTGATTTTCTGGACTTAATATAGAGTTACATTTTTAATTGGTTATTATCGACACAAACTCTATTCACCCTACACTTAACTTCAATTGGTATCAGAGCTCTGTTCTCTTGATAATTGATTAACATCCTAAGAGCTGATCCAAGGCAACCACTCAACCTATATTTACCAACTATGGTGAGGGATAGTCCATAAATAGGCCACCCACATTTTATGGAACCAACTACACCTATTGGAAGACTAGAATGCGTTTCTACCTAAAGTCTCTAGACTTTAATTTACGAACCATTGTCACTGATGGTTACAAGAAGCCTACTAGAACTGTTGTCGAGGGGAATCTCATAGATAAACTACCGACAAATATACTGACCAAGAAAAGAAACATGCTAGTCGAGATTTTAGGGCTATTAATGCTCTCTTCTGTACTATAGACAAGACTGAATTCAACAGGGTCTCTACATGCTCCACCTAACACGAAGTATGAAAGCTTCTAGAGGTGACCTATATTGAAGGAACCACACTGGTGAAAGAATCAAAAATCAGTCGTCTAACACAGGAGTACGAAGCTTTCAATATGAAGCCCAATGAGATGATCAAACAGATGATCACTAGATTCCTCGACATCGTCAACCCTCTATCTTCTCTTGGTAAGGACTACTCCAACCATGAAAAGATATGCAAAGTGCTATAGGGACTAATGAAGAACTGGAACCCTAGAGCCACGGCGATAATAGAAGGCAATGATCTCACCACCATGTCTCTGGAAACTTTGGTGGGAACACTGATGTTGCATGAGCTCGATCTCAAAGACTTTGAAGAAGCGGCTCCGAAGGAAAAGGAAATTGTACTAAGGGCTCATCGCCGAAAGACTACTCCAGAAGATACCGAATACGATAATTCTGAAGGTGATGATCAAGTACTGATGGTCCGCAACTTCAAGAAGTTTCTTCGCTCAACCAAAGAAAGAAGAAACAACACAAAGAAGACGATGAAGTGCCTATTTGTTTTGACTGTAAGAAGACGGGGCACGTCAAGAATGATTGTGCTACTGCAAAGAAAGGAAGCCGATATGAAAGATCGTACAAGAGGCCAACCTCTCAGAAATATGCCAACACAAGTATTTGGCACGAGAATGAACCCAGTGACTCAGAAGAAGAGGACTCTCCCCAAGATACAGTAAACGTCTGCCTAATGGCAACGTCCGAAAAGGTAACAAACGATCCTCTTGATGACTTTACATTTGGTGAACTTGGTGATGCTTTTAGTGACTTGCTTGAAGATCATAAGAAGTTGCTTCGCAAGTATAAACATGAAAAGGATAAGATCAAAACTCATAAAGTTGAGATTCATAGACTTTCAAGTTTACATGATAATGTTAGGGACACCCCACCCACGGATAACACTGAGGAGGTATCTAAGCTTAAATTAAGCTTACATGATGCCAAATCTCGCATTGAGAAACGAACATGTGATATTACAGCACTCAATAAAGAACTTCCAGACGAGAAAATTAAGTATAATATTGATGTTGAAAGAATTGATGCTTTAACTGCCAAGTATAATTATATGTGCGACACCTCTAAAATATTAGAGATCAAACTGGGGAAACAAGTTGTTCAGCCTCAAACCTAGTCTCACAGTCACAACATGTACACTAAAAAAATTGTTTGTTCAACACAGAAACACATATTCTCATGCTGCACATAATTATGCTTTTATTACACTTATGCACATGCAGCACGAAGAATACCCACAAATACACATGGCACACATAGACATACTCCTATGCACACACATTCTCATGCAATACATCAAACACATAGACATCACTAATATCCTGTCCTAACACGAATATACATGATACAATGTACTATTGTGGTAAACATGGACATACTTTACCATAGTGTAGAATTAGAAGATTAGTTAATTTAAAACTGTCTGTATGGGTACCAAAGACTAATCTTTCAGGACCCTCAAAGATTTGGGTACCAAAAGTCACTTCTATTCATTGTGTAGTTGGACCTTCCTTCATCTTCTAGAAGCAAGTAGATTCTCGATAGTGGGTGCTCGTGACACATGACTGGAAATGCAAATCTATTCGCAACACTATCGATGAAGAGGAAAGGATATGTATCCTTCGAAAATAACTTGAAAGGTTATATCATAGGTAACATTACTATTGGCAATCCTCCTTCTTCCGTAATTAAGGATGTCTATTTAGTTACCGAGTTAAAGCATAACCTGCTCAGCATTAGTTATCTTGCTGATCATGGATATGATATTAACTTTGGCAAAACTAAATGCTCTATATATGATAGATCATCTGGAGACATCATTTTTGAAGGGATAAGAGAAGATAATATATATGTATTCTATCTTTCTAGAGATACTAACAATGCAGGAAGATGCCTCTACGCTGACAAAGATGAATGACTTTTTTGGCATATGCGTCTTGGTCATGCAAATATGGATACCATATCAAGTCTGTCAACTAAGAAGCTAGTAAGAGGAGTACCTGACATTACCTTCAAAAAGGATATGGTATGTGCCGAATGTGAGAAAAACAAAGCTACCAAATCCTCTCTTAAATCCATCAACTCTGTAAGTACTACTAGACCTTTGCAACTGATTCATACGAATTTATTTGGTCCAAGTAGAGTAGCCAGTCTTGGTGGAAAACTCTACGCTTATGTAATTATTGATGATTTTTCTAGATTTACTTGGGTTTTCTTCCTTGCAAATAAAGTGATACTAATTTTGTTTTCGAAGTTTTTGCTAAAAATGTTCAAAACGAAAAAGGCTTCATCATTACTCGATTTCGAAGTGATCATGGCGGCGAATTCAAAAACTTCGATTTCAAAAAGTTTTGTGACTCAAATGGTTTTAATCATGAATTTTCATGTCCTAGAACTCTCCAACAAAATGGTGTTGTGGAGGGAAAAATAGGACTCTTGGTGATATGGCTAGAGTCATATTGAATCAATTTTCTCTTCTAAAATACTTTTGGGCTGAAGCTGTCAGTACAACATGCCATGTTTTGAATAGGGTGTTGATTCGACCTATTTTGAAGAAAACTCCCTATGAACTTTGGTTCGGTAGAACACCAACTATTTCTTATTTTCGAGTGCTTGGTTGTCGCTGCTATATCCTTAATACCAAAGACAACTTAGGCAAATTTGATGCCAAAGCTGACGAAGTTATTTTTTTTGGTTATGCTGCCAAGAGTAAAGGATACAGAGTGTTCAACAAATTCTCTATGATTGTTGAAGAATCTGCTAGTATAACCTTTGATGAGAATAATAGTACAGCTGCTCTTTCCGATGACGATGATGACATACTTATCAGACCATCTACTTCTACACCCGTGGATACAACACTTGTAACCAGTTCTCTGGAAGGCTTACCAAAGAAGTTTTATTTTACACCATCACATCCGAAAAACTAAGTAATAGGTGAGGTATCAAAAGGAGTAAGTACTCGATCATCTGTTAGAGACACTATAACTAGCATTGCATTTATTTTTCAAATAGAACCCAAAAATGTTTTAGAAGATTTCTCTAATGAATTTTAGATATCGGCAATGCAGGAATAACTCAACCAGTTTGAAAGAAATCAAGTTTGGGAACTTGTTCCTAAACCTGTTGATCATTCGATCATCAGTACTAAATGGACTTTTCGTAACAATGTCAATGAGGACAGTTCAGTCACACATAACAATGCCCGTCTCGTACCTCAAGGATACAACCAAGAGGAAGGTATCGACTACGATGAGACCTACGCTCCAGTTGTACGACTTGAATCAATTCGCATGCTTTGTGCATTTGTAAATTTTTAAACTTTTTTAAATAAATGTCAAAAGTGCTTTTCTTAATGGCTTTATTAAAGAAGAAGTATTTGTAAAGCAACCTCCTGGTTTTGAAAATCACAAATTTCCCGGCCATATTTTCAAACTTAAGAAAGCTCTCTATGGCCTCAAACAAGCCCCTCGAGCTTGGTATGAACGCCTTAGCACTTTCTTACTTGATAAAGGATTTTCAAAAGGAAAAATTGACACGACACTGTTCTTAAAATCTCTTGATGACAACATTCTCTTAGTACAAATTTATGTGGATGATATCATATTTGGGTCTACTAATGAGGTCCTGTACCAAGAGTTTGCCAAGTGTATGCAGAATGAGTTTGAGATGAGCATGATAGGGAAGCCCAACTACTTCTTTGGACTGCAAGTCAGACAATACTCACAAGGCGTCTTCATCAGCCAATTAAAGTATACAAAGGATATTCTGAAGAAGTTTGATCTTGATAACATCAAACCAATCAGTACTACTATGGCTATTACAACAAAACTATAACGTGATGAAAGCGGCAAACCTGTTGATCCACGTAAGTATCAAGGTATGATTGATAATCTACTTTATTTAATTGCTAGTTGTCCCGATATCATGTTTAGTGTTTGCTTCTATGCTCGATATCAAGCTAACCCGAAGGAATCATACATGACCGCGGTTAAGCATATCTTTTGATATCTTAAAGGGACTGTTACGGTGGGCTTGTGTTATCCCAAAACCACTTCCTTTAACTTAATCAGATATTTTGATGCCTATTTTACGGAATAAAAAGTCCACCGTATGAGTACCAGCGGCACGTATCATTTATTAGGTAAAGCTTAAAGACTTTAGTCTCTTGGTTTAGCAAGAAGCAGAACTCTGTAGCACTATCCACAACGGAAGCTGAATATATCGTAGTTGGACATTGTTGTGCTCAGATTCTGTGGATGAAGTAAACCCTTGAAGACTACAATTTACTGTTTAAGCATATACCAATATTCTGTGGTAACACTAGTGTAATCAACCTGACCAAAAAGCCAGTATGTCACTCACGCACTAAGCACATAGAAATTAGACATCATTTTTTTTGCGATCATGAAACACATGGCACTATTAACTTAGAATTTATTGACACTGATCATCAGTTAGCAGACTTTTTCACAAGACCATTAACCGAAGAACATTTTAATTTTCTTCGTCAAGAATTAGAAATTTTGGATGAAAATATTATAATATACATTGTACCTGCATAAATAACTGTTAAAACATAATCGTACATGGTAAAATTAATTAGGGTACAAGCCGAATGGGCCCTTCTGACAACAAGGCTTAGAGGCCTAAGCGACACGGTGTACTAGTCTTCGGATTACCGCTAGCTGGGATCCGGTCCCTACAGCTAACCTGAGGCAATTCACTTATACTGATCTTTGTTTAACAAAGTTTGTCGCAAGGTTTAATTTATTTTCATGGCTTATATAATTCATAATTGTTAATTCAAGACCATTCTTTATGTCTTTTATTATTATTTTTAGCCTTTTGGAGTTCTGGAACCAACCCCACAGAACTCGGGCCGAACTCTGCCTAGGACAGAATTCGGGCCAAACTTTGTGTACGAGGTACCAGAACCTTCAGCCAATCATGGCCATTCATCCGATTTGATCCAAGGGCCACTATTTATCTAGTATGGCCGGTCCTACTCTTCATATGCACGAATTTGGGCTCTCTCTCCACATTGCTACCACCTTCAACCTCTCTTCAAAGCCTTTTTCTCCAAACCCTAACCATAGAGACTCCATTGTTGGTGCTATTTCTTCTTCAAAACCTAAGATTTCAAGGTTTTTGGATATTCTTTTCAATTCTACTTCATTATTTTGAGGTATAAACTTCTGTTCTCCTACATGATAGCCAGTACAACATGGCCCGGCATCCCACGATGCCATATCCTACGGATCGGGACCCTTCTCGTGAAGGCTACCGAATTGACGACCCATGGGCCTTACGGTATTTGGATCCTGATGCGGCGTTTGTTGATCCTTGTCCCTCTGCTAGAGAGCCGTCCGAGTTAGCCGGTCCATCACGTTCCTATGCTCCATGATGGTTGTGGTCTTCTACCTGCTGCTGCTGCTGCTGCTGCTGATATTCACATTAGTTATGTTTTTATCATTTTCATGTATTAGCACTCTTTGTACTATATTTTTAGACTTCAGTTTATCATGTATGAACTTTTAGTTATTTCCTTTAGGTTTGTCAAAACTGCTTAGCTGTCTCTTATGATAATTGGTTATGATTATGAATTGTGTGCTTGCTATCGTCACTTTGCCACATTTTTCTCTCTTTACCGGGGAGCTATGATTCATTTTGCTAAATGACAAAGGGGGAGCAGCATATATATTTGGTCGATATGATCTTATATGTTGTTGAAATTTGGCTGATAATGATCTTATATGTTTTGGATATTATATAATCTTGGATATTATGTTGCGCTTGGAAAAAGATTTTTGTATCAGGACAAAACCAAAATAGTTAATTACGGGGGAACCGACCTATATATTTATGGGGGAGCTACTCAATCAAAACTACTCCCTTCAACATATTTCTAGGTATGAATGTTACGACATGCAAATAACATTTTTGTCAATTATCAAAATGGGGGAGATTGTTGACCCAAAATGGATCACAGTCAACCCACTACTAAAATATATCGAATTAGCGACTGCCATATCCGTCGCTAATCAGTCGATAAATCAACTTAACGACGGCTAACCGACGGAATTTGGCTAAAAAAATCCGTCGGGAAATAGCTCGTTGCTAAACAAAGTCCGTCGCTATTCTGTCGTCATTCGACTGCTTAGAGACGGATTGCCGTCATCAAGGACCGAACATTTAGCGACGGCTAGCCGACGGATTGCCGTCAAATCAATTATCAAAAAGTTTTTGATACTACTTTTTAGTGACGGACAGGTCCGTCTGTAATATGTCGGTAACTGCGTATCATAGAGTTTCTAATATGAAAAATCTGACGCGAATTCGTCGCTAGCCGTCGCTAATACTCGACAGAAGAACGACGGTGTAGCGACGGAATATTCGTCGCTTAGGTTCTGGAAATCTTTATATTTCTAGAACCTTGTCGACTGATAATCCGTCGCTAATCTGCCGACATCCGTCGCTAACTGAAAATTCTACAGTTAGTGATGGAATATTCTGTCACTCAGTCGTCACCTTTTGTCGCAAGTCCATTGCTAACTGGAAAATTTTTGAAAAAAATTTACATGAAACACAGCATTCCTTGTTCGTACAACATCTGAAAAATCGAACATCACAATATGCATCACACCTCACACAAACCCACAAACCAATATACCTCACACACCAATATACAAATATCTATTACAAATACATCACACAAACCAACATATATCAATGAACGAACAAACAAATATACATCACACACCAATATACAAATATCTATCGCAAATACATCACACAAACCAATATACATCAATGAGACCCGTAGCAACCCTCTATTGAATTTCTATATAATAAAAGTCTAGGAAATAGCATCCAAAAACATCCATGTCTATAAAATAACCATGTCTAAAAAATAAAAATCCGTCAAGAGTTGTAAAACCATCCAAGTAAAATCCATAAATAAGTCTACCGGAAACAAATTCGGTCAAAAATCATTTCATATATATATATATATATATATATATATATATATATATATATATATATATATATATATATATTATCCTCTACGTACGCGCAGAGAGATCTTCCTCCTCAGCCACTTCGCATAAGTAGGATCCACGCCAGCAAGCTCAATATCCATAGGAGATGGATGACTGGAACTCCCGGTACAACTGCCCTCTAGTGCTACCTCCACCATCACAGCAGGAGGTGGTGGCACTACCTCCTTAGCAGTAGGTACCACTACCGACTCTGCAGCAGGAGGTGGCACTACCTCCTCACCAGTAGCACCACAACCGACTCAGCAGCAGGAGGTGGCACTACCTCCTCCTCAGCAGCAGGACGTGCCACTACATCCTCAGCAGCCATCTGTGCCTCTCTCAAGCGGCGTCCTCGGGTCTTGGGTGCCATCTAGTAAGATTGATGAAAACATGGAAATTAATTATGGATTAAACAAAATGGCAATATTAGACGTGTAATATGGAAGAATCATTGTTGTATGAAAATGACAGTATTAGACGTCCTCTACATCCTCATCTTCCTCTTTCTCCTCATCTTCGCTTTTATTTATTTTATTTTCCTCTTCGGCTACTTCAACCTCTTCGGATACTTCAACCTCCAATGGTGAATGGTCCTCAGCAATCTTACCTTAAACTTGAAGCCATTAACGACATAGCCTGACAGTACGGAATGAGTCTGACAACCAGGATATAGAGGAGTATCTGCATCGTACACCATATCCTGTCTTTCCATATATAGTTCACCTTGCGATGACCACAGGCCGTAATTACGTACGAAACCCATACGGGTCAAATGATCTCTCACAGTCACCACTTCTTCGTAACGTCTATTGCGACAAGGATCGGTATCAGAAGACAAAGTAAACAGAATTACAATTAAAAATATATTGTCCGATACCGACCCCCCTATACTTCGTCGCTCTACTTCCCCTGCTTCTCATGAAGGCCCCTCTTTGATCCCTCTCTACTTCCCTGCTTCTCATTCGACTCTCACAGCCTCCTATTCCATATCATATGATATCCATCTCAACCAAAGAGCAGAGAAGTATAAAAATATTAATATTAACCAAGGATCGGTATCAGAATCAGTATCACCATGAATCTCATGGCTTGTTCTAACAAAGCATAATATAAAACCAAATGTGAAGCAGAGCTTCACATTCACAATATTAGAAGGAAAAAAAAATTCGATTGGTGGTAGGACGAGCCAGAATCCAGAAAAAATTTGCGATTGGTGGTAGGGCGATACAGAATCCTTTGAAAGTATTCTGGCTCGTCCTACCACCAATTGAAATTTTTTTCCTTCTAATATTGTGAATGTGAAGCTCTGCTTCACGTTTGGTTTTATATTATGCTCTGTTAGAACAAGCTATGAGATTCATGGTGATACTGATTCCGATACTAATCCTTGGTTAATATTAATATTTTCACACTTCTCCATCCTTTGGTTGAGATGTATATTATATGATGTTGAATAGGATGCCTCATGACCCGAATGAGAAGAAGGGGAGTAGGGACGCTCACTCTATACACTCATCCGCCTACGATATACACTCTATACACTCTTACTTATGCAAGCCTTTTAAGGTAATCAACATTATACTAGATTTCTGAAAAAAACTATAACTCTGATAGGCCCAAAAGACTTGGCATAAGTAAATTTAATATTCAACACTTACCTAGCTACTACTAAGATATCTTATATATATCCTTCTAGGATACTCACTCTATACCGATATCTTAAATTTATTTTTCAACACTTACATACCGCCTCGACACCGCCTAGACGCCTAAGAGATCAATATCGATACTCATAGAAATAGTCTGAAAACAATACCAATTCCAATACTCTAATCCGAAACCGCCTACTAAGATATCTTATTTATATCCTTGTACGATACTCCGATCTGAAACCGCCGATACTACCGATATCGCCAATACTAATACTCATAGGAATAGTCCAATACCGATTCCGATACCGATACTTTGAACCTTGATAATAAGTTTATATATATATACTAATTTATATACTATTATACGATACTCCGATCCGAAACTGCCGATACTACGGATATCGCCGATACCAATACTCATAGGAATAGTCCGATACCGGTTCCGATATTTTGAACCTTGATACTAATTTTATATATATATATATATATACTAATTTATATACTATTCTACGATACTCCGATCCGAAATCGCTGATACTACCGATATCGCAGATACCAATACTCATATGAATAGTCTGATACCGATTTCGATAACGATACTTTGAACCTTGATACTAAGTTTATATATATATACTAATTTATATATCCTTCTATGATACTCTGATCCGAAACCGCCGATACTACCGTTATCGCCAATACCAATACTCATAGGAATAGTCCGATACCGATTCCGATACCGATACTTTGAACCTTGATACTAAGTTTATATATATATATATATATATATATATATATATATATATATTTTATATATATATATATAAATATATATATATATTCAGTGAACACTAGATTTTATTCATAATAGAGTGAGTAGCAACTCGGGTTACAAAAGATTGTCAATGACTAGTGTTTACATTTGATAGTGGCCTTTGAAATTTGTCGATGAACTTCACCAATCAACTTATCAGACGTGAAGGAGTATTATTCATATCACCATTTTTAGCGATTCTTCCATAATACCCATATCTTTGCTACCACCGCGATTTCTTTCCTGCGTTTTTCCTCTTTCTCCACCACGAACGAAGTCTTTGCAAGAAGCTGTTACCTCTACATTGTATGTAATAGGTTTGTTGAACTGACTTCCATACTACAGTAGCCAATTCACCCTCATGAAGTATATGCTCCAAAGATTATGAGGAAGTGATACTAAGTTTATATATATATATTAATTTATATACTATTCTACAATACTCCGATCTGAAACCGCCGATACTACTGATATTACCAATACCAATACTCATAGGAATAGTCTAATACCGATTCCGATACCGATACTTTGAACCTTGATACTAAGTTTATATATATATATATATATATATATATATATATATATATATACATAAAAATATATATATATATATATATTTTGTATATATATATATATATATATATATATATATTTTTATGTATATATATATATATGTATATATATATATATATATATATATATATATATATATATATATATATATATATATATATATATATATATATACAAAAACTAATTTATATACCGATACCAATACTCATAGGAATAGTCCGATACCGATTCCGTTACCGATACTTTGAACTTTGATACTAAGTTTATATATATAATAAGATTATATTCCGATACTGATACTTTGTGCGTGTGTGTGTGTGCGTGTGTGTGTGTGTATGTTTGTGTGTGTGTGTGCGTTACTACCGTCCCCAGCCCCGGGCCCCAAACCCCCATCCCCACCACCTCCGACCGTCATCCCCACCACCGCGACTCCCACCCCCACCCCAACCCCCACCCCCACCACCGTCGACCGCCATCCCAACTGCCGACCCGAAACCCGTCGCCCCCCGCCGCCCCGACCCGAACCCCTTCCCCCAGTGACCCCCACCCCCACCACCGCGACCCCCACCCCCACCACCACCGGCCCCTGCCTCCCCCCGTCGCCCCGACCCGAAACCCCCCCGTCCCAGCGACCCCCACCCCCACCACCGCGACCCCCACCCCCAACACCACCGACCCCCGCCTCCCCCTGCCGCCCCGACCCGAACCCCCCAGCGACCCCCACCACCACAGGGCCCCGCCTCTCCCCGCCGTCCCGACCCAAACCTTCCCAGAGACCACCACCCCACCACCGCGACCCCCACCCCCACCACCACCGACCCCCGCCGTCCTACACCGCCACGACCTCCGAGAGTGAGAGAGAGAAAGAGAGAGAAGATTACATGGAGAGAGGGAGAGAAAGTCTGCGGCCGGAGAGAGAGAGAGAGAGAGAGAAAATTTGGGGAGGAATGAAAAGTTTCTCCCCCGTTGGCTTAATTTAAGTTAGGACTGGATATTTAGCGATGGACTGGTGACGGATATATTCCGTCGCTACCTGGTCACTATACCACCGTAGTTGGCCGATGGAATATCCGTCGCTATGTGGTCGTTAAATTTTGCGACAATTTGTGTCAACATTTCCCGCCAACTTTTGCCAACTAAGTGACAGCATAGCGACGGAATCTTCATCCGTCGCTACATCTCTGTCGACTTAACGACGAATTGGCGACCTTTGCTCGCCCTTAAGATAAAATAAAAAATTATCGACATTTCGACGGCAATCAGTCGAAACTTTGTCGGTAGTCGATCGCTAATAGCGACGGACAGAATCCGTCGCTATATGTCCGTCACCAAATGGCGGTATTTTGGCAGTGAACCTAATTTAGAGAATTAACAAAACAATATTTGACATGATCCAATACAACACATTGAGCTCAAAGTCAAGAACATCTTCTACAACATATCAAGCTCAAGACAGACGTCATCAACAAGTTGATCATTGTAATTATACTTGTACTGAGTCTATACTTTTCATTTTATTGAGTCTAGAAACATGTACTGAAGTCTAGCTATCTTGAACCTAGACTTCACTCTCCAAGCTCCACCATACAAAATAAGACAATCACCAAACCAATCCTCTCATAGTCCATTGTATGTTCTGGCCCCATATAAACCGAATTCGGGCCGAACTCTGCCTCCTAATTTTTAGGATGCTAATTTTTAGGGCCAGCTTGATACTAGCTGTCCAATGTTCAAAATTTTGAATTCTTGGGACAGAATTCTGGCCGAATTCTGCCTCCTCAGACTAGTATAAATAGAGGTTGAATTCTCTCATTTCAAATCATCTCTCACCTTCAAATATTTAAGATTTCTAAGCTCTACTACTCCAAGCCCCACTCTTTTATATCTCCTAAGCCACAACTCTCCTTTGCCGACGGTGCTCAGTACTATATCAGCTAGAAGTTGTGTGCAAGAGTGAAAGAAAAGTCACTTGGACAATTCCAAGTTTTGCCCCTGCAAAGTTGTAAGAAGTTGGCGTGCTCTTCTGAGTAAAGGCACATGGTTGTACCCTATTTCACAAATAGTGAATTTCAATCCTGAGCGAGAGTTCTCAGGCCTGGACTAGTCCTCCACGAGGGAAACCAGGTTAAATTACTGTGTTTGCGTATGCTCTTCTGATCTCTATTTATTTTCGCATTACTCTCTGATTACTTACTCTCTTGGTCGTTGATTTTCTGGACTTGATATAGAGTTGGATGTTTAATTGGTTATTATCGACACAAACTCTATTCAGCCCCCTCTAGAGTTGCCTACACGTAACTTCAGAATCTCTTGTAGACAATTATTTAGGGCATATAGGAGTTGGATAAACGACTCCACTAGATGGATCGATATGATATGAGTGACACTTCTATCAAAGTTTAGTTTCTATAGGAAAAATCCCTTGATTGAAAGAGAGACCCCTTGAATGGAATCGAATTAGAGGTTTACGTATTTGTAAGACTCCGGATATGATTAGAAGACTGCAAGGATCGATTTTGGGACTAGACGAAGATAAGAATAGTGTTAATCCTATAAAGAATTTTCTTTGAGATATGACTTAAAGAAAGGATAATCCAATAAGCAATGAATTCGTGGTTCAATTTTAGCCTATAAATCTAGAAAGTCTTACGTAGAGGTTATAGGAACTAGGTGATTAGCTAAGGTGGTTAGGCCTATAAGGACACCCCTCTAAGATAGGATGTGGAATAGAGAATAATGCAGGGTTTAACCATAAAGGAAGACATAAGGATCATTATTATAACATATACCAGTTGACTAGGGAAATTAGATAGAGTTCTGGAGAAAATTATTATAAGACATACCAGTTGACTAGGGAAGTTACAGAAAAATTCTTGGATCATAAGGATTAGACTTGAAGGGAGACAACTTGAAAGTTTTAAGGGATAATAGCAACTAAAGTTCGAGGACCCATCATGATGAACAAATTAGTAAAGCATGATGATCATGAGTAGATATAAGCTTTGAGAGTTGTACTAAAATTTTTGGAATTTTTGCCTTGAGGATACAAAAGCAGGAATATAACATATTAGAAAAAGAAAATTTTCTGTGATGATGAAGTACCACCATCGGAAGAGTATTATCAATTTAATAATATTAGAGAGAAATATGATCGATGAATATGTAAGACTAAGTTAGACCAGTCAACCATCTTTATAGTGGTTGAGTCAACCTTGAATGAACTATTGGAGATAATAACTTGAAGAACGATCAATAGAGTTAGACTATGATAGAAGTATTAGATAGAAATACTTACTCGACCAAGCCTTAAATTTTTTCTAGTAGATAGTTAGGCGTGCATGTGAAAAACGTATAATTACTTATGGATAGATAAGGTAGAACATTGGTTAGGCTGTTATTTGACATGACTTAAGGCTTGTGAAAGCATAGCATAGAGTTTCAGGCTGATCAAGTTTAAGAATTGATCATGGTCTTCAACAATTAATCGTAGCCAAGGGTCTAAGAATAAAGTTAGAGCCATACCTCAAAAGGGGGACTAGTAGGCCCTTTGTTGATGCAAGTTGGTTAGAAACCCTAGAGGATTGCAACTGGAATATTGCTTTAGTTTGAAGATAAGTAGTAGATATACAAGAGGAGAGAATTATAAGGAACAATACGTTTAGTCCGAATAAATGAAGATGAATAAAATTGAAACTTCTAAAAAAGGGTTATCGAGATGAGGATTATAGCCATAGTTATCTATGATGACATAAGGAGGATTATAGAGATAAACCATACCTTAATTTGAGATCCATATAAAGAATGAGGAGATTATCTCTAAGAGAGAAACGATACAAATTTATGACACATATAGTTAAGGTTAGAAAAATGATAATAAAATGCTAAGATGTTGATATGAAAAAAATTGTAAGCACCTGATCAAGATTATGGCATCATATGAGAAGAAAAGATTTCAAGATGGTGAGGTAGAGTTACCCTAATAGATTGATTAATGGGATCTAGAGTAGTGTTGTGCATAGTAGATGATACATTAAATGTTGTGTATTTTTAAGGATAGAGGACAGTATGAGTAGCTTGATATTGAGTTAGCGAAAATTACAATTAAGAAGAAATAAAGTGTACTAATGGAAACGGGACGATATCAAGGACTTTCGAATACTATGAGTTGATTATGGATTAACATTGGCTAGCCATATTTGACGGACCATATGTTATCCTAGTAACCTGATAGATAGGCTAAACCATAATATGAATTGGTGGACAATTACTTCAGCTTGCTTGATTTTTATATTATTCTAGGTGACCGAAAGTTGTTGTTTTAGGCGTACCCCTATTCTTTCCTTCCTATTCCTATGTTTGTAAATCACAGAATCACGATTTAGCAATTTGACCGTCCTAAGAAATATGATTAAGAAGACCCAATTCCTCCTAGCCATGTCTTGATCTCCAATCCAAAACCTTGATTTCATACCTCTTCTATCTAATGTTCATATTACCCTAGAAGTCATTCCTTCTAAATTCCTAATCAAGTATCTACCTAGTCGTACCTTATTCTTGTGGAAATTTTCTTCTAGAACTTTTTAAAACTCTTCGTACTATGATCTGTAACTCCTTTGTTCGCAATTCTTCTAAACTTGCCTCCTCGCTATGATCTTATAAATCACCCGACGACACCTCACTCCATATATGTACAACCGAGGTAATTCCTTCTAACTTATTGAAATCCTGACCCATATAGGAGTAGCACCAAATTGTTAGTTGTTCCCTCATAAAGTAATTGACTAACAGTATCGTGATAGTATCTAAGTTCCCTTAGATTTTTGCAGACTGTAATACATAAATCCTCATATTCCTTTCCAAAACCTTGCTAGTAGAATCACGATCATAGCCTTGTTGTTGCATTTATAAAGATGATGTGTAGTTAGAATTTAGTAGGATTTGCATCCTAGATATTAGTGGCATCAGTATCCCACATGAACCATGTACGACTAGTCATGCTTGATTCCCTAGATATTAATCTTATATCATTCTTATACTATATCTTAATATAATTTCGAGGATGAAATTCTCTAAGGTTAGTAGATTGTAAGTCCCCGAGAATTTATGGTTTATTTTTTTATTTTTAAATGAATTATTTTCAAAAACTATTTTATTATAATTAGACAAGTTTAATTTTTGGAGCGCAAGGAGTGTTAATCTCTCGAAACGTTCTTTATGAGTTTTGATCTAGACAAGTATATTTTTATTTGATATATCATGTCCCACTCAAACTTGTTCTCTTGTATTCTATTTACATCGTACAACTTTCGGGTCAATTTAGGCCATTTGACCATCTACCGTAAAATATGACCTAACTTCCAATTTAATTTTGGGGCTCGACATCGGTCCAAGCTAATTGACCCAATACATGGTTATGGCCTATTTTGAGCCTACTACGCACATGCCACTTGCGTACCATCAAATGAGCTCCCACATGCTCCTATTTTATCAATGATTATAATTGACTTAATTTGTACTCATGACCACACCTAGCCCAATATTGACCCAACCAGACCCAAATAAACCTAATCCGAACTACTTATGACTCCCTCATGACCACCCAAACACATAACACCATATTCTCCCCTATAAAAGATCAAAC
The DNA here is from genome assembly GCA_029216955.1 of Iris pallida. Taxonomy (NCBI): domain Eukaryota; kingdom Viridiplantae; phylum Streptophyta; class Magnoliopsida; order Asparagales; family Iridaceae; genus Iris; species Iris pallida. Next base: position 10,495,667 of record JANAVB010004998.1, read on the forward strand.
ACCTAGTCTACCCTCTCCAAAACCCAATGGACAACTCCATTGACCTCACCCCCTCAAAAATGGTGTAACCCATGGCTCACACTACCAACCTCACATTGAATGCAACACATATTAGGGCAAGCCAAAGGGTGGTTGCCTTTCTCTTCCATCTATCTCTCACTTGTCATTTTCATGTCAAGACAAAATATAAACCTAAATCACCCTCTCACACATCACCCCTTATTTGAAAAGATTCCCTCTCACTTTAAACACACTCAACCACTCCTTCCATTTTTAAACAACACCATCCCTATGTGGCCAACCAATCCCTCCCTCTCCATGCTACTACTTCTTTTTCTTCTTCCTCATTACAAACCCTATATATTTCCTTCCCTAACTCCTCTTCCACACTACTTCTACTACTCCTCCATTGTCCTTCTCCCTCCACACCCTCATCCACCCTCATCTTCACCTTCTTCTTCTTCTTCTCCTTCTTATTGGTTGTTGTTGTCGCTGCATATGGTCGCCGCTATGTCATGCGACCACGTGCACCTACTGCGCAGCCGTTCTCCCCTCTGGAGCATCACTGGCGAGCCCATCATGCATGTGCCCATACGCGGTTGCTCCACGCGTGCAGTAGCTGCTACTACGACTGATGCTGTCGCAGCTGCTGTGTGGAGGCATCCCTCTATTCGAGCGTCGACGACCGCCAAGTAGTCCTAGATCGGCCATGCAACCAGTGAGCCTTGGGACGCCCCGTGCGCCCCCTCCCCCGGTTTTGTGGTACTACGTCGTTCTCATTGTGGCATACACCTGTACGTGTCCTTCCCCCGCGAACGACGTGGTCGTGCACGTTGACGGCTACAACTGCCCGCCCTCTACCATGTTGTAGCCGCGGGTCGCCCATGAATGCCTCCGTATGGCCGCCCATCCTGGCCAAAGCACCCCAAGCAGTCGATTCCAACTTTGGAGTCGGAATCCCGTCGACGCGCACGAATCGTGTAGTCAGAATTTGTGACTCAAAATAGTAAATTAGTGCATATTTTTTGGGCGATCCGACCGTTGGATCGTCAAACTCTTTTCTTTGCTGCAATCTCAGTATATAGCTCTACTAGTACCTAAAATTTTAGCAGTTGATTCTGTCATTTGCCAGGTCAAAATCAGCCACCAAGTTATCCGAATAATTATATTTTTTGTACGGTTTCATGGAGCCAAATTTATGGATTTTTTTCTTCGCCAACATAGCTCTGTTTGGCCAACCAGCAGTTCTTATATACTGCTGGTATAACCAACTTCTTGTTATAGAAATTCTATTCCATTGTGAGCTCGTTTGATTAGTTGAATTTGACGCCAAATTTGGCCGTTCAAATTCGTTATTTACAACTTATAAAATTTGAATTTGGGACCCGAGACTCTGGATTCCAATTCTGACACCACTAATGGACTTGTGGCATCGTTCTAGCCTAAATTTATATATAGTTTGCTAGATTTGAAGGACATGGGCCCCGGTACGCATTTTGGTGCAAATTGGGTCCCACGGTCTGAGTCAATGGATCATTTTGTGATCGGTGAAGAACAAATAGGCAACTCTAGAGGGAGGGGTGAATAGAGTTTATGACAATAATATCCAATTAAAAATTAAAATCTTTCACCAACAATAAATAATCAGAGTAAATACAAAAATAGTAAAGAGCAAGAAAGCATACGCAAACACAGCCGATTTTAACCTGGTTTCCCTCGTGGAGGACAAGTCCAGGCCTTAGAACTCTAGCTCAGGATTAAATCCACTATTTATGAAATAGTAGTTACACCCCGTTCTTTTTCTTTAGAAGAGCACGTCAACTTCTTACAGAGATCGTAGTGGCGATGCTTGGAATTTTCCAAGCGACTTCTTGAACTCTTGCACAAACTCCTAACTGAAAAGTACTGAGCACTTTGAGGCTTAGGGAGCTTGTGGCTAGTAGATGAGAAGGGTATGGCTTGTATAAGGCTTTAGAGAGAAGAGAAGAGAAGATTGGATGATTGAAAATGAGAGAATTTATGGCCTATTTATAGGATACCATACAGGCAGAATTCGGCCAGAATTCTGGTTGGAATATTCAAAAATTTGGCCGTTGGACAACTGCATCCAGCCAACCCTAAAAATTAGGGTCCTGGATTTTAGGAGGCAGAGTTCGGCCCGAACTCTGTGTGGAGGCAGAGTTCGGCCGGAACTCTGTCTCCAGAGCACAGAATAGGTCTAATGGGCCAATGGGCTATTTGGATGTTTGGTGGGGCTTTTGGTTTGAGGTATAGGTATAGTCTAAGTCTCAAAATGCTCTGCACAGCTCAGTTTACATAAGTCTAGACTCAAATAAAAATGTAAAATATAGACTCAAATTATGAAGCATTGCAGTTGCGAGCTGTCGTCTGGCTTGTACTGAATTCAGTCTTCATGTGTCATATTGAAATATTACAAGTATCATGTTGTCAATTGTATCAATATATAGTTGACTGTAATTTTGTGTCAACAATCTACCCCATATTGATAATTGACAAAATGATATTTGTATATTCATTATTCATGCCTGGACACATAAAAAAATAGCGTAGCTCCCCCGTAGTTAGTGCAGAGCTAGCAGTAGCTCCCCCGTAAACATTGCTTTGAACCTGTTGTCCTGATAAAAACAATCTTTCCCAAAGCACAGATACACAAAGCCAGAGAAAAATGATATGATGATGTAATATGAATATAGCAAAATATTTCTCCCCCTTTTGTCATTTATCAAACAACCAGAAATAATGATTGGCAAGCACACCAAAAATAATAATGATAAATTGCATAAACTGATAAACGGCATAATAAAATGTCTCCAAGAGTCACATAATGAGGTCAAATACAACCAAAGTGCAGAAATAAAAACAACTACATCAACAAAAAATGCATAAAAGCATAAACTACGATCCTCAGCAACAGAAAATAGAAATCCACATCCATCATCGAGCTCGTGAAGGCCCAGCATAATCGGATGGATCAGTGAAGGAACGACGAGGTTCCACGAAAGCCGCATCCGGATCCAGGTAGCGGATAACCCAAGGGTCATCGATACGGTATCCATCGCTAGCACGGTCCCGTTCCATGGAAACAGGCATAGAAGGATGCCGGGACATAGAGTACCGAATATTGTGCAGTGAGTTGCTAATGGCACTCATCTGCAGGGTAGTTCGGTAGTCAAGCTGAGTCCAGCGATCATCCTCTAAAGTGAATCGATCGCGGAGCATAGTCTGGAGTGACTCAAGAGTAGCAGGAGGAGGAGGAGGATCCTGTCCAAGAGAAGAGGCGTCGGGCTCAAGTGCTCAGACACAACAGGTGAGCCAACTGCTGCCTGAAGCCACCGTGCCTTAGAGAGGAAGGCAGGGGCAGGTAGGAACTGGCACTCATCAAGAGGTAAACGAAAAGCACGAAAGAGCATAGGAAGATAAGGAGCATAAACCAAGGATCTTGGTTTCTTCATAGCATTAATCATCCAGTCCATCATGGTACGTGGAAGATTAAAAGAAACATAAAAATAGAGGTGATACAAAGCAGAGATTTCAAAGTATGTAACCTGATCGGTCGATCCTGCTTTGGACAGAATCGTGTTAAAGATGATCCGATGAAGTTCATAAAAGTAAGGATTGAGAAACTTGGCGAGAAGCTTACAAAGACGTGTGTTAGGGGTACATAAGTCATCCTTAAAGCTTTCTAGGGATGACCCATCGGAAAATTGAAACTTGTGAGCTTCAACAAGTTTCTCCCATAAGTCAGGCTCCGAAAGATCAAGGTGTTCGGCCAAGTCGAAATCATCAAAAGAAATATCAATGCCTGCAACCCATGAAAATATATGTATCATTGTGAGTAAGGTTGCAGTAAAACATTTGGATGGCATTGAGATAGATAACCGAATTGGTGGTGACAAGTTCATCAAGACATAGATCATGAAAGAGTGAATCATATTGTAAAAAGATAGTGAAATTTATAGGGTAACCCGCATACACCGGACGTGATCGAAAATCACTAAACCATTCATTGGAAGCGTCAAGTGATACAAATATCCGGTCATCGTACGTGTTGGGGTCGAGTGGACGAGGTGGGTTGAACAACGGGTGAATGGGTTGTTGATTTAGTTGTTCAACGGTTGGTTTAACACGAGGAGGAGCATTCGAAGAGGACGCACCCTCGGTTCGAAGTCTCTTCCCCTTATTGAACAACATAGAAGCAATGAAATAATAAAGAAAATTGAGAAAATTTAGATGGACAAAAGTGTGGAAATATACCTCAATTTGATGATGAAAGATGAAGGAGAATGGTGAGAGAATCCTTCTCCTTGAGTTTTGAGAAGAAATATACTCTAGGAAGGAAGAACTAGGGTTAGGGTTTGGAGAAAAATTGGTTGGAGAAGTTTAAAAGGTGGCAATGGAGGAAAGAAAAGAGGGGAACCCAGTTTTTAGTGTAGGGGTTCGAATGGTCGGAGCAAATGTGGACCATTGGATCACAATCTGATCAGCGGCTTAGGCTGCTTTCGGTTCTGGAACAGCCATACCGAATTCGGCCCGAACTATGGGTAAGGCAGAGTTCGGCCCGAATTCTGGTTTCTGTAACCAGAATAGAAATCAGGCTAAAAATAAGTTTGATCAAGTAAGAGAGACTAAAAGAAATATGATAATAAGTAGATGCAAATATAAAATGAGAAAACCAAGTAGAGAATACCAAAAAGACCAACGCTAAATCAAAGTGAAGTTTGAAAGTTTGAATTTTAGCATGTGAATAATAAAAGTAAACCATGTAATAAATAGGGAAATATGCCACAATTCAATATTTTGAAGCTGCCATGGGGTAGCTGCAGGGTCCGGATCCCAGCTAGCGGTAGTCCTGAGGACTAGTGCACCGTGTCGCTTAGGCTTTTACGCCTTGTTGTCAAAAGGACCCTTTCGGCTTGTACCTATAGCAAGTTTATCATAAAGAATCAAGACATAATCGATATTTATGCAGGTTACTTTAATGAATAACAGCTTCATCCAAAATTCCTAGTTCATGACAAAGAAAGTTAAAACGCTCTTCGGATAGTGGTTTGGTGAAGAAATATGCTAGCTGATGATCAGTGTCGATAAATTCTAAGTTAATAGTACCATTTTGCTGGTGATCACGCAAAAAATGGTGACGTATTTCAATGTGCTTTGTGCGTGAGTGACATATGGGATTATTAGTGAGATTTATAGCACTAGTGTTGTCACAAAATATAGGAATGTGCATAAAAGATAAGTTATAGTCTTCAAGGGTTTGCTTTATCTACAGAATTTGTGCACAACAACGACCATCCGCGATATATTCAGCTTCTGTTGTGGATAGTGCGACAGAATTCTGCTTCTTGCTAAACCAAGAGAATAAAGCCTTTCCTAATAAATGACACGTGCCGCTCGTACTTTTATGGTCGACCTTGTATCTGGCAAAATCAGCATCAGAGTAACCAATGAGGTCAAATGATATTGACTTGGGATACCATAGGCCCACTGTAACCGTACCCTTAAGGTATCGATAACAGCAGTCATGTGTGATTCCTTAGGATTAGTTTGATATCTAGCACACAGGCAAATGCTAAACATAATATGAGGGCAACTAACAGTTAAATAAAGTAGACTGCCTATCATACCTCGATACTTACGTTGATCCACAGGTTTGCCGCTTTCATCTGGTTCTAGTTTAGTTGTAGTAGCTATTGGAGTGCTGATTGGTTTGACGTTGTCAAGGTCGAATTTCTTCAGTATGTCCTTTGTATACTTTGACTGACAAATGAAAGTTCCATTTGATGTTTGTTTGACTTGCAGTCCAAAAAAGTAATTGAGATCCCCCATCATGCTCATCTTAAACTCGGTCTGCATACACTTGGCAAAATCTTGACAGAGGGTTTCATCAGTAGAACCAAATATAATATCATCCACGTAAATTTGCACTAAGAGAATATTGTCTTTGAAAGATTTTATGAAAAGTGTAGTGTTAATTTTCCCTTTTGAAAAAGCTTTTTCAAGCAAGAAATTGCTTAGCCGTTCATACCAAGCTCTAGGGGCTTGTATGAGGCCATATAGCGCTTTCTTGAGCTTGAAAACATGGTTGGGAAATTTGTGATTTTCAAAACCAGGGGTTGTTTTACAAAAACTTCCTCCTTAATAAATCTATTCAAGAAAGCACTTTTAACATCCATTTGAAACAATTTGAAATTTTGAATGTTAGCAAATGCGCAAAGCATCCGAATAGATTCTAATCTCGCAACAGGAGCATACGTCTCATCGTAGTCGATACCTTCCTCTTGGTTATATCCTTGAGCTACTAGACGAGCTTTGTTGCGTGTAACTGAACCATCTTTATTTACTTTGTTTCGAAAAACCCATTTAGTACCAATGATCGAGTGATTTACCGGCCTAGGAACAAGTTCCCAAACTTGGCTCCTCTCGAATTAGTTGAGTTCTTCTTGCATGGCAGAAATCCAAAATTCATCATTAAAAGCTTCTACAATGTTTTTCGGCTCAATTTGTGAAATGAAGGCAATACTAGCATTGGAGTCTCTTAATGATGATCTAGTACTTACTCCGCGTAAAACCTCACATATAACCAAATTTTCTGGATGTGACGGCTTGAAAGAAAATTTCTTTAGCAAGCCCTCCAGAGAGTTGGTTTCAATGGTGGTATTCATTGGAGTGGAAGTTGATGGCTCAACATCATCATCAAGAGTAGCTGCTGCACTGTTATCCTCATCGAAAGTCACATTTGTAGACCCTTCCACAATTAATGAGCGTTTGTTGAATACTCTAATATACCAAGGAATATACCAAGGAATATACCATCCCTTGCTCTTGGCCGCATAGCCAAGGAATATACCATCGTCAGCTTTGGCATCAAATTTGCCTAAGTTGTCTTTGGTGTTCAGGATAAAACATCGACAACCAAAAACTCAAAAATATAAAACTTTTGGAGTTCTTCCAAACCAAAGCTCATAGGATATTTTCTTCGTAATAGGACGAATAAGTACCCTATTTAAAATATGGCACGTTGTACTGACAGCTTCAGCCCAAAAATATTTCGGAAGAGAGAATTTATTTAACATGACTCTAGCCATATCGCCAAGAATCCTATTCTTCCGCTCCACAACACCATTTTGTTGAGGAGTTCTTGGACAAGAAAACTCATGATTAAAACCATTTAAATCACAAAACTTTTCAAAATCACTATTTTTGAATTCGCCTCCATGATCACTTCGGATTCGAGTAATTATGTAGCCTTTTTCGTTTTGAACCTTTTTAGCAAATATTTTAAAAACTGAAATGGCATCACTTTTATTTGTAAGAAAGAAAACCCAAATAAATCTAGAAAGTCATCAACTATAACAAAAGCGTAGAGTTTTCCACTAAGACTGACTACTCTACTAGGGCCAAATAAATCTATATGAAGTAATTGCAAGGGTCTAGTAGTACTTACAGAGTTTATGGAATGAAATAAGGACTTGGTTGCCTTATAAAATTCACATTCGACACATACCGTATCCTTTTTAAATATGATGTCGGGCAAGCCTCTAACTAGCTTCTTGGTCGATAGCCTGGATATAGTATCCATATTGGCATGACCAAGACGCTGGTGCTATAGTAATCTTTCATCCTTGTGAGCATAGAGACATCTTCCTGCACTGTTAGTATCTCTAGATAGATAGAAAATGTAAATGTTATCCTCTCTTATCCCTTCAAAAGCAATGTCTCCTATTGACCTATCATAAATATAGCATTTATTTTGTCCAAAGTTAATATCATATCCATGATCAGCAAGATGACTTATGTTGAGCAGATTATGCTTTAACTCGGTCACTAGGCAGACATCCTTTATTACAGGAGAAGGAGGATGACCTATAGTAACATTACCAATAATATATATACCCTTTTAGGTTGTTGCCGAAGGATACATACCCTTCCCTCTTCATCGATAGTGATGCGAAAAGATTTGCATCTCCCGTCATATATCACGAGCATCCACTATCGAGAATCCACTTACTCTTAGCTGAGGAGGGAAGGTCCACCTACATCAAAAGTAGATGTGACCTTTGGTACCCAAGTTCTTGAGGGTCCTGAAAAGTTAGTTTTCGGCACCCACACATATATGTTTCTATCTACTAATCTCCTAACTCTACATTGTGGTGAAATGTGTCCATGTAATCCACAATAAGTATAAATAGCACTCCTATTTATGTAAGGAGCATGTTGATGATGTCTATATGTATAGTGGTATGGAGTAGCATGATGATGATGTCTATATGTAGAGTGGTGTGGAGTATAATGATGATGTCTATATGTAGCATGGTAAGAGTAGTGTGGAGCATGATGATGTTTATATCCATAAGCAGTATGATGGTGATTTTGTTTATGTGCAACATAGTGATGATTGTATCTATGTGTAGAATGGTGATTATGTGTCATATAAGAATTATTTCTACGTACATATGGTTTGTGTGCTTTATGAAAGTGGGTGTACATATAAGCATGATTATGTGCTGTAGGTGGATGACGTGGTTGACTAGTATGAGTGGTGTCATGCTTTGTGTGTGTCTCATGTGATTGGGTTTGAGGTTGAGCAACATGTTTTCCCAATCTAGTCTCTAATTTCTTAGAGACAGCCTGCAGTTCATTAATCTTAGTATTCAAACCATAAATCTTAGTGATAGAGATCTTGTGTCTATTTTTTTCTTCAGTGATCTCAGTATTGAGTGCTGTGATCTCTTGTGTTTGCTTTTCAATGAAGAATAGATGGCAACTCTAGAGGGGGTGAATAGAGTTTATATAGAAAATAACCAATTAAAAATTTACTCTTTCACGAATAATAAATAATCAGAGTAAAATGCGGAAAGTAAATGAAGAGCAAGAAAGCATACGTAAACACAACAATTTTAACCTGGTTTCCCTCGTGGAGGACTAGTCCAGGCCTGAGAACTCTAGCTCAGGATTAAATCCACTATTTGTGAAATAGTAGTTTACAACCCGTGCCTTTACTTCAGAAGAGCACGTCAACTTCTTACAGAGGATCGCAGTGGCGATTTGCTTGGAATTGTCCAAGCGACTTCTTCAACTCTTGCACAAGAATCCTAACTGAGAGATGCTGAGCACTCGAGACTTAGGAGGCTTGTGGCTAGTAGATGGGAAGGGTATGGCTTATTTGAGCTATAAGAGAGAAGAGAAGAGAAGATTGGATGATTTGAAATGAGAGAATTCATGGCCTATTTATAGTGTTTTTGTAGGCAGAATTCGGCCAGAATTCGGGTAGGAAATTTCAAATATTTGGCCGTTGGACAACTAGCAACCAGCTAACCCTAAAATTAGGGATACTGATTTCTAGGGGACAGAGTTCGGCCCGAACTCTGTGTGGAGGCAGAGTTCGGCCCGAACTCTGTCTCCAGAGCACAGAGCTGGTCTAAGTGGCCAGTGGGTATTTTTCTGGATGGTGGAGTTTGAGGTTTATTGGGTAGGCTATAGGTCAAGTCTTAAGAGCTCAGCATGACACAGTTTACATCAGTCTAGACTCAACAAAAGTGTAAAATACAGACTCAAATAACTTAGTAGCTGAGACTGAGCTGTTGTCTGACTTGAGCTTTATGTAGACGTCGTGTGTCGTATTGAATTATTACAAATATTATTTAGTCAATGTTATCAATATCTGGTTGACTGTGACTTTGTGTCAACAATCTCCCCCATATTGATAACTAACAAAATAATATATGTATATTCAATATTCATACCTGGACACAGTTGATCACAAAAATATAGCTCCCCCATAATCAATGCCAAGCAGAAATAATAGCTCCCCCGTAACCGGTGAACGGTGCCGAGCTAGAATCAATAGCTCCCCCGTAAAGAATGTATTGAACCTGTTGGCCTGATAAACAATATCTTCCAAAAGCACCAAATAGCACATACAAACAAGAATATACATATTTCTCCCCCTTTTGGCATTAGCAATATTAACTGCATATGAATAATAATGATACAACCACACCAAATAGAGAAGAAACTATATATGAATGTTCAAAACGAGCAACTAGCATAGAATAATAAACTATGATAAGCATAAAATGTCATCACACATCACCAGAGTCATCAAACTATCAGAGTTTTAGTACAACCCAAGTACATAAAACCAAAAAAAAAACTAAATGACTGAAAATCAGAAAACAGAAACTAGAAGCATCAGCAGCAGCAGTAGATAGTAAACGCCATCTCCATCATGGAGAACGAGAAGGCCCAGCAGAGTCTGAATGATCAGTGAATGAACGGCTGGGGTCCACAATAGCAGCATCCGGATCCAGATAGCGCATGACCCAGGGGTCGTCAATGCGATAACCAGCACGACCAGGATCCCGCTCCATGGGAATGGGCATAGAGGGGTGACGAGACATAGAACTCCAGATATCGTGCAGCGAGTTGCTGAGGGCACTCATCTGCAGGGTAGTCCGATAGTCCATCTGAGTCCAGCGATCGTCCTCCAATGCGAAACGATCTCTGAGCATGGTCTGGATGGAGTCAAGAGTAGCAGGAGGAGGTAGCGCATCCTGTCCAAGTGGAGGGGCGTCTGGCTCCTCATCATCAGAATGCTCAGAAGTGTCAGGAGAAGCAACAACTGCCTGAAGGCGTCGTGCCTTGGAAAGGAATGCAGGAGCAGGCAAGAAAGGACAATCATGAAGAGGGACAATGAACGCACGAAAAACCATAGGAAGATACAAAGGATAAACCAGGGCTCATGGTTTCTTCCTACAGTTAATCATCCAGTCCATCATGGTACGTGGAAGATTGAACGGAATGCGATAATGAAGATGATATAAAGCAGAGATCTCAAAATATGTAACCTCATCGGTGGAGCCAGCTTTTGGCAAAATAGTGTTGAAAATAATTCGATGAAGTTCATAGAAATACGGGTTGAGGTGCTTGGCCATAAGCTTGCGAGGACTTATGTTAGGAGCACATAATTCCTCTTTGAAACTCTCAAGAGAAGTTTCACCAACAAATTGGAATTGGCGAGCTTCCACAAGCTTATCCCAAATATTGAGATCTTTGAGTGCAAGATACTCGCCCAACTCAGAAGCATCAAAAGCAATATCAATACCGGCAACCCAAAAAAAGATGTGAGTGGCATCGTGAGTCAAGTTACAATAGAACATTTGTATGGCGCTACGATAAATAACAAAGTTTGAAGCCACTAACTCATTTAAGCAAAGATCTTGAAACAATGATTCAAATTGTGAGGAAATAGTAAAATTTATGGGATGTCCCGCGAAGACCGGACGAGTCCGAAAGTCACTAAACCACTTGTTAGAGGCGTCTAGCGACACAAACAATCGGTCGTCATAAGTATTAGGGTCGCGGGAAGAAGGTGGATTGAACAACGGATGAAGGGGTTGTTGTTGTTCAACGGGTTGCTCAATGGGAGGAGAAGAATTTAAAGAGGAAGCACCCTCGGTTTGAATCCTCTTCCCATGATTGGGAAAGCGAGGAGCCATTTGCAAATAAGTAGAGAACTTGAAATAGAGAGGGAGAAGGAGTTATACCTCAAATCAACAATGAACAGTGAAAGAGAATGAGGAAATAGCCCTTCTCCTTGATTTTGATGAGCAATGGAGCACTTTGGAGAGAAAACTAGGGTTAGGGTTTGTGAAAATAAGTTTAGAGAGGTGAAGGTGGTGGTAAGAATGAAGGAGAGAGATGAAAACCCGAATAGAAGAGGAGGGTTTTCTTTGGTCGGAGTAAATCTGGACCGTAGGATGACAATTGATCAAACGGCTGTGGCTGTCCCCGATTCTGGAATATGGGAACCGAATTCGGCCCGAACTCTGTTGGGGACAGAGTTCGGCCAGAGTTCTGGATCCTTGTTCCAGAAGTGAAAAATAGGCCAGAAGATGGAAAAATGGCTAAGTATGGGAAATTAAGTAAGATAAGAAAGAAAGAGCTTGAAAGATGCAATCAATATGAAAAATAGCAGGATGAAATTGAAAAATAGTGAATCAGCAGTAAGAAATCAAAACGAACCATATAATAAATAAGGAGATATATCATAATTCAATAGTTTGAAGTTGCTATGGGTTAGCTGCAGGGGCCGGATCCCAGCTAGCGGTAGTCCTGTGGACTAGTGCACCGTGTCGCTTAGGCTTTTACGCCTTGTTGTCAGAAGGGCCCTTTTGGCTTGTACCCATAGCAAGTTCATCGTAAGAGAATCATAATATAATCGATATTTACGCAGGTGAGTTTTAATTTATGACAGCTTCATCTAAAATTCCAAGTTCACGACAAAGGAAATTGAAGCGCTCTTCGGATAATGGCTTAGTAAAGAAGTCTGCTAGCTGATGATCAGTGTCAATAAACTCTAAGTTAATCGTGCCATTTTGCTGATGATCACGTAAAAAGTGGTGTCTAATTTCAATGTGTTTTGTGCGTGAGTGACAGATAGGGTTCTTAGTCAAGTTAATAGCACTAGTATTGTCACAGAATATAGGAATGTGCATGAAAGATAAATTGTAGTCTTCAAGGGTTTGCTTCATCCGCAGAATTTGTACAAAACAACGTTCGGCTACGATGTATTCAGCTTCTGTTGTGGATAGTGCGACAGAATTCTGTTTCTTGCTAAACCAAGAGACTAAAGCCTTTCCTAATAAATGACACGTGCCGCTTGTACTTTTACGGTCGACCTTGCATCCAGCAAAGTCAGCATCAGAGTAACCAATGAGGTCAAATGATGTTGACTTGGGATACCATAGGTCCACTGTAACCGTACCCTTAAGGTATCGAAAGATACGCTTAACCGCGGTCAAATGTGATTCCTTAGGATTTGCTTGATATCTAGCACATAAGCAAACACTAAACATGATATCGGGGCGACTAGCAGTTAAATAAAGTAAGCTGCCTATCATATCTCGATACTTACGTTGATCAACAGGTTTGCCGCTCTCATCTGGTTCGAGTTTGGTTGAAGTAGCCATTGGAGTGCTGATTGGTTTGACGTTGTTAAGATCGAACTTTTTCAGCATGTCCTTTGTATACTTCGACTGACAGATGAAAGTTCCATTTGTCGTTTGTTTCACTTGCAGACCAAAAAAGTAGTTGAGTTCTCCCATCATGCTCATCTCAAATTCTGTCTGCATACACTTGGCAAATTCTTGACAGAGGGTTTTATCAGTAGACCCAAAAATGATATCATCAACATAAATTTGAATTAATAGAATAGTGTCTTTAAAAGATTTTATAAAAAGTGTAGCATCAATTTTCCCTTTTGAAAAACCTTTCTCAAGCAAGAAGCTTCTTAGCCTTTCATACCAAGCTCTGGGGGCTTGTTTAAGGCCATATAGCGCTTTCTTTAGCTTGAACACGTGGTCGGGAAATTTGTGATTTTCAAAGCCAGGGGGTTGTTTTACATAAACTTCCTCCTTAATAAAACCATTCAAGAAAGCACTTTTCACATCCATTTGAAATAATTTGAAATTTTAATAATTTGCAAATGCACAAAGCATCCGAATGGATTCTAGTCTAGCAACCGGAGCATACGTCTCATCGTAGTCGATACCTTCCTCTTGGTTGTATCCTTGAGCTACTAGACGAGCTTTGTTGCGTGTGACTGAACCATCTTCATTCACTTTGTTTCTAAATACCCATTTAGTACCAATTATCGAGTGATTAGCCGGTCTAGGAACTAGTTCCCATACTTGGCTCCTCTCGAATTGGTTGAGTTCTTCTTGCATAGCAGAAATCCAAAATTCATCATTAAAAGCTTCAGAAATGTTTTTCGGCTCAACTTGTGAAATAAAGGCAGTGCTAGCAATAGAGTCTCTTAGTGATGATCTGGTAGTTACTCCACGTGAAACTTCACCTATCACTAAATTTTCTGGATGAGAAGGCTTGAAAGTGAATTTCTTTGGCAAGCCCTCCAGAGAATTTGTTTCGGTAGAAGTATTCATTGGAGTAGAAGTTGATGGTTCAACGTCATCATCAAGAGTACTTGCTGCACTGTTATCTTCATCAAAAGTCACATTTGTTGACTCTTCCACAATTATTGAGCGTTTATTAAAGACTCTATATCCCTTACTCTTGGCGGCATAACCAAGGAAAATACCATCGTCAGCTTTGGCATCAAATTTGCCTAAGTTGTCTTTGGTGTTAAGGATAAAACATCTACATCCAAAAACTTTAAAATAAGAAACATTGGGGGTTCTCCCAAACCAAAGCTCATAGGGTGTTTTCTTCGTAATGGGACAAATAAGCACCCTATTCAAAATGTGGCATGCTGTACTGACAGCTTCTGTCCAGAAATATTTCAGAAGTAAAAATTTATTCAACATGACTCTAGCCATATCGCCGAGAGTCCTATTCTTCCGCTCCACAACACCATTTTGTTAAGGAGTTCTTGGACAAGAAAATTCATGATCAAAACCATTAGAATCACAAAAATTTTCAAAATCAGAATTTTCGAATTCGCCTCCATGGTCACTTCGGATTCGAGTGATCATGTAGCCTTTTTCGTTTTGAACTTTCTTGACAAAAATCTTAAAAACTGAAATAGCATCACTTTTGTTTGTGAGAAAGAAAACCCAAGTAAATCTCGAAAAATCATCAACAATAACAAATGCATAAAGTTTACCACCAAGACTAGCTACTCTACTAGGACCAAATAAATCCATATGGAGTAGTTGTAGGGGTCTAGAAGTACTTACAGAGTTGATGGAATGAAATAAGGATTTGGTTGCTTTGTTCAATTCAAATTCAGCACATACCGTGTCCTTTTTGAATGTGATGTCGGGCAATCCTCTCACTAGCTTCTTGGTTGATAATCTGGATATAGTATCCATATTGGCATGACCAAGACGCTAGTGCCAAAGTAATCGTTCATCTTTGTGGGCATATAAACATCTACCTGCATTGTTAGTATCTATGGAAAGATAGAAAATATAAATGTTATCCTCTCTTTTCCCTTCAAAAACAATGTCTTCCATTGACCTATCATAAATTAGGCAATTGTTTTGTCCAAAGTTAATATCATATCCATGATCAGCAAGATGACTAATGCTGAGCAGGTTATGCTTTAACTCGGTCACTAGGCAGACATCCTTTATTACAGGAGAGGGAGGATGACCAATAATACCATTACCTATTATATACCCTTTTAAATTGTTACCAAAGGATACGTATCCTTCTCTCTTCATCGATAGTGATACGAAAATATTTGCGTCTCCTGTCATATGTCGCGAGCATCCACTATCGAGAATCCACTTACTTTCAGTTGAGGAGGGAAGGTCCACCTACATCAAGAGTAGATGTGTCCTTTGGTACCCAAGTTCTTGAGGGTCCTGAAAAGTTAGTTTTCGGAAACCATGCATATATCTTTTTGTCTACCAGTCTTCTAACTCTACATTGCGGTGAAATGTGTCCATGTGATCCACAGTAAGTACAGATAGCATTTTTATTTACACTAGGAATATGAGAATAATATCTATAGGCAGCATGATATGGATGGACATGATTTGTAGAGTTTGCATGGTGATCATGGTGATGTTGTCTATGTGGCATGGCATGGTGATATTGTCTATGTGGCATGGCATGTTGATATTGTCTATGTAGCATAGTATGCTGATATTGTCTATGTGGTATAGTATGCTGATATTGTCTATATGGCATAGCATGGTGATATGGCATGATATGGTGATTTTGTCTATATGGCATGGTATGATGATCTTGTCTATATGGCATGGCATGGTGATGATTTCTATATGTAGAGTGATGTTGGTTGTGACTTTGTGCAGCATGATGAGTATGAGAAGTATTCTTACGTGCACATGGTTTTTGTGTTTTACGAAAGTTAGTGTATATAAAAGCATGGTTACGTGCTGCATGAGGATGACGTGGTTGACTAGCTTGAGTGGTGTTGTGCCCATGTGATTGGGTTTGAGGTTGAGCAACCTGTTTTTCCAATTTGGTTTCTAATCTCTTAGAAACAGCTTGCAGTTCATTAACCTTAATATTTAAGCCATATATCTTAGTCATTGAAACCTTGTGTCTACTCTTTTCTTCAGCAAGCAACGTGTTGAGTGTTGTAATTTATTGTGTCTGCTGCTTAATACGTGTTTCAGCATCATGTAAGCTTAATTTAAGCTTGGATACTTCATTAGTGTCATCAGTGGGTGTCGTGTCTCTAATGTTATCAAGTAATAGAGAAATTCTTTGTATTTCGACTTCAAGACTTTTGATTTTATCCTTGGCATGTTTGTATTTACCGATGACCTTTTTGTGATCATCGAGTAAATCAGTGAAGGCATCGCCAAGTTCATCAAAAGAGAAGTCATCTAAAGTTTCGTTAGATACCTTGTTGGAAGTTGCCATTAGGCACACATTAGCTTTATCTTGAGGAGAGTCCTTTTCTTCCTCGGAGTCACTTGCTTCACTTTTATGCCAAATGCTTGTGTTGGCATATTTCTTTGATGAGGACTTCTTGTATGGCTTCTCATAGCGGTTGCTTTTCTTCAAGAATGGACAGTCTTTTCGGACGTGTCCAGTCTTCTTGCAACTATAGCAGGTTGGCTCTTCTTCATCGTCTTCTTGTGGTTCCTTCTTTCTTCTATTGAAGCGAAGGAATTTCTTGAAGTTGCGAACCATGAGAGCTTGGTCTTCGTCATCCGAGTTGTCGTCTTCGGTCTCATCGTGCTCAGCCCTTCGTCGATGAGCTTTGCGAGCGATCTCCTTAGCCTTCGGAGCAGGCTCTTCGAAGTCCTTGAGGTCAAGCTCGTGAGTCATGAGCTTACCCATCAAGGTCTCCATTGACATGGTTGTGAGATCATTTCCTTCTATGATGGCTGTCACCTTAGGGTTCCAAATTTTTGGTAGCCCCCTAAGCAACTTGCGAATCTTCTCATGATTTGAATATTGCTTTCCAAGTGAAGACAGGGGGTTGATGATGTCGAGGAATCTTGTGAACATCTGTGTGATCGTCTCATTTGGCTTCATCTTGAATGCCTCGTATTCTTGCGTAAGGCGACTGATTTTTGATTCCTTGACTTGGGTGGTTCCTTCATGCGTCACTTCTAGAAGCTTCTATACTTCGTGAGATGTGGTGCATGTGGATACCCTGTTAAACTCATTCCTGTCTATAGCACAGAATAAAGCATTAATAGCTCTCGCATCTAGACTTGCCTATTTCTTCTCTTCGTCAGAATATTTGTCATAGGATTTCTCAATAAGATCACCGTTGACAACTATCCTGGCGGGCTTTTTGTAACCGTCAGTGACGACTGTCCACAGGTCAAAGTCTAGAGACTTGAGATAAAAACTCATCCTTGTTTTCTAATACGTGTAGTTAGTTCCATCAAATAGGGGAGGCCTATGAGTGGACTGTCCTTCACCGTGATTGGAAATCAAGGATTGTGTGGTTGCCATAGATCAGCTCTAGGATGTAAATCCTTTGAAAAGAGAACAGAGCTCTGATACCAATTGAAGAACAGATGGCAACTCTAGAGGGGGGTGAATAGATTTTATATAGAAAATAACCAATTAAAAATTTACTCTTTCACGAATAATAAATAATCAGAGTAAAATACGGAAAGTAAATGAAGAGCAAGAAAGCATACGCAAACACAACGATTTTAACCTGGTTTTCCTCGTGGAGGACTAGTCCAGGCCTGAGAACTCTAGCTTAGGATTAAATCCACTATTTGTGAAATAGTAGTTTACAACCCGTGCCTTTACTTCAGAAGAGCACGTCAACTTCTTACAGAGGATCACAGTGGTGATTTGCTTGGAATTGTCCAAGCGACTTCTTCAACTCTTGTACAAGAATCCTAACTGAGAGATGCTGAGCACTCGAGACTTAGGAGGCTTGTGGCTAGTAGATGGGAAGGGTATGGCTTATTTGAGCTATAAGAGAGAAGAGAAGAGAAGATTAGATGATTTGAAATGAGAGAATTCATGGCCTATTTATAGTGTTTTTGTAGGCAGAATTCGGCCAGAATTCGGGTAGGAAATTTCAAATATTTGGCCGTTGGACCACTAGCAACCAGCTAACCCTAAAATTAGGGATGCTGATTTCTAGGGGACAGAGTTTGGCCCGAACTCTGTATGGAGGCAGAGTTCGGCCTGAACTCTGTCTCCAGAGCACAGAGCTGGTCTAAGTGGCCAGTGGGTATTTTTCTGGAAGGTGGAGTTTGAGGTTTATTGGGTAGGCTATAGGTCAAGTCTTAAGAGCTCAGCATGACACAGTTTACATCAGTCTAGACTCAACAAAAGTGTAAAATACAGACTCAAATAACTTAGTAGCTGAGACTGAGCTGTCGTCTGACTTGAGCTTTATGTAGATGTCGTGTGTCGTATTGAATTATTACAAATATTATTTAGTCAATGTTATCAATATCTGGTTGACTGTGACTTTGTGTCAACATTCAATACGTGCTTCGGCATCATGTAGGCCTAATTTAAGCTTAGACACCTCATTTGTGACTTCCGTGGGTGAAGTACTATTATCAAGCAATGAAGAGAGTCTTTGAATCTCGACTTCATAACTTTTAATCTTCTCCTTGGCGTGTTTATATTTACCAATGACTTTCTTGTGGTCATTGAGTAAATCATTGAATGCATCGCCAAGTTCATCAAACGTGAAATTATCGAGAGTTTCGCTTGTTACCTTGTCGGATGTAGCCATTAGGAAAATATTAGCGGTGTCTTGAGGAGAGTCCTTTTCTTCCTCGGAGTCACTAGCTTCGCTTTCATGCCAAATGCTTGTGTTGGCATATTTCTTTGAGGAAGCCTTCTTCTATGGTTTCTCATATCGGTTGCTCTTCTTTGTGAATGGACAGTCCTTTCAGACGTGTCTAGTCTTCTTGCAACCGTAGCATGTTAGCTCTTCTTTGTCATCTTCTTGTGGTTCCTTCTTTCTTTGATTGAAGCGAAGGAATTTCTTAAAGTTGCAGACAAGGAGAGCTTGATCTTCACCTTCCGAGTTGTCGTCATCCATTTCTTCAGGATCAGCCCTTCGTCGATGAGCTTTAAGGGCAATCTTCTTTTCCTTAGGAGCAGGCTCTTCGAAGTCTTTGAGGTCAAGCTCATGAGTCATCAGCTTTTCCATCAAAGTCTCCATGGACATAGTCATGAGATCATTTCCTTCTATGATGGCTGTTATATTAGGGTTCCAAATCTTTGGTAGCCCCCTAAGTATCTTGCGGATCTTCTCGAGATTTGTATATTGTTTGTCGAGAGAAGACAAGGGGTTGATAATGTCGAAGAATCTTGTAATCATTTGTGTGATCGTCTCATTTGGCTTCATCTTGAAAGCCTCATATTCTTAAGTGAGACGACTTATTTTTGACTCCTTCACTTGAGTGGTTCCTTCATGCGTCACTTCTAGAAGTCTCCATACTTCGTGAGAGGTGGTGCATGTTGAGACCCTGTTAAACTTATTCATGTCTATAGCACAGAATAAAGCATTAATAGCTCTTGCGTCTAGACTCACCTGTTTCTTCTCCTCGTCAAAATACTTGTCATGAGTTTTCTCAACGAGATCACCATTGACAACTATCCTGGCAGCTTTTTGTAACCATCGGTGACAATGGTCCACTAGTCGAAGTCTAGTAACTTGAGATAAAAACTCATCCTTGTTTTCCAATAGGTATAATTAGTTCCATTAAATAGGGGAGGCCAATGAGTGGACTGCCCTTCACCGTGATTGGAAATCATGGATTGTGTGGTTGCCATGGATCAGCTCTAGGATGTTAGTCCTTGTTGAGAGAACAAAGCTTTGATACGAATTGAAGAACAAATAGACAACTCTAGCAGGGGGTGAATAGAGTTTATGACAATAATGTCTAATTAAAAATTAAACTCTTTCACTAACAATAAATAATCAGAGTAAATGCGGAAATAGTAAAGAGCAAGAAAGCATACGCAAACACAGCCGATTTTAACCTGGTTTCCCTCATGGAGGACTAGTCCAGGCCTGAGAACTCTAGCTCAGGATTAAATCCACTATTTATGAAATAGTAGTTACACCCCGTGCCTTTTCTTTAGAAGAGCACGTCAACTTCTTACAGAGATCGCAGTGGCGATGCTTGGAATTTTCTAAGCGACTTCTTGAACTCTTGCACAAACTCCTAACTGAAAAGTACTGAGCACTTTGAGGCTTAGGGAGCTTGTGGCTAGTAGATGAGAAGGGTATGGCTTGTATAAGGCTTTAGAGAGAAGAGAAGAGAAGATTGGATGATTGAAAATGAGAGAATTCATGGCCTATTTATAGGATACCATACAGGCAGAATTCGGCCAGAATTCGGGTTGGAATATTCAAAAAATTGGCCGTTGGACAACTTGCATCCAGCCAACCCTAAAAATCAGGGTCCTGGATTTTAGGAGGCAGAGTTTGGCCCGAACTCTGTGTGGAGGCAGAGTCGGCCTGAACTCTGTCTCCAGAGCACAGAATAGGTGCAATGGGCCAATGGGCTATTTGGATGTTTAGTGGGGCTTTTGGTTTGAGGTATAGGTATAGTCTAAGTCTCAAAATGCTCAGTACAGCTCAGTTTACATAAGTCTAGACTCAAATAAAAATGTAAAATATAGACTCAAATTATGAAGCATTGCAGGTGCGACCTGTAGTCTGGCTTGTACTGAATTCAGTTTTCATGTGTCGTATTAAAATATTACAAGTGTCATGTTGTCAGTTGTATCAATATATAGTTGACTGTGATTTTGTGTCAACAATCGGCTCATCGAAATCCGATTTTGGATAGCTGCTACCACGAATGCTGCTATCACAGTTGCTACCGTTGATGCCCCCTTCCATTTGAGCGTCGACGATCGCTACATGCCATCCCAGACCGACCGTACCTCCGATGAGCCCTGGCGTACCCCGTAGGACCCCCTCCTCCCCGCCCCCACTGTGGCAGTGCATCGTGCGCATGGTGGAAGTGCACCCCATACGTACGACGTTGTCGCGCTTACTGATGGCCACTGCCAATCGCCCTCCGCCATGCTGCGGCTTCGTGTTGCCCGTGCATGCCTCTGTATGGCAGCCCATCCTGGCCACGGCACCCCAAACAGTCGATTCTGACTTTGGAGTCAGAATCCCGTCGACGCGCCCGAATCATGCAGTTAGAATTTGTGCCTCGAAGCAGCAATTCGTGCATGTTTTCTGGGCGATCCGACCTTTGGAACGTCGAACTCTTTTCTTCGTTGTAATCTTGGTATATAGCTTTACCATTACCTAAGATTTCATCCGTTAATTATGTCATTTGCTAGGTTAAAATTGGCCACCAAGTTATACGAATAATTATGTTTATTTTGGACATTTTATGGAGCCAACTTCGTGAATTTGTTTCTCCACCGACATAGCTCCATTAGTTGAGCCACCAGTTCTTGTGAACATCAGGTATAACCAACTGCTTGTCATAAAATTTTTATTCCATTGCAAGCTCGTTTGGTTGGTTGAATTTGACGTCAAAGTTGGTCGTCCAAATTCGTAATTTCTAACTTATAAATTTTTAATTTTGGACCCAGGACTGCCGATTCTAATTCTAACACCACCAATGGTCTCATGGCATCATTTTAGCCCAAATTCATATATAGTTTGCTAGATTTTGGAGGACATGGCCCCCGGCACGCATTTCGGTGCAAATCGGGTCCTACATTCTGAGTTAAGGGTCATTTTGTGATCGGCTCATTGGAATCCAATTTTAGATATACCGTTTGGTTTGTATCGACATTCTGGACTCGTAGACATATACTTTGCTAGATTTAGCAGATTTGGATTCCGGCAGGCATTTTCGTGCAAACAAGATTTTATTATCCGGGTCAACGAGTCATTTTGTGATCGGCTCGTCGAAATCTAATTCTGGATATACCGTTGGGTTTGTATCGTCATTATAGAATTGTTGTAACACCCATATTCTGAATACGTATTTTGTCAAGCTTGCATATATTTCAGACCTGTATTTATTTTCTCGGATTTTGGCATGTACTTGTAATTGGCTTGACTTGCAGATTTTGGTTCTCGTAATTGGGTTTTACCTGGCTTGGTTTATTTTGTGGAGGAGAATTGGTTTGATTTGGTTTGGCTTGGTTTAACATGTATTGGAACACCTTAGCCTATGTTCAACCCTCATTCCACCACAATCTACCCTCTTTATTATCCCCACCTAACACTCTCTCTCCTCATTACTTCCCTCCATTAATTTCTTCTTCTTCTTCTTCCTTCCTCTACACAACACTCCACCCATAGGCAAGTGCACCTTGCCACCACATGAGAACCATATTTTATTTGTTCATTAGCTAGAGTAGGCCATCGTGATCAACATTAGTGCTTGACATTTTGTGATTTGGAGTCTCTATTGTTCTAGATCTAGGTTTTAAATATTTTCGGATTTATATGGTTTTGATCTATTTTGGTTGGATTTTTGTGGGTTTTGATGCTTCCATGTGGAAGAGAATTCAATTTTACTCAAGTTAGACCCTTGGAAATCTAGATTTGGTTTTGATTTGACCATGATATGAAGATTTGAACTTTGGTGTTCTTGAAGAGTTCCTCTCGGCCTGGAGTAGCAGACTGCAGCCTGCGCTCTTTAGCGTAGTGCTGGACTGTGCATCCCCTCTCGGCCTGCGCTCTTTAGCGCAGCGCCGACCGTGCTGCTTGCCCCTTGGCGAATTATGCTCAGCCCCCTGCGCAGCTCACCCCTGCGCGGTTGGCTCCCGTACAATCTAACCCTGCGCACTCCACCCCTGCGCAGTTCATTCCTGTGCCAACCATTCCTGCGCAGTTCATTCCTGCGCCAACCACCCCTGCGCAGTTCATTCCTGCGCCAACCATTCCTGTGCAGTTCATTCCTGCGCCAACCACCCCTGCACAGTTTATTCCTGCGCCAACCATTCCTGCGCAGTTCATTCCTGCGCCAACCATTCCTGCGCAGTTCATTCCTGCGCCAACCATTCCTGCGCAGTTCATTCCTGCGCCAACCATTCCTGCGCCATCCACTCCTGCGCAACCTGACCCCAAGGACCCTTGCGCAATCTGTCCAATCATGGAGATTTGGTTTTATTTTTTTCCTTAAGCTTGGCTCTTCTATAGCCCTGTATATTGATATTTTATTAGATATTTTACGCCCATTTTATATCCTTACGCCTTTTGTCATGAACTTGATTTTACTTAATATGTTTGGAATGACTATTGTACATGGCATGGTATAACAAGGAACTAGCATAACACGACAGTGACCCGTAATGGTGGAGAAGAAACCCACTCAAGTCCCCGAACCGCCATGCTCCTAGTATGCACCATGGATGTCAGGAAGGAAGATCGTGTCCTCCGGCTCTGCTACGAGATCTGGCCAAACAAAACCAACGGGGTCAGCCACGAATAGCAAGTACCGCCAAAGGGGCACAAGAGTTAAGATTAAAAACCCAGTTAATAGAATGATTGATAATAGTAATACTTATGCTACTATTATAGGGTAGCGCAACCTCCTCGAACCCATATGGCACCCTTACAACCAAACAAGGACAAAAGGTGCCGCATGGAGTCAGGACGTGTCGTACTCTATAACTTTCACATAAGAAAAAGGGTATAAACAATAAAATCTCCTGATCGTGACTTCGGTCGATAGCCTATTGCAGCGCAATAACCAACCCAACAGTCAAACAAGAACATGGGTTGGATCATGTACCATGATAGACCATGTTCCTCAGTCATTCATAGAAGTAGCACTTCACAACCAGAATAAGTCTTCCGCTCATAACTTCGGTCCACAGCCTGTCATAGTACGATAACCAATCCAACAATCAAACAAGAACATGGGTTGGATCACGTACCATGAAAGTTCGCTTCCCTCAGTTATTCACGGAAGGTAATAAGATACAAGCAAGTCATTTTCACGGCCAATCAAGTCTACGAGTTTCTAGTGGGATGAGGTTATCCTCGTATCATGTTATTTAGAAATCCTCAGATCGTATCTTTCCAGCAAGGCTAGCCAACCCAGGGGTTCGCGTAGACAGGTGTTATTGGGCACAGGTCCCTCGTAAGGCCACCTTGCCAAAACATATAATATATATCATGAATTAATCGGATACAGTCATCCACTCGTCGCAGATGACACAGTATCCGTGGGGACCAGCCGGCGCGTCAAGACAATATCTCAAGGCGGCTGGTGTAACACGATCTCGGGATTCTGCCCTCCCCATGCATCTAGTATATTTAGTTGCCTAGTTTAACCCTAGGTGAAATCTTGGACTCACATGCTGTGGCCTGCATGATTATCCTCCTAAAGTCGTACTTTAGTACGAGTACCCCAAAGAGGATCCATGTCAATCAGTATGTCAACACGTTCTACCCTCCTTAGTGTAATGCATCATTACAAATACACCACGTGGAGTTACGAGTCAATTGTCGAGCATGAACAAGAACTGGGACATTCAGGTACATGTATCAGGTAGGAACACTTGTTCACCGAGATCACATTAGTGCTCATGACAAAAGGCGTAAGGATATATAGCATACACAAACATTCACCTATATATATATATAAGCAATCTAATATAAGAAAAATATAAAATATAAAGGAGCCCAGGTCAGGGCGCGCTGGGTCAGAATGCGCAGGGTCAGGTTGCGCAGGGTCAGACTGCGCAGGGTCAGGTTGCGCAGGGTCAGACTGTGCAGGGTTAGACTGCGCAGGGTCAGGTTGCGCAGGGTCTGACTACGCAGGGTCAGGTTGCACAGGGTCAGGTTGCGCAGGGTCAGACTGCGCAGGGTTAGACTGCGCAGGGTCAGACTGCGCAGGGTCAGGTTGCGTAGGGTCAGGTTGCGCAGGGTCAGACTGCGCAGGGTTAGACTGTGCAGGGTCAGGTTGCGCAGGGTCAGACTGCGCAGGGTCAGGTTGCGCAGGGTCAGGTTGTGCAGGGTCAGACTGCACAGGGTTAGACTGCACAGGGTTAGACTGCGCAGGGTCAGGTTGTGCAGGGTCAGACTACGCAGGGTTAGACTGCGCAGGGTTAGACTGCGCAGGGTCACGAGAGAGCTGCGCCCTTCGCTAAAAAGCGCTGGGCCAAGAGAGAGCTGCGCGCGCGAACTGCTACAGGGTCATCTCCTTCCTCTTGGCTGAGAGCAAGAACACCATGAGCCCTAGAACTTCTAAGGTCCATAAAATCCTCATCCTAAGCCCAAATTGGGACTTCTATAGGTCAAAATGGGGTAGAACAAAATTCTCTACAACATGGAACACTCAAAACTTGAAAATAATGAAGTTTGCTAGATTAAAATCAAGAAAATCCGAAAATAGTTAAAACTTAGATCTACAAAAATAAAAGCTTCAAAATGGAAAATTTCATGTTCTAAACTAGTATAGAATGAGGAGAAGGAAATTTTTGACAAATAATTTTGTAAGAAAACATTAACAAAAATTTATTGATCCATCTCTTGAGCAAGTTGGCACTTGTCTTGGTTGGTGGAGGAAATAAATGAGAGGAAATAAAATAAGGGGAGAGAGAATGAGATGAGTTATTATATAGAATCTTGAACCCATGGGTTCATGATGAACCAAAGGGTTCATGATGAACCATTGGTGAACCAAGAATAGGTTACCCAAATGAGCCATAACTGTAGGCCCAAATGCAGAAAATAAATTACAAAATAATATTTTGGGAAATGTATGAAGAAATACAGCATAATAAATATAGTATAAATACAAGGTAAATACAATTTATCGATTTACGTATTGAAATACGTATTCGAGGATCGGGGAGTGACATAAACCCTCATATCTAGACAGCCGTGACCGTATAGTTGAGATGTATTCTATTTCAATATACGTAGCTGGCTATGTACGCTCCCGCTCTCCAGTATTCTGGTTCTGGGGCGTGACATGGTTTAAGTGGTGGCCCATGCAGGTCTTGTCAATCAAGAAATATGAGAGTTTACCGAATAGATGTCTCAATCAGTATTCACCCTTGATCTCCGCCCGTATTTTTAAATCCTTGGAATTCTTGCCCTGATTACATGCTTGTATCGTTGATCTGTCCTGGTCCTTCCCTATTGTTTCCCTGTGTCGTCTTCCTCAGCGGCACTGTACCTGACCCTGCCGATCAGCAAGGAGGAGCACCTCCCGTGGACCAGAAGCAACCTGGAGATCAAGCCCAGCACTCCGGAGTAGCCTCCAGAGTTATACCTACTGGAGGAGAACCCCCAGTTCGGCCCGTCCAGCCTGCAGAACTTGATGATGGTACCTTGGTAAGTCTCATCAGGACCTTGATAGCTTCTCAGGATCGTAGAGGAGACGCCTTGCACCAGACTGTGGCAGATACTTTGACCAGAGGCGGTCATCCAGGGAACAGCGTGGCCAACAGCTTCAAGCGCTTGAACCCTCCTTTCTTCGACGGCAGCGAGGATGCGATTGCCGCGGACGCTTGGCTTCAGGATACCGAGGTGGTTCTGGAAGCAGCTAGGACACCTGAGAATGAGAAGGTGGCGGTGGTACGCCTACAGTTGTTGGACTTAGCTCACAGTTGGTGGGCAGCGCAAGCCATGGGATTAGTGGCACCCATTGCTTGGGCAGTGTTTAGAGAGAGATTCCAGACGAAGTATTTCGATGCTGTGGCTCGGTACAACCTGCAAACCAGATTTACCAACTTACAACAATGAGGCAGAACAGTCGACAATTATGCATCTGAGTTTTCTAGACTCAGTAGGTTTGCCCCCACCTTGGTGGCGACCGAGTTTGATAGGGCCCAGCGGTTCCAGCAGGGACTGCATTTGGAGATCTTGTTGGCGGTTGAGCAGTTCGAGCACCAGACGTTCGATGCTGTATTGAGGGCAGCTAGGAGGCATGAGTACACCTCCCAGAGGATCGTGGATAGGATCGAAGGTAGGAAGCGGTCCCACAGTCAGATGTACCAATCATCAGCTCCAGCCCCGGCATCTAGGGGATTGACCATTGGAACTCCGAGGCGGGCGACCTCAGTAACGTCGGTTCAGCATTCGACCCCGACATACCCGCAGCAGCAGAAGCAGAAGCAGACTTCCGCAATGGGATGTTCACATTGCGGGAAGCCGGGCCATGTGGTGGCAGATTGTCATAGGACGCAAGGATTGTGCCTAGCTTATGGAGCGGCAGATCACATGATAGGAGCCTGCCCGAATAGGGGTAGTTCTTCCTCTTCCAACCTAACCAGTCCATCGGTTAGGGGACCAGCACCCATGCAGCAGCAGCAGTACCCAAGGCCATTATTGCCTCAGGCCCAGGCATTCCAGCAGCAGTGTGCCCAGGCTTCAGTGTAGAGCAGACAGAGAGGTTTCCAGCAGAGGGGACCTGCAGCTAGAGGTCAGGCCATGATGATGGCTATAGAAGAAAAAGTTACGCCAGGTGAGGTAGTGGCGGGTACTATTCTCGTCAACTCCTTTTCAGCTTCAGTATTATTTGATTCTAGTGCATCGCATTCATTCATGTCTGCACGATTCGCGATACGGATTGGATTGGAGCCCGAGTCATTATCAGTGAGGCTCAATATACTTACTGGTAATAGTCTTATGGGAGTAGATCGAGTGTTTTCCTCGTGTCGGATCGTAGTTAGCGGTAGAGAGTTCCCCGCTAGATTTATAGAATTCCCTATGGCAGACTATGATGTAGTCTTAGGCATAGATTGGTTGAGGAACCGGTATGCTAGGATAGACTGCCTTGTTGGCAGAGTTGTTTTCAGCGTTCCATGCGAGCCAGAGTTTTTATTTTCCAGAGGCGCAGTGGAGCCATCCTCCCCAGTGTTGCGGATGGCAGTAGCAGCAGTACAGTTGCCCCGGATAGTTAAAGAATTTCCAGATGTCTTTCCAGAAGAACTTCCAGGGATGCCGCCAGTGCGGGAGATCGAGTTCACTATAGACTTAATCCCCGGGACAGCACCAGTATCAGAGAGAGTCTACAGAATGGCGCCTTCAGAGTTGGAGATTTTGTACAAGATGATTGAAGAACTCAGGACCAAAGGATTCATTCGTGCAAGTGGATCGCCTTGGGGAGCCCCGATGCTTCTTGTGAAAAAGAAGGATGGTACGTCCAGGTTATGTGTAGATTATCGTACCTTGAACTCAGTGACAATCAAGAACAGATACCCTCTCCCGAGGATAGATGACTTGTTTGATCAACTCAAAGGGGCTTCTGTGTTCTCGAAGATAGACTTGCGGTTAGGATACCACCAGATCAGAGTCAGAGAGCAGGACATCCCGAAGATAGGATTTAGATCGAAGTATGGACATTGGGAGTTCCTTGTTATGCCCTTTGGAGCAACCAATGCGCCAGCAGTATTCATGGACCTCATGAATCGCATTTTTATGCCTTATCTAGATCAGTTCGTGATCGTGTTCCTAGATGATATTTTGGTCTACAGCAAGAACGAAGCTGAGCATGAGCAGCATCTCAGAATCGTCCTTCAGACGCTTAGGGAGCACCAGTTGTACGCCAAGTTCAGTAAATATGAGTTCTGGCTCGATCGTATTTCGTACTTGGGTCACATCATTACTCGAGGAGGAGTGGAAATGGATCCCCAGAAGATTGTGGCTATCGAGACTTGGCCAGCACCTAGTTCAGTGGCAGAGGTTCGCAGCTTCCTTGGATTGGCCGGCTACTACCGACGATTCGTTTCAGATTTTGCAAGGATTTCAGCACCGATGACCCAGTTGACTCGTAAGGATGTGCCGTTTGTTTGGACAGCAGAGTGTAAGGAATCATTTGAGAAGTTGAAGCGAGGATTGATAACGGCTCCTATTCTCATACTTCCAGATGGGACCGGAGGATTCACAGTTTATTGCGACGCTTCAGACAGAGGATTGGGATGTGTCTTGATGCAGCATGGGAAGGTAATATCTTATGTATCGCGTCAACTTCGTGATCATGAAAAGAATTACTTGACCCACGATTTGGAGCTAGCAGCAGTAGTGTTTGCACTTAAGCTTTGGCGGCACTACTTGTACGGAGATAGAGTGGAGATATTTACTGATCACAAGAGCCTGAAGTATGTTTTCATCCAGAAGGACCTTAATATGCGATAGAGAAGATGGCTCGAGCTACTGGTGGACTACGATGTGGATTTGCAGTATCACCCAGGGAAGGCCAACGTTGTAGCAGATACGTTAAGCCGGAGAGCCGGAGTTTATTTCCTAACGGCGCAACCAGAGTTATTGGCAGATTTTCAGAATATGGGAATTAAAGTGGTTCTTCCTACCAATGTGGCGTTGATGGCCATCCTATAAGTTCAGTCCAGCATAGTTGAGAGGATCCGGATGGTGCAGTCTACAGATTCCAAGCTTCAGTGGCTCAGAGCAGAGTGTGAGGCAGGAAGAAGGCCAGAGTTGTGCATTCATGAAGATGGTACACTTCGACACGACTCTCGTCTTTGTGTACCCAGTGGAGATATCAGACAGGAAGTCATGGCAGAAGCTCACAGTTCGCAGTATTCTATTCATCCCGGTGGCACGAAGATGTACCGTGATATCCGTCAGCACTTCTGGTGGAATGGCATGAAGAGGGAGATAGCCCGGTTTGTCTCTCGGTATTTGGTTTGCCAGCAGGTTAAAGCTGAACGTCAGAGGCCCGCTGGACTTCTTCAGCCCTTGCCGATTCCAGAATGGAAGTGGGAGCATGTGACCATGGATTTTGTGACTGGATTGCCTAGATCCCCAGCTGGTCGAGATGCTATCTGGGTTATGGTTGACCGGCTCACGAAGGTGGCTCATTTTCTTCCATTTAGAGTTGGACAGTCAACGGCTCAGTTGGCAGAGATGTACCACATGTAGATTGTCAGGCTTTACGGTGTGCCCGTCAGTATCACCTCGGATCGAGATTCAAGGTTTACGTCACACTTTTGGCGTAGATTGCATGAGAGTTTGGGAACTTGTCTCCAGTTCAGTTCAGCATATCATCCGCAGACAGATGGTCAGTCAGAACGCACAATCCAGACTCTTGAAGACATGCTGAGATCTTGTACGCTCGACTTCGGTGGTTCGTGGGAAGATCACCTGCATCTTGTGGAATTCTCGTGCAACAATAGTTTCCTGGCCAGTATCCAGATGGCTCCGTTCGAGGCTCTGTATGGTAGGAAGTGCAGATCCCCGCTAGCATGAGATGATGTCGAAGAGAGGCAGATGCTTGGTCCAGAGATGATTGCCCAGACAGTTGAAGTGGACAGAAGGATCAGAGATCGTCTTCGCGTTGCCCAAGATCGCCAGCGGCATTGGGCCGATACTCATCGACGTCCCTTGGAGTTTTCTATCGGCGACCATGTATTCCTTAGGATCTCGCCTAACCACGGCGTCATTCGCTTTGGCGTACGGGGAAAGCTTAGTCCTAGGTATATCGGGCCGTTCGATATCCTGGAGCGAGTAGGAGATGTATCCTATCGTCTTGCTCTTCCGCCGTCGCTAAGTGAGGTGCATGATGTATTCCATGTGTCCCAATTATGATAGTACGTCCCGAACTCGAGCCATATTCTGGATCATTCGGAACTGGTTGTTGGTACCAACTTTTTGTATGAGGAGAGGCCCGTGTCTATATTGGACCGGAGAGAGAAGATACTCAAGAACAAGACTATTAACTTAGTCCGTGTTGCTTGGGGTCATCACTCTCTCGGTGAGTCAACGTGGGAGCGTGAGGATGACATCCGATCGCGATATCCCTACCTGTTTGACTCGTAAGGTATAATATCTTCCTTATGCCTTATGTTTTCCATCCCTTGCTTGCATGTATAATTGTCTGATTGCTTGCCTGGTTATAGCTTGCCTGTGATTAATATAGCTTGTCCTTGTCTCTCTAGTCTCTTAATTAAATTCTGACGACGGAATTCTTTTAAGGTGGGTAGAGTTGTAACACCCATATTCTGAATACGTATTTTGTCAAGCTTGCATGTATTTCAGACCTGTATTTATTTTCTTAGATTTTGGCATGTACTTGTAATTGGCTTGACTTGCAGATTTTGGTTCTCGTAATTGGGTTTTACCTGGCTTAGTTTATTTTATGGAGGAGAATTGGTTTGATTTGGTTTGGTTTGGTTTAACACGCATTGGAACACCTTAGCCTATGTTCAACCTCATTCCACCATAACCCACCCTCCTTATTATCCCCACCTAACACTCTCTCTCCTCATTACTTCTCTCCATTAATTTCTTCTTCTTCTTCTTCCTTCCTCTACACAACACTCCACCCATAGGCAAGTGCACCTTGCCACCACATGAAAACCATATTTTATTTGTTCATTAGCTAGATTAGGCCATGGTGATCAACATTAGTGCTTGACATTTTGTGATTTGGAGTCTCCATTGTTCTAGATCTAGGTTTTAACTATTTTCGGATTTATATGATTTTGATCTATTTTTGTTGGATTTTTGTGGGTTTTGATGCTTCCATGTGGAAGAGAATTCAATTTTACTCAAGTTAGACCCTTGGAAATCTAGATTTGGTTTTGATTTGACCATGATATGAAGATTTGAACTTTGGTGTTCTTGAAGAGTTCCTCTCGACCTGGAGTAGCAGACTGCAGCCTACGCTCTTTAGCACAGTGCTGGACTGCGCATCCCCTCTCGGCCTGCGCTCTTTAGCGCAGCGCCGACCGCACTGCTTGCCCCTTGGCGAATTGCGCTCAGTCCCCTGCGCAGCTCACCCCTGCGCGGTTGGCTCCCGCGCAATCTAACCCTGCGCGCTTGGACCCTGCACACTCCACCCCTGCGTAGTTCATTCCTGCGCCAACCATTCCTGCGCAGTTCATTCCTGCGCCAACCACCCCTGCGCAGTTCATTCATGCGCCAACCATTCCTGCGCAGTTCATTCCTGCGCCAACCACCCCTGCGCAGTTCATTCCTATGCCAACCATTCCTACGCAGTTCATTCCTGCGCCAACCATTCCTGCGCAGTTCATTCCTCCGCCAACCATTCCTGCGCAGTTCATTCCTGCGCCAACCATTCCTGCGCCATCCACTCCTGCGCAACCCGACCCCAAGGACCCTTGCGCAATCTGTCCAATCATGGAGATTTGGTTTTATTTTTTTCGTTAAGCTTGGCTCTTCTATAGCCCTGTATATTAATATTTTGTTAGATATTTTACGCCCATTTTATATCCTTACGCCTTTTGTCATGAACTTGATTTTACTTAATATGTTTGGAATGACTATTGTACATGACATGGTATGACAAGGAACTAGTATAACACGACAGTGACCCATAGTGGTGCACTCCTGACAAGACCAACCTGACATGATAGTGGCCCGTCGTGGCACACTCCTGCCAAGTACCCTGACATGATTTATCTTGATGCTGTTGCGACGGCTAACTTGACTCGTATAATCAACTTGACACCGTGGGTGTTCCTGCTTGCTTGCTTGTGCAATCCACTTGTCTTGTCTTGCATCATATCTAGGACGTGACTCCCTGGTTCCCACAGTCAGGGATTCATACTGAATATGGATTAGGCTAATTACTAGATCAAACTATAGTTCATGAAGAATTTCCAGTCACAGGCAATCTCGTTATCTGGGCGCTCTTAATTGGACTTATAGCTTGCCGACGAGTAGAGCACATTTCCAGCGCACTGTCATGTGTTGCACCCTCTAAGTCACCTAAGGGTATATCGTCTTCGGGGAGATATACCCAACCATACTCTCAACCCGCGGAAGGATAACTAGATGGTCTGCAGGGCTTGGGACTGGAAATTTCTCACTTGCTTCTTGTTAGTAATTAAGGCTTGTGATAACCCTAGTTAGTTAAGTAGTAAGCCGTAGTAATTGCTTGGCCGCTTGTGAATGGATGGAGTCCAGCCTTGTCTAAGTCTTGTCTAGTCCCTGTACCTGGCTACTCTTGTACATGCTTGTTTTACTTATCTCTAACAATAAATGGGTAAAGACAGAGTGCTGTTCAGGCGAATAGTTACAACCTTGGTCCTTGTCTGGTTTAAGGGTTGTAACCTGGCTCCCGGAATGGTCCCACGTCACTAGTCGTTTATTGACCTGTTGCACTCTTTATTTACTTGTACCTTCTTCTATTTCTTTTCTTATGTTCTGATATGCTGGCTTTTGTTCTTATTTCGTGGCCTCCTTTGTGGCACTTGCTCTTTCTGGGGTTTGACCCAGCTGGTTTTATGTGGCCAGATTTCGGAGCAGCTCCCGAGGATCTTCCGAACCTCCAGCCCGATGGTGGCGACTAGAAGGAACCCGGGCTGCGAGTGGATTTTCTATTTTGTTTCGCTCACTCTATTGTAAAGTTATTCTTTTGAGACGTTTAGCCGACGAGCACCTGTTAGCTCGATGCACTTTACTTACTGTCTGCCTACGGGCTGTAAACATGATTAACAAATCCTAGGGTTGATCATGTATGACTTAACTCTTGCTAGTCCCAGCATTTTGTACGACTAGCTTCATGATCAGCTGATATGTAATATTTGGGACGCCTTTTGTTGTATATTTGGTGGTCAAACATCTTGTGATCATATTACTTGCTTGAGATTGAGACAATAGGCTTGACCATAAGAGATCGTTGGCTTGTAGTAAACCCTCATATCTAGACAGCCGTGACCGTATAGTTGAGATGTATTCTATTTCAATATACGTAGCTGGCTATGTACGCCCCCGCTCTCCAGTATTCTGGTTCTGGGGCATGACAATTGTTGACATATACTTTGCTAGATTTAGTAGACTTTGACTCCGACAGCATTTTTGAGCAAACCAGATTCCAATGTCCGGGTCAAAGGGTCATTTTGGGATCGGCTCATCAGAATCCAATTTTGGATAAATCGTTGGATTTGTATCATCATTTTGAAATCGCTGAGATATAGTTTGCTAGATTTTGTAGATTTTGATGATGTTGATCCTGACACGAATTTTGGTACAAGTGGGTCCAACGGCGTACCGTATTTGACCTAAAATTACCATTTCCTCCTGTATCTAGAATTGGACTTATGAGTAGTATATCTTAGATATCTTCCTTATTTCGGGAACGTTGGTGATTTTTGTTTCAGCATCCGGAGATGTTCATGGAGAGTCATATGTTGGTATCTTTCTTGGACTTGACGATTTGCCTGCGGAACATCATCGGATTACTCCTTCACCCCACTTACCATACTTGTTCTGTTTACATTCCTTGTATCTATGCTTATGTTGTTAGTTGGTGACACTGGTAGTTAATATCCAAGGATGACATGGATTTTATCGATGATGGCATCAATGTTATGGGTGCATGCATATGTGACTTAGAGTTAGTTGTCATACCTGAAAACTATGAAGTTATCTCAATAACTTCTATGACTCGACACGAGACATTACACAACACTGTGAGTGAGGGTTTACTGTGTTGGCACGAGCTTACGCATTTAACTGATCATCGGTGTGAGTGGTTCATGTGTTATGGATTGTTTGAGTCAGGGATACGACTTGCACAGTTCATGGGTGGGAAAGACTACCAGTACACCTATGGGACAGACAATTATTTTATTTCAGCCTCAGTGGGACCCGGTTATGGGCTTGGTTACCCGGTTATGGGACATACATACGCTAGGGATATATCCGGCAGCGGCCACTAACTGCACGCTAGGTACGATCGAAAGGTATACTAGTGCATGTATATTTAAATCGGCTCGTGATCCAACGTCAGCCCATGTTTCGACGTAAATTCTTTACTCACCTACGCATACGCTCCATAGTCATCTTCAACATGCATTCACATAGAATGGTTAGTTCGTGTACTTATATCGGACCGTATCATAGGATAATGTCTTATCATGGGCTGGTATGCCATCTATTGATCAGGATTGGTCAGAGATATGGTTTACTGATTGATGACTGGATATTGGACCGTGCTATGATTCAGGTTGTTCATTTTATTCAGTTCATATTATGGCATTTATTTTTATATCTTGCTATGTCCTACTGAGGACTTGGTTATCTCTCTAGGTATTTGCTGAGGAGTTAGTACAGAGTAGCTGGGCAAGTGCTGCGTGTTGCATCGAGGGTTCAGGTATATATATATATATATATATATATATATATATATATATATATATATATATATATATATATATATAATATTTCCATTTACTCTTTCCTGTATACATTTCACCTTTATTTGTTTCATGCTGCCATGTGGCCTATTATTTCCAAGCTTATTCATTTCTCAAGCTTGCTCGAACATGTATATTACTGGGTGGCCAACTTTAATATATTATATTCATTCTTGGTATTCGTTTTATTACTGTGGATTGAGATATAGATAATTAGTTACTTTTAGTACCTTTGACAGCGTACTACGTCTATGATAAGTATATTAAATTAGAAACTTATCATAAATCGTATTAGATGGCATGCCTGTGCCACAAGTTCCTGAATATATTTTGGAACTCGAGTATAACATGTTTTTGTGGTGGCCTATGCAGGTCGAGATAAATCATTTCGATTACGTTACTGTACCGAAATAGTTAATTACGGGGGAGCCGACATATCTATTTACGGGGGAGCTACTCAATACGAACTACTCCCTTCAGCATGTTTCCAGGGATGAATGTTACGACATGCAAATATCACTTTTGTCAATTATCAAAATGGAGGAGAATGTTAACCCAAATTGGATCACAGTCAACCTAATTTAGAGAATTAACAAAACAATATTTGACATGATCCAATACGACACATTGAGCTCAAAGTCAAGAACATCTTCTATAACATATCATGCTCAAGACAGATGTCATCAACAAGTTGATCATGTAATTGTACTTGTACTGAGTCTATACTTTTTATTTTATTGAATCTAGGAACATGTACGTTGAGTCGTACTGAGGTATCTTGAACCTAGACTTCACTCTCCAAGCTCCACCATACAAAATAAGAAAATCATCAAACCAAACCAATCCTCTCATAGTCCATTGTATGTTCTGGCCCCATATAAACCGAATTCGGGCGGAACTCTACCTCCAAATTTTTAGTACATTAATTTTTAGGGCATGCTTAATACTAGTTGTCCAATGTTCAAAATTTTGAATTCTTAGGACAAAATTCTGGCCGAATTCTGCTTCCTCAGACTAGTATAAATAGAGCATGAATTCTCTCATTTCAAATTATCTCTCACCTTTAAATATTCAAGCTTTCTAAGCTCTACTACTACAAGACCTACTCTTTCATATCTCCAAAGCCACAACTATCCTTAATCCAAGGTGCTCAGTACGATATCAGCTAGAAAGTGCAAGAGTAAAAGAAAAGTCACATGGACAATTCCAAGTTTCGCCCCTGCGAAGTTGTAATAAGTTGGTGTGCTCTTCTGAGTAAAAAACCGTGGTTGTACTCTATTTCACAAATAGTGGATTTCAATCCTGAGCGAGAGTTCTCAAGCCTGGACTAGTCCTCCACAAGGGTAACAGGTTAAATCACTGTGCTTGCGTATGCTTTTCTGTCTCTATTTATTTTCGTATTACTCTCTGATTACTTACTCTCTTGGTAGTTGATTTTCTGGACTTAATATAGAGTTACATTTTTAATTGGTTATTATCGACACAAACTCTATTCACCCTACACTTAACTTCAATTGGTATCAGAGCTCTGTTCTCTTGATAATTGATTAACATCCTAAGAGCTGATCCAAGGCAACCACTCAACCTATATTTACCAACTATGGTGAGGGATAGTCCATAAATAGGCCACCCACATTTTATGGAACCAACTACACCTATTGGAAGACTAGAATGCGTTTCTACCTAAAGTCTCTAGACTTTAATTTACGAACCATTGTCACTGATAGTTACAAGAAGCCTGCTAGAACTGTTGTCGAGGGGAATCTCATAGATAAACTACCGACAAATATACTGACCAAGAAAAGAAACATGCTAGTCTAGATTCTAGGGCTATTAATGCTCTCTTCTGTACTATAGACAGGACTGAATTCAACAGGGTCTCTACATGCTCCACCTAACACGAAGTATGAAAGCTTCTAGAGGTGACCTATGAAGGAACCACACTGGTGAAAGAATCAAAAATCAGTCGTCTAACACAGGAGTACGAAGCTTTCAATATGAAGCCCAATGAGATGATCAAACAGATGATCATTAGATTCCTCGACTTCGTCAACCCTCTATCTTCTCTTGGTAAGGACTACTCCAACCATGAAAAGATACACAAAGTGCTATAGGGACTAATGAAGAACTGGAACCCTAGAGCCACGGCGATAATAGAAGGCAATGATCTCACCACCATGTCTCTAGAAACTTTGGTGGGAACACTTGCATGAGCTCGATCTCAAAGACTTTGAAGAAGCGGCTCCGAAGGAAAAGGAAATTGTACTAAGGGCTCATCGCCGAAAGACTACTCCAGAAGATACCGAACACGATAATTCTGAAGGTGATGATCAAGTACTGATGGTCCGCAACTTCAAAAAGTTTCTTCGCTCAACCAAAGAAAGAAGAAACAACACAAAGAAGACGATGAAGAGCCTATTTGTTTTGACTGTAAGAAGACGGGGCACGTCAAGAATGATTATGCTACTGCAAAGAAAGGAAGCCGATATGAAAGATCGTACAAGAGGCCAACCTCTCAGAAATATGCCAACACAAGTATTTGGCACGAGAACGAACCCAGTGACTCAGAAGAAGAGGACTCTCCCCAAGATACAGTAAACGTCTGCCTAATGGCAACGACCGAAAAGGTAACAAACGATCCTCTTGATGACTTTACATTTGGTGAACTTGGTGATGCTTTTAGTGACTTGCTTGAAGATCATAAGAAGTTGCTTAGCAAGTATAAACATGAAAAGGATAAGATCAAAACTCATAAAGTTGAGATTCATAGACTTTCAAGTTTACATGATAATGTTAGGGACACCCCACCCACGGATAACACTGAGGAGGTATCTAAGCTTAAATTAAGCTTACATGATGCCAAATCTCGCATTGAGAAACGAACATGTGATATTACAGCACTCAATAAAGAACTTCCAGACGAGAAAATTAAGTATAATATTGATGTTAAAAGAATTGATGCTTTAACTGCCAAGTATAATTATATGTGCGACACCTCTAAAATATTAGAGATCAAACTGGGGAAACAAGTTGTTCAGCCTCAAACCTAGTCTCACAGTCACAACATGTACACTTAAAAAATTGTTTGTTCAACACAGAAACACATATTCTCATGCTGCACATAATTATGCTTTTATTACACTTATGCACATGTAGTACGAAGAATACCCACAAATACACATGGCACACATCGACATACTCCTATGCACACACATTCTCATGCAATACATCAAACACATAGACATTACTAATATCCTGTCCTAACACGAATATACATGATACAATGTACTATTGTGGTAAACATGGACACACTTTACCATAGTGCATAATTAGAAGATTAGTTGATTTAAAACTGTCTGTATGGGTACCAAAGACTAATCTTTCAGGACCCTCAAAGATTTGGGTACCAAAAGTCACTTCTATTCATTGTGTAGTTGGACCTTCCTTCATCTTCTAGAAGCAAGTAGATTCTCGATAGTGGGTGCTCGTAACACATGACTGGAAATGCAAATCTATTCGCAACACTATCGATGAAGAGGAAAGGATATGTATCCTTCGAAAATAACTTAAAAGGTTATATCATAGGTAACATTACTATTGGCAATCCTCCTTCTCCCGTAATTAAGGATGTCTATTTAGTTACCGAGTTAAAGCATAACCTGCTCAGCATTAGTTATCTTGCTGATCATGGATATGATATTAACTTTGGCAAAACTAAATGCTCTATATATGATAGATCATCTGGAGACATCATTTTTGAAGGGATAAGAGAAGATAATATATATGTATTCTATCTTTCTAGAGATACTAACAATGCAGGAAGATGCCTCTACGCTGACAAAGATGAATGACTTTTTTGGCATATGCGTCTTGGTCATGCAAATATGGATACCATATCAAGTCTGTCAACTAAGAAGCTAGTAAGAGGAGTACCTGACATTACCTTCAAAAAGGATATGGTATGTGCCGAATGTGAGAAAAACAAAGCTACCAAATCCTTTCTTAAATCCATCAACTCTGTAAGTACTACTAGACCTTTGCAACTGATTCATACGAATTTATTTGGTCCAAGTAGAGTAGCCAGTCTTGGTGGAAAACTCTACGCTTATGTAATTGTTGATGATTTTTCTAGATTTACTTGGGTTTTCTTTCTTGCAAATAAAGTGATACTAATTTTGTTTTCGAAGTTTTTGCTAAAAATGTTCAAAACGAAAAAGGCTTCATCATTACTCGAATTCGAAGTGATCATGGCGACGAATTCAAAAACTTCGATTTCAAAAAGTTTTGTGACTCAAATGGTTTTAATCATGAATTTTCATGTCCTAGAACTCTCCAACAAAATGGTATTGTGGAGCGAAAAATAGGACTCTTGGCGATATGGCTAGAGTCATATTGAATCAATTTTCTCTTCCAAAATACTTTTGGGCTGAAGCTGTCAGTACAACATGGCATGTTTTGAATAGGATGTTGATTCGACCTATTTTGAAGAAAACTCCCTATGAACTTTGGTTCGGTAGAACACCAACTATTTCTTATTTTCGAGTGCTTGGTTGTCGCTGCTATATCCTTAATACCAAAGACAACTTAGGCAAATTTGATGCCAAAGCTGACGAAGTTATTTTTTTTGGTTATGCTGCCAAGAGTAAAGGATACAGAGTGTTCAACAAATTCTCTATGATTGTTGAAGAATCTGCTAGTATAACCTTTGATGAGAATAATAGTACAGCTGCTCTTTCCGATGACGATGATGACATACTTATCAGACCATCAACTTCTACACCCGTGGATACAACACGTGTAACCAGTTCTCTGGAAGGCTTACTAAAGAAGTTTTATTTTACACCATCGCATCCGAAAAACTAAGTAATAGGTGAGGTATCAAAAGGAGTAAGTACTCGATCATCTGTTAGAGACACTATAACTAGCATTGCATTTATTTCTCAAATAGAACCCAAAAATGTTTTAGAAGATTTCTCTAATGAATTTTAGATATCGGCAATGCAGGAATAACTCAACCAGTTTGAAAGAAATCAAGTTTGGGAACTTGTTCCTAAACCTGTTGATCATTCGATCATCAGTACTAAATGGACTTTTCGTAACAATGTCAATGAGGACAGTTCAGTCACACATAACAACGCCCGTCTCGTACCTCAAGGATACAACCAAGAGGAAGGTATCGACTACGATGAGACCTACGCTCCAGTTGTACGACTTGAATCAATCCGCATGCTTTGTGCATTTGCAAATTTTTAAACTTTTTTAAATAAATGTCAAAAGTGCTTTTCTTAATGGCTTTATTAAAGAAGAAGTATTTGTAAAGCAACCTCCTAGTTTTGAAAATCACAAATTTCCCAGCCATATTTTCAAACTTAAGAAAGCTCTCTATGGCCTCAAACAAGCCCCTCGAGCTTGGTATGAACGCCTTAGCACTTTCTTACATGATAAAGGTTTTTCAAAAGGAAAAATTGACACGACACTGTTCATAAAATCTCTTGATGACAACATTCTCTTAGTACAAATTTATGTGGATGATATCATATTTGG
The DNA here is from genome assembly GCA_029216955.1 of Iris pallida. NCBI lineage: Eukaryota > Viridiplantae > Streptophyta > Magnoliopsida > Asparagales > Iridaceae > Iris > Iris pallida. The sequence goes on from JANAVB010004998.1 coordinate 10,536,248, forward strand.
GTCTACTAATGAGGTCCTGTACCAAGAGTTTGCCAAGTGTATGCAGAATGAGTTTGAGATGAGCATGATAGGGAAGCCCAACTACTTCTTTGGACTGCAAGTCAGACAATACTCACAAGGCGTCTTCATCAGCCAATTAAAGTATACAAAGGATATTCTGAAGAAGTTTGATCTTGATAACATCAAACCAATCAGTACTACTATGGCTATTACAACAAAACTATAACGTGATGAAAGCGGCAAACCTGTTGATCCACGTAAGTATCAAGGTATGATTGATAATCTACTTTATTTAATTGCTAGTTGTTCCGATATCATGTTTAGTGTTTGCTTCTATGCTCGATATCAAGCTAACCCGAAGGAATCATACATGACCGCGGTTAAGCATATCTTTTGATATCTTAAAGGGACTGTTACGGTGGGCTTGTGTTATCCCAAAACCACTTCCTTTAACTTAATCAGATATTTTGATGCCTATTTTACGGAATAAAAAGTCGACCGTATGAGTACCAGCGGCACGTATCATTTATTAGGTAAGGCTTAAAGACTTTAGTCTCTTGGTTTAGCAAGAAGCAGAACTCTGTAGCACTATCCACAACGGAAGCTGAATACATCGTAGTTGGACATTGTTGTGCTCAGATTCTGTAGATGAAGTAAACCCTTGAAGACTACAATTTACTGTTTAAGCATATACCAATATTCTGTGGTAACACTAGTGTAATCAACCTGACCAAAAAGCCAGTATGTCACTCACGCACTAAGCACATAGAAATTAGACATCATTTTTTTTGCGATCATGAAACGCATGGCACTATTAACTTAGAATTTATTGACACTGATCATCAGCTAGCAGACTTTTTCACAAGACCATTAACCGAAGAACATTTTAATTTTCTTCGTCGAGAATTAGAAATTTTGGATGAAAATATCATAATATACATTGTACCTGCATAAATAACTGTTAAAACATAATCGTACATGGTAAAATTAATTAGGGTACAAGCCGAATGGGCCCTTCTGACAACAAGGCTTAGAGGCCTAAGCGACACGGTGTACTAGTCTTCGGATTACCGCTAGCTGGGATCCGGCCCCTACAGCTAACCTGAGGCAATTTACTTATACTGATCTTTGTTTAACAAAGTTTGTCGCATGGTTTAATTTATTTCCGTGGCTTATATAATTCATAATTGTTAATTCAAGACCATTCTTTATGTCTTTTATTATTATTTTTAGCCTTTTGGAGTTCTGGAACCAACCCCACAGAACTCGGGCCGAACTCTGCCTAGGACAGAATTCGGGCCAAACTTTGTGTACGAGGTACTAGAACCTTCAGCCAATCATGGCCATTCATCCGATTTGATCCAAGGGCCACTATTTAACTAGTATGGCCGGTCCTACTCTTCATATGCACAAATTTGGGCTCTCTCTCCACATTGCTACCACCTTCAACCTCTCTTCAAAGCCTTTTTCTCCAAACCCTAACCATAGAGACTCCATTGTTGGTGCTATTTCTTCTTCAAAACCTAAGATTTCAAGGTTTTTGGATATTCTTTTCAATTCTACTTCATTATTTTGAGGTATAAACTTCTGTTCTCCTACATGATAGCCAGTACAACATGGCCCGGTATCCCACGATGATATATCCTACGGATCGGGACCCTTCTCGTGAAGGCTACTGGATTGACGACCCATGGGCCTTACGGTATTTGGATCCTGATGCGACGTTTGTTGATCCTTGTCCCTCTGCTAGAGAGCCGTCCGAGTTAGCCGATCCATCACGTTCCTATGCTCCATGATGGTTGTGGTCTTCTACCTGCTGCTGCTGCTGCTGCTGATGTTCACATTAGTTATGTTTTTATCATTTTCATGTATTAGCACTCTTTGTACTATATTTTTAGACTTCAGTTTATCATGTATGAACTTTTAGTTATTTTCTTTAGGTTTGTCAAAACTGCTTAGCTGTCTCTTATGATAATTGGTTATGATTATGAATTGTGTGCTTGCTATCATCACTTTGCCACATTTTTCTCTCTTTACCAGGGAGCTATGATTCATTTTGCTAAATGACAAAGGGGGAGCAGCATATATATTTGGTCGATATGATCTTATATGTTGTTGAAATTTGGCTGATAATGATCTTATATGTTTTGGATATTATATAATCTTGGATATTATGTTGCACTTGGAAAAAGATTTTTGTATCAGGACAAAACCAAAATAGTTAATTACGGGGGAACCGACCTATATATTTATGGGGGAGCTACTCAATCAAAACTACTCCCTTCAACATATTTCTAGGTATGAATGTTACGACATGCAAATAACATTTTTGTCAATTATCAAAATGGGGGAGATTGTTGACCCAAAATGGATCACAGTCAACCCACTACTAAAATATATCGAATTAGCGACTGCCATATCCGTCGCTAATCAGTCGATAAATCCACTTAACGACGGCTAACCGACGGAATTTGGCTAAAAAAATCCGTCGGGAAATAGCTCGTTGCTAAACAAAGTCCGTCGCTATTCTGTCGTCATTCGACTGCTTAGCGACGGATTGCCGTCATCAAGGACCGAACATTTAGCGACGGCTAGCCGGCGGATTGCCGTCAAATCAATTATCAAAAAGTTTTTGATACTACTTTTTAGTGACGAACAGGTCCGTCTGTAATATGTCGGTAACTGCGTATCATAGAGTTTCTAATATGAAAAATTTGACGCGAATTCGTCGCTAGCCGTCACTAATACTCGACAGAAGAACGATGGTTTAGCGACGGAATATTCGTCGCTTAGGTTCTGGAAATCTTTATATTTCTAGAACCTTGTCGACTGATAATCCGTCGCTAATCTGCCGACATCCGTCGCAAACTGAAAATTCTACAGTTAGTGATGGAATATTCTGTCACTCAGTCGTCACCTTTTGTCGCAAGTCCATTGCTAACTGGAAAATTTTTGAAAAAAATTTACATGAAACACAGCATTCCTTGTTCGTACAACATCTGAAAAATCGAACATCACAATATGCATCACACCTCACACAAACCCACAAACCAATATACCTCACACACCAATATACAAATATCTATTACAAATACATCACACAAACCAACATATATCAATGAACCAACAAACAAATATACATCACACACCAATATACAAATATCTATCACAAATACATCACACAAACCAACATACATCAATGAGACCCGTAGCAACCCTCTATTGAATTTCTATATAATAAAAGTCTAGGAAATAGCATCCAAAAACATCCATGTCTATAAAATAACCATGTCTAAAAAATAAAAATTCGTCAAGAGTTGTAAAACCATCCAAGTAAAATCCATAAATAAGTCTACCGGAAACAAATCCGGTCAAAAATCATTTCATATATATATATATATATATATATATATATATATATATATATATATATATATATATATATATATATATATATATATATATTATCCTCTATGTATGCGCAGAGAGATCTCCCTCCACAGCCACTTCGCATAAGTAGGATCCACGCCAGCAAGCTCAATATCCATAGGAGATGGATGACTGGAACTCCCGGTGCAACTGCCCTCTAGTGCTACCTCCTCCATCACAGCAGGAGGTGGTGGCACTACCTCCTCAGCAGTAGGTACCACTACCGACTCTGCAGCAGGAGGTGGCACTACCTCCTCACCAGTAGGCACCACAACCGACTCAGCAGCAGGAGGTGGCACTACCTCCTCAGCAACATGACGTGCCACTACATCCTCAGCAGCCATCTGTGCCTCTCTCAAGCGACGTCCTCGGGTCTTGGGTGCCATCTAGTAAGATTGATGAAAACATGGAAATTAATTATGGATTAAACAAAATGGCAATATTAGACGTGTAATATGGAAGAATCATTGTTGTATGGAAATGACAGTATTAGACGTCCTCTACATCCTCATCTTCCTTTTTCTCTTCATCTTCGCTTTTATTTATTTTATTTTCCTCTTCGGCTACTTCAACCACTTCGGATACTTCAACCTCCAATGGTGAATGGTCCTCAGCAATCTTACCTTAAACTTGAAGCCATTAACGACATAGCCTGACAGTACGGAATGAGTCTCACAACCAGGATATAGAGGAGTATCCGCATCGTACACCATATCCTGTCTTTCCATATATAGTTCACCTTGCGATGACCACAGGTCGTAATAACGTACGAAACCCATACGGGTCAAATGATCTCTCACAGTCACCACTTCTTCGTAACGTCTATTGCGACAAGGATCGGTATCAGAAGACAAAGTAAACAGAATTACAATTAAAAATATATTGTCCGATACCGACCCCCCCATACTTCGTCGCTCTACTTCCCCTGCTTCTCATGAAGGCCCCTCTTTGATCCCCCTCTACTTCCATGCTTCTCATTCGACTCTCACAGCCTCCTATTCCATATCATATGATATCTATCTCAACCGAAGAGCAGAGAAGTGTAAAAATATTAATATTAACCAAGGATCGGTATCAGAATCAGTATCACCATGAATCTCATGGCTTGTTCTAACAAAGCATAATATAAAACCAAACGTGAAGCAGAGCTTCACATTCACAATATTAGAAGGAAAAAAAAATTCGATTGGTGGTAGGACGAGCCAGAATCCAGAAAAAATTTACGATTGGTGGTAGGGCGATACAGAATCCTTTGAAAGTATTCTGGCTCGTCCTACCACCAATTGAAATTTTTTTTCCTTCTAATATTGTGAATGTGAAGCTCTGCTTCACGTTTGGTTTTATATTATGCTCTGTTAGAACAAGCTATGAGATTCATGGTGATACTGATTCCGATACTAATCCTTGGTTAATATTAATATTTTCACACTTCTCCATCCTTTGGTTGAGATGTATATTATATGATGTTGAATAGGATGCCTCATGACCCGAATGAGAAGAAGGGGAGTAGGGACGCTCACTCTATACACTCATCCGCCTACGATATACACTCTATACACTCTTACTTATGCAAGCCTTTTAAGGTAATCAACATTATACTAGATTTCTGAAAAAAACTATAACTCTGATAGGCCCAAAAGACTTGGCATAAGTAAATTTAATATTCAACACTTACCTAGCTACTACTAAGATATCTTATATATATCCTTCTAGGATACTCACTCTATACCGATATCTTAAATTTATTTTTCAACACTTACCTACCGCCTCGACACCGCCTAGACGCCTAAGAGATCAATATCGATACTCATAGAAATAGTCTGAAAACAATACCAATTCTAATACTCTAATCCGAAACCGCCTACTAAGATATCTTATTTATATCCTTGTACGATACTCCGATCCGAAACCGCCGATACTACCGATATCGCCAATACCAATACTCATAGGAATAGTCCGATACCGATTCCGATACCGATACTTTGAACCTTGATAATAAGTTTTTATATATATACTAATTTATATACTATTATACGATACTCCGATCCGAAACCGCCGATACTACGGATATCGCCGATACCAATACTCATAGGAATAGTCCGATACCGGTTCCGATACCGGTACTTTGAACCTTGATACTAATTATATATATATATATATATATACTAATTTATATACTATTCTACGATACTCCGATCCGAAACCGCTGATACTACCGATATCGCAGATACCAATACTCATATGAATAGTCTGATACCGATTTCGATAACGATACTTTGAACCTTGATACTAAGTTTATATATATATATACTAATTTATATATCCTTCTACGATACTCTGATCCGAAACCGCCGATACTACCGTTATCGCCAATACCAATACTCATAGGAATAGTCCGATACCGATTCCGATACTGATACTTTGAACCTTGATACTAAGTTTATATATATATATATATATATATATATATATATATATATATATATATATATATATATGTATATATATATATAAATATATATATATATATATATATATATATATATATATATTTTTATTTTATATATATATATATATATATATAAATATATATATATATTCAGTGAACACTAGATTTTATTCATAATAGAGTGAGTAGCAACTCGTGTTACAAAAGATTGTCAATGACTAGTGTTTACATTTGATAGTGGCCTTTGAAATTTGTCGATGAACTTCACCAATCAACTTATCAGACGTGAAGGAGTATTGTTCATATCACCATTTTTAGCGATTCTTCCATAATACCCATATCACTGCTACCACCGCGATTTCTTTCCTGCATTTTTCCTCTTTCTCCACCACGAACGAAGTCTTTGCAAGAAGCTGTTACCTCTACATTGTATGTAATAGGTTTGTTGAACTGACTTCCATACTACAGTAGCCAATTCACCCTCATGAAGTATATGCTCCAAAGATTATGAGGAAGTGATACTAAGTTTATATATATATATTAATTTATATACTATTCTACAATACTCCGATCTGAAACCGCCGATACTACTGATATTATCGATACCAATACTCATAGGAATAGTCTAATACCGATTCCGATACCGATACTTTGAACCTTGATACTAAGTTTATATATATATATATATATATATATATATATATATATATATATATATATATATTATATATATATATATTTATATATATATAAATTAGTATATATATATATATATATATATATATATATATATATATATTTATATATATATAAATATATATATATATATATATATATATATATATATATATATATATATATATATATATATATATACTAATTTATATACCGATACCAATACTCATAGGAATAGTCCGATACCGATTCCGTTACCGATACTTTGAACTTTGATACTAAGTTTATATATATACTAAGATTATATTCCGATACTGATACTTTGTGCGTGTGTGTGTGTGTGCGTGTGTGTGTGTGTATGTTTGTGTGTGTGTGTGCGTTACTACCGTCCCCAGCCCCCGGCCCTAAACCCCCATCTCCACCACCGCCGACCGTCATCCCCACCACCGCGACTCCCACCCCCACCCCAACCCCCACCCCCACCACCGTCGACCGCCATCCAACTGCCGACCAGAAACCCGTCGCCCCCCGCCGTCCCGACCCGAACCCCTTCCCCCAGTGACCCCCACCCCCACCACCGCGACCCCCACCCCCACCACCACCGGCCCCTACCTTCCCCCGTCGCCCCGACCCGAAACCCCTCCGCCCCAGCGACCCCCACCCCCACCACTGCGACCCCCACCCCCAACACCACCGACCCCCTCCTCCCCCTGCCGCCCCCGACCCGAACCCCCCAGCGACCCCCACCACCACAGGGCCCCGCCTCTCCCCGCCGCCCCGACCCAAACCCCCCAGAGACCACCACCCCTACCACCGCAACCCGCACCCCCACCCCCACCACCACCGACCCCCGCCGTCCTCTACCGCCACGACCTCCGAGAGTGAGAGAGAGAAGATTACATGGAGAGAGGGAGAGAAAGTCTGCGGCCGGAGAGAGAGAGAGAGAGAGAAAATTTGGGGAGGAATGAAAAGTTTCTCCCCCGTTGGCTTAATTTAAGTTAGGACTGGATATTTAGCGACGGACTGGTGACGGATATATTCTGTCGCTACCTGGTCACTATACCACCGTAGTTGGCCGATGGAATATCCGTCGCTATGTGGTCGTTAAATTTTGCGGCAATTTGTGTCAACATTTCCCGCCAACTTTTGCCAACTAAGTGACAGCATAGCGACGGAATCTTCATCCGTCGCTACATCTCCGTCGACTTAATGACGAATTGGCGACCTTTGCTCGTCCTTAAGATAAAATAAAAAATTATCGACATTTCGACGGCAATCAGTCGAAACTTTGTCGGTAGTCGATCGCTAATAGCGACGGACAGAATCCGTCGCTATATGTCCGTCACCAAATGGCGGTATTTTGGCAGTGAACCTAATTTAGAGAATTAACAAAACAATATTTGACATGATCCAATACAACACATTGAGCTCAAAGTCAAGAACATCTTCTACAACATATCAAGCTCAAGACAGACGTCATCAACAAGTTGATCATTGTAATTATACTTGTACTGAGTCTATACTTTTCATTTTATTGAGTCTAGAAACATGTACTGAAGTCTAGCTATCTTGAACCTAGACTTCACTCTCCAAGCTCCACCATACAAAATAAGACAATCACCAAACCAAACCAATCCTCTCATAGTCCATTGTATGTTCTGGCCCCATATAAACCGAATTCGGGCCGAACTCTGCCTCCTAATTTTTAGGATGCTAATTTTTAGGGCCAGCTTCATACTAGCTGTCTAATGTTCAAAATTTTGAATTCTTGGGACAGAATTCTGGCCAAATTCTGCCTCCTCAGACTAGTATAAATAGAGGTTGAATTCTCTCATTTCAAATCATCTCTCACCTTCAAATATTTATGATTTTTAAGCTCTACTACTCCAAGCCCCACTCTTTTATATCTCCTAAGCCACAACTCTCCTTTGCCGACGGTGCTCAGTACTATATCAGCTAGAAGTTGTGTGCAAGAGTGAAAGAAAAGTCACTTGGACAATTCCAAGTTTTGCCCCTGCAAAGTTGTAAGAAGTTGGCGTGCTCTTCTGAGTAAAGGCACATGGTTGTACCCTATTTCGCAAATAGTGAATTTCAATCCTGAGCGAGAGTTCTCAGGCCTGGACTAGTCCTCCACGAGGGAAACCAGGTCAAATTACTGTGTTTGCATATGCTCTTCTGATCTCTATTTATTTTCGCATTACTCTCTGATTACTTACTCTCTTGGTCGTTGATTTTCTGGACTTGATATAGAGTTGGATGTTTAATTGGTTATTATCGACACAAACTCTATTCAGCCCCCTCTATAGTTGCCTACACGTAACTTCAGAATCTCTTGTAGACAATTATTTAGGGCATATAGGAGTTGGATAAACGACTCCACTAGATGGATCGATATGATATGAGTGACACTTCTATCAAAGTTTAGTTTCTATAGGAAAAATCCCTTGATTGAAAGAGAGACCCCTTGAATGGAATCGAATTAGAGGTTTACGTATTTGTAAGACTCCGGATATGATTAGAAGACTGCAAGGATCGATTTTTGGACTAGACGAAGATAAGAATAGTGTTAATCCTATAAAGAATTTTCTTTGAGATATGACTTAAAGAAAGGATAATCCAATAAGCAATGAATTCGTGGTTCAATTTCAGCCTATAAATCTAGAAAGTCTTACGTAGAGGTTATAGGAACTAGGTGATTAGCTAAGGTGGTTAGGCCTATAAGGACACCCCTCTAAGATAGGATGTGGAATAGAGAATAATGCAGGGTTTAACCATAAAGGAAGACATAAGGATCATTATTATAACATATACCAGTTGACTAGGGAAATTAGATAGAGTTCTGGAGAAAATTATTATAAGACATACCAGTTGACTAGGGAAGTTACAGAAAAATTCTTGGATCATAAGGATTAGACTTGAAGGGAGACAACTTGAAAGTTTTAAGGGATAATAGCAACTAAAGTTCGAGGACCCATCATGATGAACAAATTAGTAAAGCATGATGATCATGAGTAGATATAAGCTTTGAGAGTTGTACTAAAATTTGAGGAATTTTTGCCTTGAGGATACAAAAGCAGGAATATGACATATTAGAAAAAGAAAATTTTCTGTGATGATGAAGTACCACCATCGGAAGAGTATTATCAATTTAATAATATTAGAGAGAAATATGATCGATGAATATGTAAGACTAAGTTAGACCAGTCAACCATCTTTATAGTGGTTGAGTCAACCTTGAATGAACTATTGGAGATAATAACTTGAAGAACGATCAATAGAGTTAGACTATGATAGAAGTATTAGATAGAAGTACTTACTCGACCAAGCCTTAAATTTTTTCTAGTAGATAGTTAGGCGTGCATGTGAAAAACGTATAATTGCTTATGGATAGATAAGGTAGAACATTGTTTAGGCTGTTATTTGACATGACTTAAGGCTTGTGAAAGCATAGCATAGAGTTTCAGGCTGATCAAGTTTAAGAATTGATCATGGTCTTCAACAATTAATCGTAGCCAAGGGTCTAAGAATAAAGTTAGTGCCATACCTCAAGAGGGGGACTAGTAGGCCCTTTGTTGATGCAAGTTGGTTAGAAACCCTAGAGGATTGCAACTGGAATATTGCTTTAGTTTGAAGATAAGTAGTAGATATACAAGAAGAGAGAATTATAAGGAACAATACGTTTAGTCCGAATAAATGAAGATGAATAAAATTGAAACTTCTAAAAAAGGGTTATCGAGATGAGGATTATAGCCATGGTTATCTATGATGACATAAGGAGGATTATAGAGATAAACCATACCTTAATTTGAGATCCATATAAAGAATGAGGAGATTATCTCTAAGAGAGAAACGATACAAATTTATGACACATATAGTTAAGGTTAGAAAAATGATAACAAAATGCTAAGATGTTGATATGAAAAAAATTGTAAGCACCTGATCAAGATTATGGCATGATATGAGAAGAAAAGATTTCAAGATGGTGAGGTAGAGTTACCCTAATAGATTGATTAATGGGATCTAGAGTAGTGTTGTGCATAGTAGATGATACATTAAATGTTGTGTATTTTTAAGGATAGAGGACATTATGAGTAGCTTGATATTGAGTTAGCGAAAATTACAATTAAGAAAAAATAGAGTGTACTAATGGAAATGGGACGATATCAAGGACTTTCGAATACTATGAGTTGATTATGGATTAACATTGGCTAGCCATATTTGACGGACCATATGTTATCCTAGTAACCTGATAGATAGGCTAAACCATAATATGAATTGGTGGACAATTACTTCAGCTTGCTTGATTTTTATATTATTCTAGGTGACCGAAAGTTGTTGTTTTAGGCGTACCCCTATTCTTTCCTTCCTATTCCTATGTTTGTAAATCACAGAATCACGATTTAGCAATTTGACCGTCCTAAGAAATATAATTTAGAAGACCCAATTCCTCCTAGCCATGTCTTGATCTCCAATCCAAAACCTTGATTTCATACCTCTTCTATCTAATGTTCATATTACCCTAGAAGTCATTCCTTCTAAATTCCTAATCAAGTATCTACCTAGTCGTACCTTATTCTTGTGGAAATTTTCTTCTAGAACTTTTTAAAACTCTTCGTACTATGATCTGTAACTCCTTTGTTCGCAATTCTTCTAAACTTGCCTCCGCGCTATGATCTTATAAATCACCCGAAGACACCTCACTCCATCTATGTACAATCGAGGCAATTCCTTCTAACTTATTGAAACCCTGACCCATATAGGAGTAGCACCAAATTGTTAGTTGTTCCCTCATAAAGTAATTGACTAACAGTATCGTGATAGTATCTAAGTTCCCTTAGATTTTTGCAGACTGTAATACATAAATCCTCATATTCCTTTCCAAAACCTTGCTAGTAGAATCACGATCATAGCCTTGTTGTTGCATTTATTAAAGCTGATGTGTAGTTAGAATTTAGTAGGATATGCATCCTAGATATTAGTGGCATCAGTATCCCACATGAACCATGTACGACTAGTCATGCTTGATTCCCTAGATATTAATCTTATATCATTCTTATACTATATCTTAATATAATTTCAAGGATGAAATTCTCTAAGGTTAGTAGATTGTAAGTCCCCGAGAATTTATGGTTTATTTTTTATTTTTAAATGAATTATTTTCAAAAAATATTTTATTATAATTAGACAAGTTTAATTTTTGGAGCGCAAGTAGTGTTAATCTCTCGAAACGTTCTTTATGAGTTTTGATCTAGACAAGTTTATTTTTATTTGATATATCATGTCCCACTCAAACTTGTTCTCTTGTATTCTATTTACATCGTACAACTTTTGGGTCAATTTAGGCCATTTGACCATCTACCGTAAAATATGACCTAACTTCCAATTTAATTTTGGGGCTCGACATCGGTCCAAGCTAATTGACCCAATACATGGTTATGGCCTATTTTGAGCCTACTACGCACATGCCACTTGCGTACCATCAAATGAGCTCCCGCATGCTCCTATTTTATCAATGATTATAATTGACTTAATTTGTACTCATGACCACACCTAGCCCAATATTGACCCAACCAGACCCAAATAAACCTAATTCGAACTACTTATGACTCCCTCATGACCACCCAAACACATAACACCATATTCTCCCCTATAAAAGATCAAACACCTAGTCTACCCTCTCCAAAACCCAATGGACAACTCCATTGACCTCACCCCCTCAAAAATGGTATAACCCATGGCTCACACTACCAACCTCACATTGAATGCAACACATATTAGGGCAAGCCAAAGGGTGGTTGCCTTTCTCTTCCATCTATCTCTCACTTGTCATTTTTATGTCAAGACAAAATATAAACCTAAATTACCCTCTCACACATCACCCCTTATTTGAAAAGATTCCCTCTCACTTTAAACACACTCAACCACTCCTTCCATTTTTAAACAACACCATCCCTATGTGGACAACCAATCCCTCCCTCTCCATGCTACTACTTCTTTTTCTTCTTCCTCATTATAAACCCTATATATTTCCTTCCCTAACTCCTCTTCCACACTACTTCTACTACTCCTCCATTGTCCTCCTCCCTCCACACCCTCATCCACCCTCATCTTCACCTTCTTCTTCTTCTTCTTCTCCTTCTTATTGGTTGTTGTTGTCGCTGCATATGGTCGCCGCTATGTCATGCTACCACGTGCACCTACTGCACAGCCGTTCTCCCCTCTGGAGCATCACTGGCGAGCCTATCATGCATGTGCCCATACGCGGTTGCTCCACGCGTGCAGTAGCTGCTACTACGACTGATGCTGTCGCAGCTGCTGTGTGGAGGCATCCCTCTATTCGAGCGTCGACGACCGCCAAGTAGTCCTAGATCGGCCATGCAACCAGTGAGCCTTGGGGCGCCCCGTGCGCCCCCTCCCCCGGTTCTGTGGTAGTACGTCGTTCTCATTGTGGCATACACCTGTACGTGTCCTTCCCCCGCGAACGACGTGGTCGTGCACGTTGATGGCTACAACTGCCCGCCCTCTACCATGTTGTAGCCGCGGGTCGTCCATGAATGCCTCCGTATGGCCGCCCATCCTGGCCAAAGCACCCCAAGCAGTCGATTCCAACTTTGGAGTCGGAATCTCGTCGACGCGCACGAATCGTCTAGTCAGAATTTGTGACTCAAAATAGTAAATTAGTGCATATTTTTTGGGCGATCCGACCGTTGGATCGTCAAACTCTTTTCTCTGCTGCAATCTCAGTATATAGCTCTACTAGTACCTAAAATTTTAGCTGTTAATTCTGTCATTTGCCATGTCAAAATCAGCCACCAAGTTATCCGAATAATTATATTTTTTGTACGGTTTCATGGAGCCAAATTTATGGATTTTTTTCTCCGCCAACATAGCTCTGTTTGGCCAACCAGCAGTTCTTATATACTGCTGGTATAACCAACTTCTTGTTATAGAAATTCTATTCCATTGTGAGCTCGTTTGATTAGTTGAATTTGACGCCAAATTTGGCCGTTCAAATTTGTTATTTCCACCTTATAAAATTTGAATTTGGGACCCGAGACTCTGGATTCCAATTCTGACACCACTAATGGACTTGTGGCATCATTCTAGCCTAAATTTATATATAGTTTGCTAGATTTGAAGGACATGGGCTCCGGCACGCATTTTGGTGCAAATTGGGTCCCACGGTCTGAGTCAACGGATCATTTTGTGATCGGTGAAGAACAAATAGACAACTCTAGAGGGGGGTGAATAGAGTTTATGACAATAATATCCAATTAAAAATTAAAATCTTTCACCAACAATAAATAATCAGAGTAAATACGAAAATAGTAAAGAGCAAGAAAGCATACGCAAACACAGCCGATTTTAACCTGGTTTCCCTCGTGGAGGACAAGTCCAGGCCTTAGAACTCTAGCTCAGGATTAAATCCACTATTTGTGAAATAGTAGTTACACCCCGTTCCTTTTCTTTAGAAGAGCACGTCAACTTCTTACAGAGATCGTAGTGGCGATGCTTGGAATTTTCCAAGCGACTTCTTGAACTCTTGCACAAACTCCTAACTGAAAAGTACTGAGAACTTTGAGGCTTAGGGAGCTTGTGGCTAGTAGATGAGAAGGGTATGGCTTGTATAAGGCTTTAGAGAGAAGAGAAGAGAAGATTGGATGATTGAAAATGAGAGAATTCATGGCCTATTTATAGGATACCATACAGGCAGAATTCGGCCAGAATTCTGGTTGGAATATTCAAAAATTTGGCCGTTGGACAACTGCATCCAGCCAACCCTAAAAATTAGGGTCCTGGATTTTAGGAGGCAGAGTTCGGCCCGAACTCTGTGTGGAGGCAGAGTTCGGCCGGAACTCTGTCTTTAGAGCACAGAATAGGTCTAATGGGCCAATGGGCTATTTGGATGTTTGGTGGGGCTTTTGGTTTGAGGTATAGGTATAGTCTAAGTCTCAAAATGCTCCGCACAGCTCAGTTTACATAAGTCTAGACTCAAATAAAAATGTAAAATATAGACTCAAATTATGAAGCATTGCAGTTGCGAGCTGTCGTCTGGCTTGTACTGAATTCAGTCTTCATGTGTCGTATTGAAATATTACAAGTATCATGTTGTCAATTGTATCAATATATAGTTGACTGTGATTTTGTGTCAACAATCTACCCTATATTGATAATTGACAAAATGATATTTGTATATTCATTATTCATGCCTGGACACATAAAAAAATAGCGTAGTTCCCCCGTAATTAGTGCAGAGCTAGCAGTAGCTCCCCCGTAAACATTGCTTTGAACCTGTTGTCCTGATAAAAACAATCTTTCCCAAAGCACAGATACACAAAGCCAGAGAAAAATGATATGATGATGTAATATGAATATAGCAAAATATTTCTCCCCCTTTTGTCATTTATCAAACAACCAGAAATAATGATTGGCAAGCACACCAAAAATAATAATGATAAACTGTATAAACTGATAAACGGCATAATAAAATGTCTCCAAGAGTCACATAATGAGGTCAAATACAACCAAAGTGCAGAAATAAAAACAACTACATCAATAAAAAATGCATAAAAGCATAAACTACGATCCTCAGCAACAGAAAATAGAAATCCACATCCATCATCGAGCTCGTGAAGGCCCAACATAATCGGATGGATCAGTGAAGGAACGACGAGGTTCCACGAAAGCCGCATCCGGATCCAGGTAGCGGATAACCCAAGGGTCATCGATACGGTATCCATCGCGAGCACGGTCCCGTTCCATAGGAACAGGCATAGAAGGATGCCGGGACATAGAGTACCGAATATTGTGCAGTGAGTTGCTAATGGCACTCATCTGCAGGGTAGTTCGGTAGTCAAGCTGAGTCCAGCGATCATCCTCTAAAGTGAATCGATCGCGGAGCATAGTCTGGAGTGACTCAAGAGTAGCAGGAGGAGGAGGAGGATCCTGTCCAAGAGTAGAGGCGTCGGGCTCAAGTGCTCAGACACAACAGGTGAGCCAACTGCTGCCTGAAGCCGCCGTGCCTTAGAGAGGAAGGCAGGAGTAGGTAGGAACTGGTACTCATCAAGAGGTACACGAAAAGCACGAAAGAGCATAAGAAGATAAGGAGCATAAACCAAGGATCTTGGTTTCTTCATAGCATTAATCATCCATTCCATCATGGTACGTGGAAGATTAAAAGAAACATAAAAATGGAGGTGATACAAAGCAGAGATTTTAAAGTATGTAACCTGATCGGTCGATCCTGCTTTGGACAGAATCGTGTTAAAGATGATCTGATGAAGTTCATAAAAGTAAGGATTGAGAAACTTGGCGAGAAGCTTACGAAGACGTGTGTTAGGGGTACACAAGTCATCCTTAAAGCTTTCTAGGGATGACCCATCAGAAAATTGAAACTTGCGAGCTTCAACAAGTTTCTCCCATAAGTCAGGCTCCGGAAGATCAAGGTTTTCGGCCAAGTCGAAATCATCAAAAGAAATATCAATGCCTGCAACCCATGAAAATATATGTATCATTGTGAGTAAGGTTGCAGTAAAACATTTGGACGGCATTAAGATAGATAACCGAATTGGTGGTGACAAGTTCATCAAGACATAGATCATGAAAGAGTGAATCATATTGTAAAAAGATAGTGAAATTTATAGGGTAACCTGCATACACCGGACGTGATCGAAAATCACTAAACCACTCATTGGAAGCATCAAGTGATACAAATATCCGGTCATCGTACGTGTTGGGGTCGAGTGGACGAGGTGGGTTGAACAACGGGTGAATGGGTTGTTGATTTAGTTGTTCAACGGTTGGTTTAACACGAGGAGGAGCATTCGAAGAGGACGCACCCTCGGTTCGAAGTCTCTTTCCCTTATTGAACAACATAGAAGCAATGAAATAATAAAGAAAATTGAGAAAATTTAGATGGACAGAAGTGTGGAAATATACCTCAATTTGATGATGAAAGATAAAGGAGAATGGTGAGAGAATCCTTCTCCTTGAGTTTTGAGAAGAAATATACTCTAGGAAGGAAGAACTAGGGTTAGGGTTTGGAGAAAAATAGTTTGGAAAAGTTTAAAAGGTGGCAATGGAGGAAAGAGAAGAGGGGAACCCAGTTTTTAGTGTAGGGGTTCGAATGGTCGGAGCAAATGTGGACCATTGGATCACAATCTGATCAGCGGCTTAGGATGCTTTCGGTTCTGGAACAGCCATACCGAATTCGGCCCGAACTATGGGTAAGGCAGAGTTCGGCCCGAATTCTGGTTTCTGTAACCAGAATAGAAATCAGGCTAAAAACAAGTTTGATCAAGTAAGAGAGACTAAAAGAAATATGATAATAAGTAGATGCAAATATAAAATGAGAAAACCAAGTAGAGAATACCAAAAAGACCAACGCTAAATTAAAGTGAAGTTTGAAAGTTTGAATTTTAGCATGTGAATAACAAAAGTAATCCATGTAATAAATAGGGAAATATGCCACAATTCAATATTTTGAAGCTGCCAAGGGGTAGCTGCAGGGTCCGGATCCCAGCTAGCGGTAGTCCTGAGGACTAGTGCACTGTGTCGCTTAGGCTTTTACGCCTTGTTATCAAAAGGACCCTTTCGGCTTGTACCCATAGCAAGTTCATCATAAAGAATCAAGACATAATCGATATTTATGCAGGTTACTTTAATGAATAACAGCTTCATCCAAAATTCCTAGTTCATAACAAAGAAAGTTAAAACGCTCTTCGGATAGTGGTTTGGTGAAGAAATATGCTAGCTGATGATCAGTGTCGATAAATTCTAAGTTAATAGTACCATTTTGCTGGTGATCACGTAAAAAATGGTGACGTATTTCAATGTGCTTTGTGCGTGAGTGACATATGGGATTGTTAGTGAGATTTATAGCACTAGTGTTGTCACAGAATATAGAAATGTGCAAAAAAGATAAGTTATAGTCTTCAAGGGTTTGCTTTATCTACAGAATTTGTGCACAACAACGACCATCTGCGATATATTCAGCTTCTCTTGTGGATAGTGCGACAGAATTCTGCTTCTTGCTAAACCAAGAGACTAAAGCCTTTCCTAATAAATGACACGTGCCGCTCGTACTTTTACGGTCGACCTTATATCCGGCAAAATCAGCATCAGAGTAACCAATGAGGTTAAATGATGTTGACTTGGGATACCATAGGCCCACTGTAACCGTACCCTTAAGGTATCGAAAGATACGCTTAACAGCAGTCATGTGTGATTCCTTAGGATTAGTTTGCTATCTAGCACACAGGCAAACGCTAAACATAATATCAGGGCAACTAGCAGTTAAATAAAGTAGACTGCCTATCATACCTCGATACTTATGTTGATCCACAGGTTTGCCGCTTTCATCTGGTTCTAGTTTAGTTGTAGTAGCTATTGGAGTGCTGATTGGTTTGACGTTGTCAAGGTCGAATTTCTTCAGTATGTCCTTTGTATACTTTGACTGACAAATGAAAGTTCCATTTGATGTTTGTTTGACTTGCAGTCCAAAAAAGTAATTGAGATCCCCCATCATGCTCATCTTAAACTCGATCTGCATACACTTGGCAAAATCTTGACAGAGGGTTTCATCAGTAGAACCAAATATAATATCATCCACATAAATTTGCACTAAGAGAATATTGTCTTTGAAAGATTTTATGAAAAGTGTAGTATTAATTTTCCCTTTTGAAAAAGCTTTTTCAAGCAAGAAATTGCTTAGCCGTTCATACCAAGCTCTAGGGGCTTGTTTGAGGCCATATAGCGCTTTCTTGAGCTTGAAAACATGGTTGGGAAATTTGTGATTTTCAAAACCAGGGGTTGTTTTACAAAAACTTCCTCCTTAATAAATCTATTCAAGAAAGCACTTTTAACATCCATTTGAAACAATTTGAAATTTTGAATGTTAGCAAATGCGCAAAGCATCCGAATAGATTCTAATCTCGCAACAGGAGCATACGTCTCATCGTAGTCGATACCTTCCTCTTGGTTATATCCTTGAGCTACTAGACGAGCTTTGTTGCGTGTAACTGAACCATCTTTATTTACTTTGTTTCGAAAAACACATTTAGTACCAATGATCGAGTGATTTACCGGCCTAGGAACAAGTTCCCAAACTTGGCTCCTCTCGAATTAGTTGCGTTCTTCTTGCATGGCAGAAATCCAAAATTTATCATTAAAAGCTTCTACAATGTTTTTCGGCTCAATTTGTGAAATAAAGGCAATACTAGCAATGGAGTCTCTTAATGATGATCTAGTACTTACTCCGCGTAAAACCTCACCTATAACCAAATTTTCTGGATGTGACGGCTTGAAAGAAAATTTCTTTAGCAAGCCCTCCAGAGAGTTGGTTTCAATGGTGGTATTCATTGGAGTGGAAGTTGATGGCTCAACATCATCATCAAGAGTAGCTGCTGCACTGTTATCCTCATCAAAAGTCACATTTGTAGACTCTTCCACAATTAATGAGCGTTTGTTGAACACTCTATATCTCTTGCTCTTGGCCGCATAGCCAAGGAATATACCATCGTCAGCTTTGGCATCAAATTTGTCTAAGTTGTCTTTGGTGTTCAGGATAAAACATCGACAACCAAAAACTCAAAAATATAAAACGTTTGGAGTTCTTCCAAACCAAAGCTCATAGGGTGTTTTCTTCGTAATAGGACGAATAAGCACCCTATTTAAAATATGGCACGTTGTACTGACAGCTTCAGCCCAAAAATATTTCGGAAGAGAGAATTTATTTAACATGACTCTAGCCATATCGCCAAGAATCCTATTCTTCCGCTCCACAACACCATTTTGTTGAGGAATTCTTGGACAAGAAAACTCATGATTAAAACCATTTAAATCACAAAACTTTTCAAAATCACTATTTTCGAATTCGCCTCCATGATCACTTCGGATTCGAGTAATCATGTAGCCTTTTTCGTTTTGAACCTTTTTAGCAAATATTTTGAAAACTGAAATGGCATCACTTTTATTTGTAAGAAAGAAAACCCAAATAAATCTAGAAAGTCATCAACTATAACAAAAGCGTAGAGTTTTCCACTAAGACTGACTACTCTACTAGGGCCAAATAAATCTATATAAAGTAATTGCAAGGGTCTAGTAGTACTTACAGAGTTTATGGAATAAAATGAGGACTTGGTTGCCTTATAAAATTCACATTCGACACATACCGTGTCCTTTTTGAATATGATGTCGGGCAAGCCTCTAACTAGCTTCTTGGTCGATAGCCTGGATATAGTATCCATATTGGCATGACCAAGACGCTGGTGCTATAGTAATCTTTCATCCTTGTGAGCATAGAGACATCTTCCTGCACTGTTAGTATCTCTAGATAGATAGAAAATGTAAATGTTATCCTCTCTTATCCCTTCAAAAGCAATGTCTCCTATTGACCTATCATAAATATAGCATTTATTTTGTCCAAAGTTAATATCATATCCATGATCAGCAAGATGACTTATGTTGAGCAGATTATGCTTTAACTCGGTCACTAGGCAGACATCCTTTATTACAGGAGAAGGAGGATGACCTATAGTAACATTACCAATAATATATATACCCTTTTAGGTTGTTGCCGAAGGATACATACCCTTCCCTCTTCATCGATAGTGATGCGAAAAGATTTGCATCTCCCGTCATATGTCGCGAGCATCCACTATCGAGAATCCACTTACTCTTAGTTGAGGAGGGAAGGTCCACCTACATCAAAAGTAGATGTGACCTTTGGTACCCAAGTTCTTGAGGGTCCTGAAAAGTTAGTTTTCGGCACCCACACATATATGTTTCTATCTACTAATCTCCTAACTCTACATTGTGGTAAAATGTGTCCATGTAATCCACAATAAGTATAAATAGCATTCCTATTTATGTTAGGAGCATGTTGATGATGTCTATATGTATAGTGGTATGGAGTAGCATGATGATGATGTATATATGTAGAGTGGTGTGGAGTATAATGATGATGTCTATATGTAGCATGGTAAGAGTAGTGTGGAGCATGATGATGTTTATATCCATAAGCAGTATGATGGTGATTTTGTTTATGTACAACATAGTGATGATTGTATCTATGTATAGAATGGTAATTATGTGTCATATAAGAATTACTTCTAATGTATGTGGTTTGTGTGCTTTATGAAAGTGGGTGTACATATAAGCATGATTATGTGCTGTAGGTGGATGACGTGGTTGACTAGTATGAGTGGTGTCATGCTTTGTGTGTGTCTCATGTGATTGGGTTTGAGGTTGAGCAACCTGTTTTTCCAATCTAGTCTCTAATTTCTTAGAGACAGCCTGCAGTTCATTAATCTTAGTATTTAAACCATAAACTTAGTGATAGAGATCTTGTGTCTATTTTTTTCTTCAGTGATCTCAGTATTGAGTGCTGTGATCTCTTGTGTTTGCTTTTCAATGAAGAACAGATGGCAACTCTAGAGGGGGGTGAATAGAGTTTATATAGAAAATAACCAATTAAAAATTTACTCTTTCACGAATAATAAATAATCAGAGTAAAATACGGAAAGTAAATGAAGAGCAAGAAAGCATACGCAAACACAGCAATTTTAACCTGGTTTTCCTCGTGGAGGACTAGTCCAGGCCTGAGAACTCTAGCTCAGGATTAAATCCACTATTTGTGAAATAGTAGTTTACAACCCGTGCCTTTACTTCAGAAGAGCACGTCAACTTCTTACAAAGGATCGCAGTGGCGATTTGCTTGGAATTGTCCAAGCGACTTCTTCAACTCTTGCACAAGAATCCTAACTGAGAGATGCTGAGCACTCAAGACTTAGGAGGCATGTGGCTAGTAGATGGGAAGGGTATGGCTTATTTGAGCTATAAGAGAGAAGAGAAGAGAAGATTGGATGATTTGAAATGAGAGAATTCATGGCCTATTTATAGTATTTTTGTAGGCAGAATTCGGCCAGAATTCGGGTAGGAAATTTCAAATATTTGGCCGTTGGACAACTAGCAACCAGCTAACCCTAAAATTAGGGATACTGATTTCTAGGGGACAGAGTTCGGCCCGAACTCTGTGTGGAGGCAGAGTTCGGCCCGAACTCTGTCTCCAGAGCACAGAGCTGGTCTAAGTGGCCAGTGGGTATTTTTCTGGATGGTGGAGTTTGGGGTTTATTGGGTAGGCTATAGGTCAAGTCTTAAGAGCTCAGCATGACACAGTTTACATCAGTCTAGACTCAACAAAAGTGTAAAATACAGACTCAAATAACTTAGTAGCTGAGACTGAGCTGTCGTCTGACTTGAGCTTTATGTAGACGTCGTGTGTCGTATTGAATTATTACAAATATTATTTAGTCAATGTTATCAATATCTGGTTGACTGTGACTTTGTGTCAACAATCTCCCCCATATTGCTAACTAACTGACGAAATAATATATGTATATTCAATATTCATACCTGGACACAGTTGATCACAAAAATATAGCTCCCCCATAATCAATGCCAAGCAGAAATAATAGCTCCCCCGTAACCGGTGAACGGTGCCGAGCTAGAATCAATAGCTCCCCCGTAAAGAATGCATTGAACCTGTTGGCCTGATAAACAATATCTCCCAAAAGCACCAAATAGCACATACAAACAAGAATATACATATTTCTCCCCCTTTTGGCATTAGCAATATGAACTGCATATGAATAATAATGATGCAACCACACCAAATAGAGAAGAAACTATATATGAATGATCAAAACGAGCAACTAGCATAGAATAATAAACTATGATAAGCATAAAATGTCATCACACATTACCAGAGTCATCAAACTATCAGAGTTTTAGTACAACCCAAGTACATAAAACCAAAAAAAACTAAATGACTGGAAGTCAGAAAACAGAAACTAGAAGCATCAGCAGCAGCAGTAGATAGTAAACGCCATCTCTATCATGGAGCACGAGAAGGCCCAGCAGAGTCTGAATGATCAGTGAATGAACGGCTGGGGTCCACAATAGCAGCATCCGGATCCAGATAGCGCATGACCCAGGGGTCGTCAATGCGATAACCAGCACGACCAGGATCCCGCTCCATGGGAATGGGCATAGAGGGGTGACGAGACATGGAATACCGGATATCGTGCAACGAGTTGTTGAGGGCACTCATCTGCAGGGTAGTCCGATAGTCCATCTGAGTCCAGCGATCGTCCTCCAATGCGAAACAATCTCTGAGCATGGTCTGGATGGAGTCAAGAGTAGCAGGAGGAGGTAGCACATCCTGTCCAAGTGGAGGGGCGTCTGGCTCCTCATCATCAGAATGCTCAGAAGTGTCAGGAGAAGCAACAACTGCCTGAAGGCGTCGTGCCTTGGAAAGGAATGCAGGAGCAGGCAAGAAAGGACAATCATGAAGAGGGACAATGAATGCACTAAAAACCATAGGAAGATACAAAGGATAAACCAGGGCTCGTGGTTTCTTCCTACAGTTAATCATCCAGTCCATCATGGTACGTGGAAGATTGAACGGAATGCGATAATGAAGATGATATAAAGCAGAGATCTCAAAATATGTAACCTCATCGGTGGAGCCAGCTTTTGGCAAAATAGTGTTGAAAATAATTCGATGAAGTTCATAGAAATACGGGTTGAGGTGCTTGGCCATAAGCTTGCGAGGACTTATGTTAGGAGCACATAATTCCTCCTTGAAACTCTCAAGAGAAGTTTCACCAACAAATTGGAATTGGCGAGCTTCCACAAGCTTATCCCAAATATTGAGATCTTTGAGTGCAAGATACTCGCCCAACTCAGAAGCATCAAAAGCAATATCAATACCGGCAACCCAGGAAAAGATGTGAGTGGCATCGTGAGTCAAGTTACAATAGAACATTTGTATGGCGCTACGATAAATAACAAAGTTTGAAGCCACTAACTCATTTAAGCAAAGATCTTGAAACAATGATTCAAATTGTGAGAAAATAGTAAAATTTATGGGATGTCCCGCGAAGACCGGACGAGTCCGAAAGTCACTAAACCACTCGTTGGAGGCGTCTAGCGACACAAACAATCGGTCATCATAAGTATTAGGGTCGCGGGAAGGAGGTGGATTGAACAACGGATGAAGGGGTTGTTGTTGTTCAACGGGTTGCTCAATGGGAGGTGGAGGATTTGAAGAGGAAGCACCCTCGGTGTGAATCCTCTTTCCACGATTGGGAAAGCGAGGAGCCATTTGCAAATAAGTAGAGAACTTGAAATAGAGAGGGAGAAGGAGTTATACCTCAAATCAACAATAAACAGTGAAATAGAATGAGGAAATAGCCCTTCTCCTTGATTTTGATGAGCAATGGAGCACTTTGGAGAGAAAACTAGGGTTAGGGTTTGTGAAAATAAGTTTAGAGAGGTGACCCGAATAGAAGAGGAGGGTTTTCTTTGGTCGGAGTAAATCTGGACCGTAGGATGACAATTGATCAAACGGCTGTGGCTGTCCCCGATTCTGGAATATGGGAACCGAATTCGGCCCGAACTCTGTTGGGGACAGAGTTCGGCCAGAGTTCTGGATCCTTGTTCCAGAAGTGAAAAACAGGCCAGAAGATAGAAAAATGGCTAAGTATGGAAAATTAAGTAAGATAAGAAAGAAAGAGCTTGAAAGATGCAATCAATATGAAAAATAGCAGGATGAAATTGAAAAATAGTGAATCAGCAGTAAGAAATCAAAACGAACCATATAATAAATAAGGAGATATATCATAATTCAATAGTTTGAAGTTGCTATGGGTTAGCTGCAGGGGCCGGATCCCAGCTAGCGGTAGTCCTGTGGACTAGTGCACCGTGTCGCTTAGGCTTTTACGCCTTGTTGTCAGAAGGGCCTTTTCGGCTTGTACCCATAGCAAGTTCATCGTAAGAGAATCATAATATAATCGATATTTACGCAGGTGAGTTTTAATTTATGACAGCTTCATCTAAAATTCCAAGTTCACGACAAAGGAAATTGAAGCGCTCTTCGGATAATGGCTTAGTAAAGAAGTATGCTAGCTGATGATCAGTGTCAATAAACTCTAAGTTAATCGTGCCATTTTGCTGATGATCACGTAAAAAGTGGTGTCTAATTTCAATGTATTTTGTGCGTGAGTGACAGATAGGGTTCTTAGTCAAGTTAATAGCACTAGTATTGTCACAGAATATAGGAATGTGCATGAAAGATAAATTGTAGTCTTCAAGGGTTTGCTTCATCCGCAGAATTTATGCACAACAACGCCCGGCTGTGATGTATTCAGCTTCTGTTGTGGATAGTGCGACAGAATTCTGTTTCTTGCTAAACCAAGAGACTAAAGCCTTTCCTAATAAATGACATGTGCCGCTTGTACTTTTACGGTCGACCTTGCATCCAGCAAAGTCAGCATCAGAGTAACCAATGAGGTCAAATGATGTTGACTTGGGATACCATAGGCCCACTGTAACCGTACCCTTAAGGTATCGAAAGATACGCTTAACCGCGGTCAAATGTGATTCCTTAGGATTTGCTTGATATCTAGCACGTAAGCAAACACTAAACATGATATCGGGGCGACTAGCAGTTAAATAAAGTAAGCTGCCTATCATACCTCGATACTTACGTTGATCAACAGGTTTGCCGCTCTCATCTGGTTCGAGTTTGGTTGAAGTAGCCATTGGAGTGCTGATTGGTTTGACATTGTTAAGATCGAACTTTTTTAGCATGTCCTTTGTATACTTCGACTGACAGATGAAAGTTCCATTTGCCATTTGTTTCACTTGCAGACCAAAAAAGTAGTTGAGTTCTCCCATCATGCTCATCTCAAATTCTGTCTGCATACACTTGGCAAATTCTTGACAGAGGGTTTCATCAGTAGACCCAAAAATGATATCATCAACATAAATTTGAATTAATAGAATAGTGTCTTCAAAAGATTTTATAAAAAGTGTAGTATCAATTTTCCCTTTTAAAAAACCTTTCTCAAGCAAGAAGCTGCTTAGCCTTTCATACCAAGCTCTGGGGGCTTGTTTAAGGCCATATAGCGCTTTCTTTAGCTTGAACACGTGGTCGGGAAATTTGTGATTTTCAAAGCCAGGGGGTTGTTTTACATAAACTTCCTCCTTAATAAAACCATTCAAGAAAGCACTTTTCACATCCATTTGAAATAATTTGAAATTTTAATAATTTGCAAATGCACAAAGCATCCAAATGGATTCTAGTCTAGCAACTGGAGCATACGTCTCATCGTAGTCGATACCTTCCTCTTGGTTGTATCCTTGAGCTACTAGACGAGCTTTGTTGCGTGTGACTGAACCATCTTCATTCACTTTGTTTCTAAACACCCATTTAGTACCAATTATCGAGTGATTAGCCGGTCTAGGAACTAGTTCCCACACTTGGCTCCTCTCGAATTGGTTGAGTTCTTCTTGTATAGCAGAAATCCAAAATTTATCATTAAAAGCTTCAGAAATGTTTTTCGGCTCAACTTGTGAAATAAAGGCAGCGCTAGCAATAGAGTCTCTTAGTGATGATCTGGTAGTTACTCCACGTAAAACTTCACCTATCACTAAATTTTTTGGATGAGAAGGCTTGAAAGCGAATTTCTTTGGCAAGCCCTCCAGAGAATTTGTTTCGGTAGAAGTATTCATTGGAGTAGAAGTTGATGGTTCAACGTCATCATCAAGAGTACTTGCTGCACTGTTATCTTCATCAAAAGTCACATTTGTTGACTCTTTCACAATTATTGAGCGTTTATTAAAGACTCTATATCCCTTACTCTTGGCGGCATAACCAAGGAAAATACGATCGTCAGCTTTGGCATCAAATTTACCTAAGTTGTCTTTGGTGTTAAGGATAAAACATCTACATCCAAAAACTTTAAAATAAGAAACATTGGGGGTTCTCCCAAACCAAAGCTCATAGGGTGTTTTCTTCGTAATGGGACGAATAAGCACCCTATTCAAAATGTGGCATGCTGTACTGACAGCTTCTGGCCAGAAATATTTCGGAAGTGAAAATTTATTCAACATGACTCTAGCCATATCGCCGAGAGTCCTATTCTTCCGCTCCACAGCACCATTTTGTTGAGGAGTTCTTGGACAAGAAAATTCATGATCAAAACCATTAGAATCACAAAATTTTTCAAAATCAGAATTTTCGAATTCGCCTCCATGGTCACTTCGAATTCGAGTGATCATGTAGCCTTTTTCGTTTTGAACTTTCATGACAAAAATCTTAAAAACTGAAATAGCATCACTTTTATTTGTGAGAAAGAAAACCCAAGTAAATCTCGAAAAATCATCAACAATAACAAATGCATAAAGTTTACCACCAAGACTAGCTACTCTACTAGGACCAAATAAATCCATATGGAGTAGTTGTAGGGGTCTAGAAGTACTTACAGAGTTGATGGAATAAAATAAGGATTTGGTTGCTTTGTTCAATTCACATTCAGCACATACCGTGTCCTTTTTGAATGTGATGTCGGGCAATCCTCTCACTAGCTTCTTGGTTGATAATCTGGATAAAGTATCCATATTGGCATGACTAAGACGCTGGTGCCAAAGTAATTGTTCATCTTTGTGGACATATAAACATCTACCTGCATTGTTAGTATCTATGGAAAGATAGAAAATATAAATGTTATCCTCTCTTTTCCCTTCAAAAACAATATCTCCCGTTGACCTATCATAAATGAGGCAATTGTTTTGTCCAAAGTTAATATCATATCCATGATCAGAAAGATGACTAATGCTGAGCAGGTTATGCTTTAACTCGGTCACTAGGCAGACATCCTTTATTACAGGAGAGGGAGGATGACCAATAATACCATTACCTATTATGTGCCCTTTTAAATTGTTACCGAAGGATACGTATCCTTCTCTCTTCATCGATAGTGATGCGAAAAGATTTTCGTCTCCTGTCATATGTCGCGAGCATCCACTATCGAGAATCCACTTACTTTCAGTTGAGGAGGGAAGGTCCACCTACATCAAGAGTAGATGTGACCTTTGGTACCTAAGTTCTTGAGGGTCCTGAAAAGTTAGTTTTCGGAAACCATGTATATATCTTTTTGTCTACCAGTCTTCTAACTCTACATTGTGGTGAAATGTGTCCATGTGATCCACAGTAAGTACAGATAGCATTTTTATTTACACTAGGAATATGAGAATAATATCTATAGGCAGCATGATGTGGATGGACATAATTTGTAGAGTTTGTATGGTGATCATGGTGATGTTGTCTATGTGGCATAGCATGGTGATATTGTCTATGTGGCATGGCATGCTGATATTGTCTATGTGGCATAGTATGCTGATATTGTCTATGTGGCATAGTATGCTGATATTGTCTATATGGCATAGCATGGTGATATGGCATGATATGGTGATTTTGTCTATATGGCATGGTATGATGATCTTGTCTATATGGCATGGCATGGTGATGATTTCTATATGTAGAGTGATGTTGGTTGTGACTTTGTGCAGCATGATGAGTATGAGAAGTATTCTTACGTGCACATGGTTTTTGTGTTTTATGAAAGTTAGTGTATATAAAAGCATGGTTACGTGCTGCATGAGGATGACGTGGTTGACTAGCTTGAGTGGTGTTGTGCCCATGTGATTGGGTTTGAGGTTGAGCAACCTGTTTTCCCAATTTGGTTTCTAATCTCTTAGAAACAGCTTGCAGTTCATCAACCTTAATATTTAAGCCATATATCTTAGTCATTGAAACCTTGTGTCTACTCTTTTCTTCAGCAAGCAACGTGTTGAGTGTTGTGATTTCTTGTGTCTGTTGCTCAATACGTGTTTCAGCATCATGTAAGCTTAATTTAAGCTTGGATACTTCATTAGTGTCATCAGTGGGTGTCGTGTCTCTAATGTTATCAAGTAATAGAGAAATTCTTTGTATTTCGACTTCAAGACTTGATTTTATCCTTGGCATGTTTGTATTTATCGATGACCTTTTTGTGATCATCGAGTAAATCAGTGAAGGCATCGCCAAGTTCATCAAAAGAGAAGTCATCTAAAGTTTCGTTAGATACCTTGTTGGAAGTTGCCATTAGGCACACATTAGCTTTATCTTGAGGAGAGTCCTTTTCTTCCTCGGAGTCACTTGCTTCACTTTCATGCCAAATGCTTGTGTTGGCATATTTCTTTGATGAGGACTTCTTGTATGGCTTCTCATAGCGGTTGCTTTTCTTCAAGAATGGACAGTCTTTTCGGACGTGTCCAGTCTTCCTGCAACCATAGCAGGTTGGCTCTTCTTCATCGTCTTCTTGTGGTTCCTTCTTTCTTCTATTGAAGCGAAGGAATTTCTTGAAGTTGCGAACCATGAGAGCTTGGTCTTCGTCATCCGAGTTGTCGTCTTCGGTCTCATCGTGCTCAGCCCTTCGTTGATGAGCTTTGAGAGCGATCTCCTTAGTCTTCGGAGCAGGCTCTTCGAAGTCCTTGAGGTCAAGCTCGTGAGTCATGAGCTTACCCATCAGGGTCTCCATTGACATGGTTGTGAGATCATTTCCTTCTATGATGGCTGTCACCTTAGGGTTCCAAATTTTTGGTAGCCCCCTAAGCAACTTGCGAATCTTCTCATGATTTGAATATTGCTTTCCAAGTGAAGACAGGGGGTTGATGATGTCGAGGAATCTTGTGAACATCTGTGTGATCGTCTCGTTTGGCTTCATCTTGAATGCCTCGTATTCTTGCATAAGACGACTGATTTTTGATTCCTTGACTTGGGTGGTTCCTTCATGCGTCACTTCTAGAAGCTTCCATACTTCGTAAGATGTGGTGCATGTAGATACCCTGTTAAACTCATTCCTGTCTATAGCACAGAATAAAGCATTAATAGCTCTCGCATCTAGACTTGCCTGTTTCTTCTCTTCGTCAGAATATTTTTCATGGGATTTCTCAATAAGATCACCGTTGACAACTATCCTGGAGGGCTTTTTGTAACCGTCAGTGACGACTGTCCACAGGTCAAAGTCTAGAGACTTGAGATAAAAACTCATCCTTGTTTTCTAATACGTGTAGTTAGTTCCATCAAATAGGAGAGGCCTATGAGTGGACTGTCCTTCACCGTGATTGGAAATCAAGGATTGTGTGGTTGCCATGGATCAGCTCTAGGATGTAAATCCTTTGAAAAGAGAACAGAGCTCTGATACCAATTGAAGAACAGATGGCAACTCTAGAGGGGGTGAATAGATTTTATATAGACAATAACGAATTAAAAATTTACTCTTTCACGAATAATAAATAATCAGAGTAAAATGCGGAAAGTAAATGAAGAGCAAGAAAGCATACGCAAACACAGCGATTTTAACCTGGTTTCCCTCGTGGAGGACTAGTCCAGGCCTGAGAACTCTAGCTCAGGATTAAATCCACTATTTGTGAAATAGTAGTTTACAACCCGTGCCTTTACTTCAGAAGAGCACATCAACTTCTTACAGAGGATCACAGTGGCGATTTGCTTGGAATTGTCCAAGCGACTTCTTCAACTCTTGCACAAGAATCCTAACTGAGAGATGCTGAGCACTCGAGACTTAGGAGGCTTGTGGCTAGTAGATGGGAAGGGTATGGCTTATTTGAGCTATAAGAGAGAAGAGAAGAGAAGATTGGATGATTTGAAATGAGAGAATTCATGGCCTATTTATAGTGTTTTTGTAGGCAGAATTCGGCCAGAATTCGGGTAGGAAATTTCAAATATTTGGCCGTTGGACAACTAGCAACCAACTAACCCTAAAATTAGGGATGCTGATTTCTAGGGGACAGAGTTCGGCCCGAACTCTGTGTGGAGGCAGAGTTCGGCCCGAACTCTGTGTGGAGGCAGAGTTCGGCCCGAACTCTGTCTCCAGAGCACAGAGCTGGTCTAAGTGGCCAGTGGGTATTTTTCTGGATGGTGGAGTTTGAGGTTTATTGGGTAGGCTATAGGTCAAGTCTTAAGAGCTCAGCATGACACAGTTTATATCAGTCTAGACTCAATAAAAGTGTAAAATACAGACTCAAATAACTTAGTAGCTGAGACTGAGCTGTCGTCTGACTTGAGCTTTATGTAGACGTCGTGTGTCGTATTGAATTATTACAAATATTATTTAGTCAATGTTATCAATATCTGGTTGACTGTGACTTTGTGTCAACATTCAATACGTGCTTCGGCATCATGTAGGCCTAATTTAAGCTTAGACACCTCATTTGTGACTTCCGTGGGTGAAGTACTATTATCAAGCAATGAAGAGAGTCTTTGAATCTCGACTTCATAACTTTTAATCTTCTCCTTGGCGTGTTTATATTTACCAATGACTTTCTTGTGGTCATTGAGTAAATCATTGAATGCATCGCCAAGTTTATCAAACGTGAAATTATCGAGAGTTTCGCTTGTTACCTTGTCGGGTGTAGCCATTAGAAAAATATTAGCGGTGTCTTGAGGAGAGTCCTTTTTTTCCTCGGAGTCACTAGCTTCGCTTTCATGCCAAATGCTTGTGTTGGCATATTTCTTTGAGGAAGCCTTCTTCTATGGTTTCTCATATCGGTTGCTCTTCTTTGTGAATGGACAGTCCTTTCAGACGTGTCCAGTCTTCTTGCAATCGTAGCATGTTAGCTCTTCTTCGTCATCTTCTTGTGGTTCCTTCTTTCTTCGATTGAAGCGAAGGAATTTCTTAAAGTTGTAGACAAAGAGAGCTTGATCTTCACCTTCCGAGTTGTCGTCATCCGTTTCTTCAGGATCAGCCCTTCGTCGGTGAGCTTTAAGGGCAATCTCCTTTGCCTTAGGAGCAGGCTCTTCGAAGTCTTTGAGGTCAAGCTCATGAGTCATCAGCTTTCCCATCGAAGTCTCCATGGACATAGTCGTAAGTTCATTTCCTTCTATGATGGCTGTTATATTAGGGTTCCAAATCTTTGGTAGCCCCCTAAGTATCTTGCGGATCTTCTCGTGATTTGTATATTGTTTGCCGAGAGAAGACAAGGGGTTGATAATGTCGAGGAATCTTGTAATCATTTGTGTGATCGTCTTATTTGGCTTCATCTTGAAAGCCTCATATTCTTGAGTGAGACGACTTATTTTTGACTCATTCACTTGAGTGGTTCCTTCATGCGTCACTTCTAGAAGTCTCCATACTTCGTGAGAGGTGGTGCATGTTGAGACCCTGTTAAACTCATTCATGTCTATAGCACAGAATAAAGCATTAATATCTCTTGCGTCTAGACTCACCTGTTTCTTCTCCTCGTCAAAATACTTGTCATGAGTTTTCTCAACGAGATCACCATTGACAACTATCCTGGCGGCTTTTTGTAACCATCGGTGACAATGGTCCACTAGTCGAAGTCTAGCAACTTGAGATAAAAACTCATCCTTGTTTTCCAATAGGTATAGTTAGTTCCATTAAATAGGGGAGGCCAATGAGTGGACTGCCCTTCACCGTGATTGGAAATCATGGATTGTGTGGTTGCCATGGATCAGCTCTAGGATGTTAGTCCTTGTTGAGAGAACAAAGCTTTGATACGAATTGAAGAACAAATAGGCAACTCTAGCGGGGGGTGAATAGAGTTTATGACAATAATGTCTAATTAAAAATTAAACTCTTTCACCAACAATAAATAATCAGAGTAAATGCGGAAATAGTAAAGAGCAAGAAAGCATACGCAAACACAGCCGATTTTAACCTGGTTTCCCTCGTGGAGGACTAGTCCAGGCCTGAGAACTCTAGCTCGGGATTAAATCCACTATTTATGAAATAGTAGTTACACCCCGTGCCTTTTCTTTAGAAGAGCACGTCAACTTCTTACAGAGATCGCAGTGGCGATGCTTGGAATTTTCCAAGCGACTTCTTGAACTCTTGCACAAACTCCTAACTGAAAAGTACTGAGCACTTTGAGGCTTAGGGAGCTTGTGGCTAGTAGATGAGAAGGGTATGGCTTGTATAAGGCTTTAGAGAGAAGAGAAGAGAAGATTGGATGATTGAAAATGAGAGAATTCATGGCCTATTTATAGGATACCATACAGGCAGAATTCGGCCAGAATTCGGGTTGGAATATTCAAAAATTTGGCCGTTGGACAACTTGCATCCAGCCAACCCTAAAAATTAGGGTCCTGGATTTTAGGAGGCAGAGTTTGGCCCGAACTCTGTGTGGAGGCAGAGTCGGCCCGAACTCTGTCTCCAGAGCACAGAATAGGTGCAATGGGCCAATGGGCTATTTGGATGTTTAGTGGGGCTTTTGGTTTGAGGTATAGGTATAGTCTAAGTCTCAAAATGCTCAGTACAGCTCAGTTTACATAAGTCTAGACTCAAATAAAAATATAAAATATAGACTCAAATTATGAAGCATTGTAGGTGCGAGCTGTAGTCTGGCTTGTACTGAATTCAGTCTTCATGTGTCGTATTAAAATATTATAAGTATCATGTTGTCAGTTGTATCAATATATAGTTGATTGTGATTTTGTATCAACAATCGGCTCATCGAAATCCGATTTTGGATATACCATTTTGTTCGTGTCATCATTCTGGACTCATTGTCATATACTTTGCTAGATTACTAGACTTGGGCTTCGACACGTATTTCTGTATAAACTGGATTCCAACGTCCGGGTTAACGAGTCATTTTATGATCGCTTATCAAAATCCAATTCTGGATGTACCATTAGGTTCATATTTTCATTATAGACTAGTTGCTATATACTTTGCTTGATTTAGTGGACTTTCACTCCGGTTTGCATTTCGATGCAAACTAGATTCCAACGTCGACGTCAACGGGTTATTTTGGGATCGCCTCATCAGAATACAATGCTGGATATACAGTTAGATTTTTATCATAATTCTAAAATCAGTAACATATAGTTTGCTAGATTTTGATTATCTTGATCCTGATAAGATTTTTGGTGCAAGTGGGTCCAACGATGGACCGTATTTGACCAAAAATTACCATTTTGCCCCTATGTCCAAAATTGAACTTATGGGAAGTATACTATTTTTCTTATTTCGGGAATGTTGGTTATTTTTGTTTCAGTATCTGAAGACGTTCATGGAGACTCCTATGTTGCTATCTTTCTTGGACTTGACGATTTGCATGTGGGACATCATCGGATTACTCTTTCACCCCAGACAAGATACCTTGCCATACTTGTTCTGTTTATATTCCTTGTATCTATGCTTTTGTTTTTAGTTGGTGACACTGGTAGTGTGTATCCAATGATGACTTGGGTTTTATCGATGATGGCATCGATGTTATGGGTGCGTGCATGAGTGACTTAGAGTTAGTAGACGTACCCAAAAACTATGAAGTTATCTCAATAACATATATGACTCGACACAAGACATTACACGACACTATAAGTGAGGGTTTATTGTGTTGGAACAAGCTTGCACATTCAACTGAACATCGATGCGAGCGGTTCGTGTGTCAGTACATATAAAGTTAGATTGTGTCAAGGCTATAGACTTGCATTGAGTTACGGATTGTTTGAGTCGTGGATATGAATTACACAGTTCATGGGCGGGGAAGACTATCAGTAGGCATGTGGGAATGATAATTATTTTACTTTATCCTCAGTGGGACCCGGTTATAGGTGTGGTTACCCGATTATAGGCCATACATACACTAGGGATATCTCTTGCAGCGGCCCCTAGATGCGCGCTAGGTACAATCGGGAGGTGTACAAGTGCATGTATGTTTACTTTGGCTCGTGATCCGATGCCGACCTGTGTTTCGACGCAAATTCTTTACTCACCTACCCATTCGCTCATAAGTCGTCTTCAACATGTATTCATATAGAATATTAGTTCGTGTACCTATATCGGACCGTATTATGGGATAGTGTCTTATCATGGGCTGGTATGCCATCCATTGATCATGATTGGTCAGAGATATGGTTTACTTATTGATGAATGGATATTATACTGTATTATGATTCAGCTAGTTTATTTTATTCAGTTCATATTATGGCATGTATTTCTGTATCTTGGTACGTCCCACTGAGGACCTGGTGATCTCTCTAGGTATTTGCTGAGCAGTTAGTATAATGTAGCTCAGCAGGTGCTGCATGTTGCATCGAAGGTTCAGGTATATATATACATGATGCACGTTGCCCTAGAGCGTCGCGGCAGGAGCTTCTGGTAGATCTTCGTTCTTCCGACTCCGGCTAGGCCTTTGGCCGGGCCGCGTCCTCTGAGGATGGCCAAGACCTTTGCTAACATCGTCTCAGGTCTGGTTGAGGAACCCCCGCGCCTGGCCGCTAGATCGGTGTCTTTATATAAAGGTGCCCCCGCCATTTCCTTTTCAGATGAGGAGGAACAGACTTTGGCATCCCCTCTCTGATTTGCTCTTGTTGGGAAATTCCCCCACACCAAACTTCCATATAAGTGATCCGTAAAGCCCTATCGAGTTTTCAATTCCAAGGTGATATCAAGGCGGGTGTCATTGACCGCAAACATATTCTCATCAGGCCTTCAGCTGAAGAAGACTATCTCCGACTTCGTGCTAAAGATGGTTCATCTCACGTGCTTTGATGCATGTTTTTAAATATGAGCCTGATTTTTCACCTATGTACGAATCATCTCTCATGCCGGTATGGGTGGACCACCTAGATCTACCATATTATTTATATGCCAAGGATGCTTTGTTTGTGATCACCTCTGCGAGAGGGACACCATTAAAAATTGATAAGGCAACTACAGACTTGTCTCGACCTAGCAGGGCTCGCATTTTCGTTGAGGTAGATGCGAGTAAGCCTATACAACAGCGCATCAGGAAAAATCGATCAAGAGGAAGAAGTTTCTGGCAGAATATAGAGTACGAGTATATTTCATTATTTTGCTATTACTGTCACCATCAAGGACATCAGATATCCTCATGCAAGATGAAGAAAAAGGCAAGGAAGTTATCCAAGCTACCCAACCGCAGACAACCCAGCAACCCAACGTAGCAGAAGCGAACACGCAGCCAGGGACGACGGGATTGAAGGTCACTTTTATTTTGTAGCGTACCAATGAAGGGCGGCTTGCTACCGAAGGCCAGAATACTCCAACCCGTGCTCCTAGTAATACCTCCAACTCCACATCCCAAGATAGACATAATGACAAAGATACTCAGGTGAACGGGAATGAAAGCCTTGATAATTTGGTTAATAATGAACACTCTTATCCCAAAGAACCACTGGACATTTCTCAGAAATCACAGATAACATTGAATGAGTTGACATCTTTGCCTGTGCTGTGCGAGACGACCGAGACATAAAAGTAAATAGCGGTTGAAGTAATCATTAACAACAAGAATCCATCGATTATAACAGTAACAACTGACCAAGGCAATGGCATTAATCTAGTACTTGAAGAGGGAGAACTGCTCGAACAAGCCACTGGCATTGATCCACCAATTGAAGAGGGAGAACTGCTCGAGTAGATTACCAGCTGGGTTGATGAAGTCGAACGAGAAACGGCCGGTGATGAACGACCAGTTGAGAGAACGACAGTGGGAAATGGGTGTACGGATGACACTCGAACAAAAGAAGATGGGCATCCGATCACAGAAGCTTCAGCAACACAACAATGGAGGAAAAAGTCTAAGAAGGCGGTGGAGCCTTCCGATCAAGGCAAGCAGCAAGCACTACAACAACTGGTAAACCCACCACTTCCTCTCATGTTTAACATACTTATATGGAATGTTCGTGGCATAGCCAACCAGATGACTCTTAAGAGGATCAAAACTTTGGTGCGAGTTCATAAGATTATTTTCCTAGGCATTATTGAGCCTAAGGTTGATAACAGTCAATTAATTCATTATCAATTGAAGCTGGGTTTTTTAAGTGCTTTTTCAAATGAGCGGGGGAACATATGGGTCATGGCCAAGTCCAACTGTGCTATTTCACTTCGTGATTCTTTCGATCAAGCACTGACAATATCTATCTCTGATCATATGATCCCTCAACTGTAATATTTACTATTGTACATGGTGATAATACCAAGGAGGGGCGTAGATTGTTGTAGGCAAGACTTATCTAAGTACAGTCTTCTATCAACTCCCCTTGGGCTATAGGTGGTGATTTTAATACAATTTTACGTACTGAGGAAAAAATTGGAGGATGTCCTGCTGATCCAGTGTCTATAAAAGAGTTTGCAAACTTTAATTTAGTCACTGGTATGTCTGAGCTACAATACACTGGAAGCTGTTTCACTTGGCTCAAATCGAAGCAAGATGGAAGGCGGGGATTGAGATTGGATAGGGTTCTGGTTGATAACGCTTGTTTAGAGTTGCCTCATTTATCTTCAGTTGAGAACCTTAACAAAGTAGAATCCGATCATGAACCCATACTCACTAAATTCAAATCCAATCCGAATAGTTGCATGAAGCAATTTTGATTTCTTGACTTCTGGGTTCAGCATGAGGAGTTCAAATCATTAATACAGCAAGCTTGGCTATCTGTGGATCACCGTAATGGTATTACCAAGATGGCGCTTAGGCTTGATGCTTGCAGGAAAGTATTATCTACATGGAGTCGCAAGACATATGGAGATATATTTTAGATGGTGAAGCAAGCGGAGGATGATGTTCTTGTAGCTGAAATTCATAATGAGGAAGACAACTCCTTAGAAAGTCGTCAGCAACTGGCTAAGGTGACTGCTATTCTTAAGCAACGAGTGTGCAATGAGGAGGCGTATTGGAAGCAAAAGTCTCGACTAAAATGGGACCTTGAAGAGGATAAAAATACTTCATACTTTCGTAGTTCTGTTACCAATCGAAAGAGAACACTTCAAATACACTCTATTATGACGGAGGAGGGTTCTATGTTGAAGGAGAAGTCCCTTATTCATGTATATGCTAAAGAATTCTACTCCAAGCTCTATGAAAGGGGTGATATTTAGGAGGACATTGATCTATTATCAAACATCCCCTAATTAGTAACTTAGGAAGATAATGATTAGTTCATTACATCTTCTTCTAAGGAAGAGATCTTCGACGCCATTAAATCGTTCGACCGCCACAATGCATCTGGGCCGGATGGTTTCACCCTACTCTTCTTTCTCGCTTGTTGGGATATTATCAGTGAGGATATGACAGAGGTATTGGGCATGTTCGTTGATGGATTTGCATTACCACGAGCATTCACAAACACCTCATTGGTCCTTATACCTAAGGTGAAACAGCCGAGCACATTCGGGGACTACCGACAAATCAGCCTTTCCTCTATTATGAATAAAATCATCTCTAAAATACATTATCGTCGTCTTGCTCCGTTACTTCCACGTCTTATTTCTCTCGAACAGACTGGATTCCTCAAGGGGCGTGAGATTGTTGACAACATATTACTAGCTCAAGAAATAATGGCCAAAATGAACAAGAAATATAGAGGGGTAATGTGGCTGTTAAACTGGATATAATGAAAGCATATGACAGGGTTGATTGGAGATTTCTTATGAAAGTTTTATGCAAATTCGAGTTTCACAACAAATGGGTGGACATGATGCTTTGCATTGTTAACAATATTTGGTATGCTTCGCTGATCAATGGCGAGTCGACAGAATACTTTTAAGCATTTAGAGGGGTACGACAGGGGGACCCCCTCTCCCCGGATGTCCTGTCCAGAAGCTTGAAGAGATTTCTAGGGACTGATGGCTTCACATCATTAATATCTCCCAGAGGATGCCAGCCGATAACTCACTTAGCATATGCCGATGATATTCTTTTATTTGCAGCAGGGGATCTTCGATCTATTACTAAGATCACAGAAATACTGACGAGATATGAGGCTGTCTCGGGGCAGAAAATCAACAAGGCTAAATCGTCTATATACATATCGAAGAACTTACTTAATGAGAGAGGAACAGAATTGGCATCTTGAACTGGGTTCAACATAGGCACTCCTTCGTTCACCTATCTTGGATGCCCTTTGATGGCGGGACAACGCAATGGTGGCATGTATAAAGAATTACTGAATAGAATTCACCTCAAGCTAGAGGGTTGGCATAACAAAATTTTATCACCAGGGGGTAAGCTTATTTTGATCAAGACAGTCCTAACTTCGATTCTTGTTTACACATTAGCTGTTTACAATCCTCCTATAGCAGTATTACACAGAATAGAGAGCATGTTCTCGAGTTTTTTCTGGGGTGCTCAAGATGGATTTGCTAAACGGACATGGTTTGGCTGGGACATGATTGCCCGAACTAAAGAAGAAGGGGGTTTAAGCATCAAGAGATTGGAGGACATGATGAATGTGATGACTATTAAACTATGGTGGAAATTTTTAACTCAAGATAGTCTATGGACTCAGTTTTTTAGAACTAAATACTGCTCTCACGCGACTCCATCGGAAGTTGCAATAACATCCAATGCTTCACATGTCTGGAAGAGACTCCTGTACGGCTGAGACATCTCACATCAGTACATGATCTACATCAATGAAGAATGGAGATGGGGATACAATCAGTCGGGTAAGTTCTCGGTTGCTTCAGCTTGGGTGATTGCTCGAATACACAGGCTTGTTTTACCATACTTTAATCATATTTGGAGTTCATGTATTCCTATCAAATGGTCGGTGTTAATATGGAGAATTCTGCACAACAAACTCCCAAAGGATGACAGCCTTGCCCGTCTTGGATATAGCCTAGCATCAAAATGTCATTATTGCGTTAACAGTTCTACAGAATCATTGGAACACTTGCTTCACAAGGGAGATATAGCTACTGGAGTGTGGAGATCAGTTCAGTCAACTTACCAGGTTCGAGGTGGAGGCCGAAGTCTAATAGATCGCCTGCGTGACTGGTGGAGGAAGAAGAATAAGCGTAAGAAGGAGATTACAGCAGCAGCAGTACTTTAGGTACTATAGAAAAATCGCAACAAATGGCAATATGAAAACTATGTTTACTCGATTGATAAGCTTATTGCAGAAGTTCACAGGCAAATCAGGAAGGCAACTGTTAAGTGTAAACACTAGCTTAGCATTGTCATGTACTTTGCAGTTTTGATATTTTGAATAAAGCTAGTTTTGTGAAATATATATATATATATATATATATATATATATATATATATATATATATATATATATATATATATATATTTTATATATATATATATATATATATATATATATATATATATATATATATATATATTCTCTGATATTTCTATTTACCCTTCCATGTATACATTTCACCTTTATTTGTTTCATGCTGCCATATAGCTTATTACTGATATTTCTATTTATTCCTTTCTCGAAATTGCTCGAACTTGTATATTACTGGATGGCCAACTTTAATATATTATGTTTCTTCTTGGTATTCGGTTCATAACTGTGGATTGAGACATAGATGATCAGTTACTTTTAGTACCTTTGACAGTGTAGTACGTCTAGGATATGTTAGCCCAATAATTATATTATGTTTTTGAATATGGCTAATCAATTAAATTTACCATAATGACATCACTAATATTCTTTTAATTACTATCATGTTGCTACTTAAACTTAGCATTGTCCCAAATGTTCTATATCATATTGCTATGCTTGTATCATATTGTTTTGTTCGTCTAACATGTTCGTAGAGATGCAGTAAGCATGATCAAGCTTTGTCAAACCAGGATATATGTAACAGGCCAAAGACGGCATTATACAAGAAGATTTCTCTGAACCGTCCAACGACCTATCTGGGGCCTCGCATCGGGGGTTCCGCTGCCCAGTCAGCGGATAGGGGTCGAAGGGACAGCACCACCCGTGAGGGTTCGGGGGCGAAGCCACCGAAAGGTATTCCGATTTCCAGATCTGTTTATCTTTGGACGATTGTCGTCAAGGAAAAAGGCATCTTCATGTTTGCTCAAATATCAGTAGAAAGGCGTCATCAAAGGGCTATTGGTTTTCCTATTTGATCAATGTATTTTTCATATTTATTGAGTCTAGGAATACGATGTAAACTGCATCGTACTAGAAAATAGGCTACCCAAGAAACATTTTTAAAATACTCTTTTATTTTGAAAACAAGTCCACTTATAAAAGACCAAACTACTTCTTCATTGCTTGATCTTTTCAAAAAGCCCAAAACCAATTTGCAAAAACCCTGACAGAACTTCAACGGAATTCAGGCCGAGTTCGGCCCAAATTCGGCTAGAGTTCGATTAGTGAACATTGCTTTTTGAACTTGGTCTGTCCGAAGTTACGGATCCCAATGAGATTTTCTCATAGAGTTCTGCCCGAATTCTGTCAGAATTCTGCCTTTGGAAAAACAGTAAACAAAGAAGAATTTCAATCATTTCAACACACCAATTCACTTTCATGTCTCTTCTCTATAAGCCTACTACTTCTTCCAAAGCGTTCCAAAACTTTTATTTTCAAATCCCAAGCCAGTTACAATCCTCTAGTCAATTTGCCAGTGCGGTACGGTCTAGGAGTTTCAGAGTGATTGTAATCAGAGGCTTGACTGAAGATAGACACTTCACATTTGAAGTTGTTCGAGTACTTCGGATCAAAGCTCGCGTTGTAGAAGTTGTAAGAACTTGGATGAAAACTTGTGGTGATTTTCTATAGTAGATTCAACTGGAAGCTAGAGTTCTTCCGACTGGACTAGTTCTCACAAGAGAAAAACCAGTATACATCCTTGTGTTTGTGTTTGCTCTCTGCTCTCTATTTTTTATTTACATATCTGTGATCTTGTTGCTATCATTTTTAATTAGCTAAATTCTACTGCCTACTCTATTCACTCCCCTCTAGAGTATTGCACTTTACAATTCATTCCTACAATCGCTCATACTACTGGTATCAGAGCGGGTGCTTGTTATATAGATATTGCTGCTCATACTAATTGCTTCTACAATTGGTATCAGAGCGGGTGCTTGTTATATAGATATTGCTGCTCATACCAATTGCTCCTATAATTGGTATCAGAGCAGGTGCTCCTTCTAGAGATATTATTGCATGTGCTCCTTATAGAGATATTATTGCTTACACCAATTGCTTCTTCAATTGGTATCCTAGCAAGAACTCTATTATTTGGCTTAAAATCCTTGGAGCAGATCCTCATTATCAGAGCGGGTTGTATAGGTAAACCAAGGTAAAATTATTATTATATAACTACTGTTACATAGATCACAGTATCACATATGGCAAGTATGTACTTCACAACTGAAGAGCAATCCACAAATAGACTCCCACTATTTGATGGAACAAACTATAGCTATTGGAAGACACGAATGAGCTTCTACCTGATGTAATGCCCCAGTCCCAAAATACGTAGGACTAGGAACGTAGACATGTCAGCCGTATAGTATATATACGTAAGCTGTAAAATACAGTAGAACCATGACTAATCTTATCCACACAAAATAAAAGATATCATATAATGATAATGAATTGTCTTGATACA
The DNA here is from genome assembly GCA_029216955.1 of Iris pallida. Lineage (NCBI taxonomy): Eukaryota > Viridiplantae > Streptophyta > Magnoliopsida > Asparagales > Iridaceae > Iris > Iris pallida. The sequence continues at coordinate 10,578,071 of JANAVB010004998.1, forward strand.
ATATGTTGGGCGGAGACAAATCCACTACCAACAAGTAAGGAAAAGTATATGGAAAATAACATGAGTTTGGCGGCAAAGCGAAGACGATCAAAGTGCAATCATCTTCGAAGAAATAGTGACGATCATGGCCATGGCTAGAATACCTGCGAAAGACAAGAGCACACACCTGGCGAGATAACCAGGTCCTCAGAGGGACGTAACAAGATACAATAAACATGCCATATAAATACTGAATATAAAAATATGCCACAAACAAAAGTAACTGACAAGACAACAATAAGGTAATCTAACCATACTAAGTGAACATGCAGTTGAGAACAAACCTATCGTCGCATGAGCCCTGGCTGTAAATGGGATCTGGTATAGTCCCCACTTGGGCACCAGTGACCTAAGCGCATGACGTTCGAAAACGACAGTGGCCAACCTGAGAGGCTCATACCCGTATCTCCAGCGGAGCTTCCAGGTTACAAGGAAAGTGCAATCGAAGCCCATATGACAAGGAAATGTTCTCCCTACCCAATGTACCTATCATGTCGAATCCACGACCATGTAACACTAATAACCTTCAAACATTCTAACATACAACTATTGACAGTTAGACCTAACGCACGTCCTATTCGCATCAGTGATCAGCCAACACGCAAGTCCGTAGGCTATATGCCACACATCTCGTGGCACATCAGTGTCAAAGTTTATGTAATGCACTAAACTAGTGGTAGTCCCTTAACTCTAGGACCACATGCAATCAAAGGATAAATAACAAGGTACAACTAATATCACTGAGCAGGCAGTACAGTAGGAACTGTAATAATGGTACAGCTAAAAGAAATGGAAATAATACACAGTGATATGCAATAAATAAATACAGACTAATTTATAAACAGTAAATTATGGCAAGGTTTCTTGCCTGGTGTGTCGCCGGGTGTGGTGTGTTCTGTAAAGTTCCAGTTGCCTAATCGCCATATCCGATGGGGAAGAGTCTGAATTCACGAGGAAATAGGAAAGGATGATTAGTCATGGTCAGATGTCATATATTCTAAGAGAAAGATTTGATTTATGTAAAAGATCATTCTTAATTTAATATATATATATATATATATATATATATATATATATATATATATATATATATATATATATATATATATATATATATTTTATATATATATATATATATATATATATATATATATATATATATATATACCCGTTTAGAAAAACAGTCATAACTGTCTAGGAAAAATATATTTTGTATTTGTTTAAAATCAATAAAATATTTTACATAAATATATAAACTTCAAAAAAATTCATTGAGGCTTAATACGCTAAAAAATTTTCAAACTGTAAATTTTTGAAAATATTTATAACTTATTTATAATATTGGAAACTATATTTTATTGATCAATCATTTGTAGGTAAATATTCCGAAAAATTATAAATACTTGAAAATGTATATAATAGGAAGAAAAAATGACCTTGTTTATATACATATTTTTAGAAAAAAGTCATATTTGAATACAGTAAAATAATAATAATATAGTAATACTTTTAGGGCAATTGAGTTTTGTCTAAATAATTTTTGGAAAAATATTAATTATCAAATTTATTTATATAAACAGAATAACACACTAAAAATTCTAATAATAAAAGCAATATCATAACAAAGTATTAAAGTAATACTTATGATGTACTAATACAGTACTAATAATAATTAACAGTAACAATAATATAATAATAATACTTAAAACAGTTATAATAATAACAACAGTAACTAATGATAATAATAATAATAATAATAATAATAACAGCCTTATCTCTATTCAGCTCATTTCCTCCCCCCCCCCCAAATTAGTAAGAGAGAGAGAGAGAGAGAGATGGAGTTCGGGAGGGTTTTACCTAGGGTTCGGCTCCGACGGGTGGCCGGCGGGCAGGCACGGCGGAGTAGAGGGCTGAAGGGGGTTTTGCCAGCGGCGGGCGGCTTCTGCAGCGGGCTTGCCGACGCTCCCGAGGTCGGTACGGCCGTACAATGGAGGGATAACCACGATGCTGGGGACGCCGCGGAGGGATTTCGGTCGTCGGAAGGGGCAGTCCCGACTGGATCTTACGGCGGAGGTCCCCTTCATCTACGAGGGAGGCGGTCGACGTGGAAGACCAGCGCAGATCAAGTACGGGGGCTGGCTCGACGGAAGGGTCGACGTAGCGTGGATGTGAGGAGGGCTGGGCGGTGGACTGCGGAGCTGAGCTCTAGTTCGTCAAGATGGGCTCGTACTCCGGCGTCGCGAGGTCAGCACTCATCTACAGAGTGCGTTGATGGCGCGGCAAGGGGTCGGGCACGGCGGATCTGAGCCTCGGCGGCCGGTAGCGAGATCTAACGGCGACGATGGTGTCTCGTCAGCGGCGGACGGCGGGTTAGCTTCTCTCTCCCTCTCTCTCTCCTCATGATGGTGGTTTTATGTGTGGCGGCAGTCAGTGTGGGTGAATTGGGCCTTGGGAAGGTCGGGGCTAGAGCCAACAGGAGTTGGGGCCGGTGGTGGCGACGTTGGCCCGGAGGGCGGGTACTGGTGACAAGGGTGACGGTGTTGAGGAGTGGGAGCAGACGAGGTGGTGCGGACGGTTGCTAGCGGAGGTGGTGACGATGATGGGGGTGGTGGTGTTGACTGCCGCGGTGGTGGTTGTGACGGTAGTGGTGATGATGATCTTGATGATGATGGTGGTTTGGATAATGAGGATGGGTTGGTCGGGGGTCGGGGAGACGACCGGGAAGCGTAGGGCTGCTAGAAAGCTCGGGTAGGGCAGAATTTGGGTTAGGGTCTCATGTCCGGGATGTGGACACGAAGCTGCAGATGTAATTGTAATAGAAAAATATAGTGGAGGGGACGAGGCACAGACACGATGCACCTGTTGTGGAGATTGGCTTGATAGATTTTATGGATGAGTACCTCTCCTTATATAGGAGGTGGGAATTCCCAGTTGGGATAAGGATCAGGATGATTTAAACCCCGATGGATAATTCCATCTTTTCATTCAAATCGATTTAGAATTTAATAACTCAAATCCGAATCAATCCAGATAAAATTTCCTTTAGTTTAAAGTAAAATCTTTTCCCAATTTAAACTATCGAAATAATTCAAATATTGAATAAAACAAAATTTTAAATATCTTTTTCATAAATATTAAAATATAGCATTAATTAATTTCGAATATCAAGATATTTACTTAAATATTAAATCAAAAAATAGCTTTTTTATAAATAACAAATATATTACTATACAAATTTCAAATTTCGTAAATATCTAAAATATATTTTATATAAACCAAAATTTTCCAAATCACTAATTATTTTTAAATGACGAATAAAACAACTCTTTTATACCAAATAAAAATAATTATCACATTTATTTGAACATGTACTTTCCTATAAAAATAAATTTATAATAAAAATATTTTTCTAACATATGTACCTCGACACATATTCGCACTCGTCGAGAAATTATGAAACACAAATCTCGCACGATACGTAAATACAACAATACGAACTCGTTTGCGAAGTACAAAATAAATAAAAAAAATTTAAAAAAAATGTAGTAGAATTTTAGGAGGTTTTCATCCTACCCAACTTAAAAAAATTTTGTCCTCAAAATTTAGGGATAATTAGGGTAGGTAGGGTGAAGGAGGTAGAAGCAGTATATTCGAATAAATGTACGAGATCTTCTTGGGACGAGAATACGAACAAAATATTCCGCGAGGAGGCGGGCGACATTTCAATGATAATAGATCAGTTGGATGACTAGGAAAGAATCGGTTATAGTATGATTATGCGTATGACAACCCCTTGATGTCTATAATCCATCATTCACTGCCATTTGTTCTATGGACGTGCAAGCTCCCAAAATAGGTAATAGTCTTCCAATATAATTTTTGATCATTATACCACTATTCTTGATTCAACATTTCCTTGCGTGTTTTCAATATTGTTAAAATCTCAAATCATCCTTATCAATTTGTCATTCATTATTGCAATATACTCCATAACTTTCTTTTCTTCTTTATTTACTTCAATCATTTTCCTCACAAATTTTAAATACCAAAATGTATGCAATTATCTAATTCAATATTTCGTCGTAACAAATTTCAACAAGTTCAACAAATTTTGAATTAAACGAATCTCTAATATGCTTCTCTAACATATCTATATATATCCATTTTCCTCAAAATATATCTCATTGTTCACAATCTCTTCAAGAGTAGGTTCCAGATATCCTTCAATATGTTTAATCAAATGTTAAATCAACATTCTTTGTAGGAAATTCGTACTTATCCTTAAATTACCCAAAATAAGCTATCACCTTCAATATTTGTTGATCATATCTTCACAACACAATCTTTAATCATTACAAATGAAAAATTCTTTACCTATTAGCGTCTTCTTGGGGAATTGGAATCCATTGATCTTTTAATTCATGATGGTAAAAATGAAACCCGTCTTACTTAATATTCATAATCATCTTAGGGTCGTGTTCCTTAATTCGTTAAAAATGTAAGCAATTTCTTTCTTCACCCATTGGTTATCCTTGAAACCTATTATCTTCATAACACTATAATTTATCGAAGGCAACGTCAACATTGTCTTTATCGAGAATTTGCGTCCATCAATTTAGTATATAAATTTGGTTCTTAAACCATCAACACTTTAAGAATTTACACTCAATATTTGATTACCTTAAAACTAATTTTGTTAATCGAGAAGTCTATTTACCCTTGATCATATCAAAAACACAATATCACTTTCCTCACTTCATCTATTAGGATTTATCGTATATTTTCACTTATGTCCGATCTTATACCTCGTCATCTCATAATCATTTTAATCATTATACCGTTAATATCTTCTATGGGATTTTCTAGTCTAGTTCCTTTATAACTGAAGGGTGTTGTGATCGTATTTCATATCCGCACAAGGAAATTATACAAGGGACAAGGTTGCATAACCACGGAGGAACATAGTGAATAGGAGCGAAGTAATTTAATTGGAAGGGAGAAAAGTAAGTGTTGCTAATATTGCATGAAGAGTAAAAGGTGTTTATGGGTCTAAGTAAATCAAGATAATACAAAAAAAATAAAATGACAAGGGTTATGCAGTCAAGATAAAACACAAGGTTAAGCATTTAACGGATTTAGTAGATCGCAATCGGGCCGAAGATTTGAGTCGAGATTGAGTCCAAATATATAGTCAAAAGTATATCGGTACCATGGTATAGGTTATAGTTAGTCTTTACGACCCGAAAGTCGTACCATAAAAATAGAGTACATGGGGACGTGTTTTAGTGGGACATGATATATCTACATGAATATGAGCTCATCTAGGTCTTGCATGTAAAATTTGTGGGAAGGAAAAATCTAGTGTTGTGCTCCAAATATCAAAGTCACGATAGGGAATGCCAAATGATCAAAATTTCATAAGGTACTAATTAATGCACCAAAAATGAAAGGTTAGGGCATGAATGAAGATAATTTAGGAAATCTCGTAGATCAAGTTAAGATAAGTTAGGGGCACAGTTTCTAGAGAAAATAGTCTCATAGATAAGGGTATGGTCAAGGGGATGGTTCTAATCATTTCTAAGTTTTAAACAATTAGATGTCACGAATAAAGATCTAGATTTGAGGGAAGGTCGAGTAAGTCAAAGATATGTTCATCGGTTTGGTCGATGAGTAAATATACTTGTGTATATGCATTATCATAATCATAGGTGGTATGGCAATCTAATGTGGAATACTTCTATTTCACTAGGGTGACCTTACTTGTTTCTTGGTCCTTCACCAATATATGATCTAATCTAAAATTTCAAGTTCCTCGAAAGTTTCTCAATAAAATTTCCAAGATACTCCGCCAAAAATTCCAATTATCTTAGACTATCAACTTTAATCAAAATTTTAAATCTCTAGTCAATCTCGAAACAACCCCTGGTATATCATAAATCAAATAATTATTATCATTTTTTTCCAAACCTTAAACGCAACATTTAATAAGTTTATCAGTCGAATTTCATACTACAAAATGGAACATTTAAATAACTCCCGAATTTAATTATATATCCTTCAAATGTGTATATCTAGCTTCCAATAAGTCACAACTACTCTCCAAAAGTAATTCTTCTTCTTCTTCTTTTTTTTTCACCAAAATTTAAATATCCATAATGAAGGCTTTAAATTCGAAATCTAAATAACTTTATAGATCATAGATCATATGACGTAATTTAATTCAAAAAAAATTTTACCAAAATTCCATCATCTTCAAATTTTTGTCAATCATAAATCCTACTTCCACATTTTTTAAAATTTTATGATCCTCCTCTCCAAAAGATGTATAGCTATAACTCAATAAATCATAATGTTCAAAGACCTTCAAAAATCAAAACGTAAAATCAAATCAATTTATTTTCTCGATTTAGCTATCCTCTTATGTATACCACCTTGAAATATCAAAATTAAATTCCAACTATTTTTGAAAACGGTAATATGCTACTACCCAACTTGGAATTAACTAATCATGAAGATCATATTTCTAGGAAAATAAATGCCTTTATAACTCAAATAAAACCCTAATGCATACCAATTGTCAATGCAATCCATCTAGCCATGTGTTTAACCTATGGGCATATACTAGTGTAGTTGTCTTACTAAATACGAAACTAAGAATTTACGGTAGAAGGAGTCAAGCAAGATGCAAATTAAGGAAGTCGAACGAGAGTTCAAAATTTGAAGCCAAGGAAGGATGTCAAGTAGGTGAATGAGATTCTAAACTCTAATCCTATACTGCAGGCCAGTTCGGTACAGTCATGTAACCAAAATGGCAAACTAGACCTGCATGGGCCACCACAAAAATATGTAACGCCTCAGTCCCAAAATACGTCGGACTAGGAACGTAGACATGCCAGCCGTATAGTATATATACGTAAGCTGTAAAATGCCGTAGAACCATGACTAATCTCATCCACACAAAATAAAAGATATCATATAATGATAATGAATTGTATTGATACAATATGTTGGGCGGAGAAAATCTAATACCAACAAGTAAGGAAAAGTACATGGAAAATAACATAAGTTTGGTGGCAAAGCGAAGACGATCAAAGTACAATCATCCTCAAAGAAATAGTAACGATCATGGCCATGGCTAGAATACCTACGAAAGACAAGAGCACACACCTGGCAAGATAACCAGGTCCTCAGAGGGACGTAACAAGATACAATAAACATGCCACATAAATACTGAATATAAAAATATGCCACAAACAAAAGTAAGTGACAGGACAACAATAAGGTAATCTAACCATACTAATTGAACATGCAGTTGAGAACAAACATTTCGTCGCATGAGCCCTGGCTGTAAATGGGATCTGGTATAGTCCCCACTTGGACACCAGTGACCTAAGCGCATGACGTTCAAAAATGACAATGGCCAACCTGAGAGGCTCATACCCGTATCTTCAGCTGGGCTTTCGGGTTACAAGGGAAGTACAATCGAAGCCCATATGACAAGGAAATGTTTTCCCCATCCAATGTACCTATCATGTCGCATCTACGACCATGTAACACTAATAACCGTTAAGTCTTCTAACATACAACTATTGACAGTTAGACCTAACGCACGTCCTATACGCATCAGTGATCAGCCAACACGCAAGTCCGTAGGCTATATGCTACTCACATCTCACACATCTCGTGGCACATCAGTGTCAAAGTTTATGTAATGCACTAAACTAGTGGTAGTCCCTTAACTCTAGGTCCACATGCAATCAAAGGATAAATAACAAGGTACAACTAATATCACTGAGCAGGCAGTAAAGCAGGAACTGCAATAATGGTACAGCTAAAAGAACTGAAAATAATACACAGTGATATGCAATAAATAAATACAGACTAATTTATAAACAGTAAATTATGGCAAGGTATCTTATCTGCTGTGTCGTCGGGTGTGGTACGATGTTCTGTAAAGTTCTAGTTTCCTAATCGCCATATCCGATGGGGAAGAGTCTGAATTCACGAGAAAATATGGAAGGATGATTAGTCATGGTCAGATGTCATATATTCTAAGAGGAAGATTTGATTTATGTAAAAGATGATTCTTAATTTAAAATATATATATATATATATAAATAAAATAAAATATATATATATATATATATATATATATATATATATATATATATATATATATATATACCCGTTTAGAAAAACAGTCATAACTGTCTAGGAAAAATATATTTTGTATTTGTTTAAAATCAATAAAAATATTTTACATAAATATATAAACTTCAAGAAAAATAATTGAGGCTTAAAACGCTAAAAATTCTTCAAACTGTACATTTTTGAAAATTTTTATAACTTATTTATAATAGTGGAAACTATATTTTATTGATCAATCATTTGTAGGTAAATATTTCAAAAAATTATAAATACTTGAAAATTTATATAATAGGAAGAAAAAATGACCTTGTTTATATACATATTTTTAGGAAAAAGTCATATTTCAATATAGTAAAATAATAATAATATAGTAATACTTTTAGGGCAATTGAGTTTTGTCTAAATAATTTTTGGGAAAATATTAATTATCAAATTTATTTATATAAACAGTTTAACACACTAAAAATTCTAATAATAAAATCAATATCATAACAAAGTATTAAAGTAATACTCATGATGTACTAATATAGTACTAATAATAATTAACAGTAATAATAATATAATAATAATACTTAAAATAGTAATAATAATAACAACAGTAACTAATAATAATAATAATAATAATAATAACAATAATAATAACAACAACCTTATCTCTATTCAGCTCATTTTCCCTCACCAAATTAGTAAGAGAGAGAGATGGAGTTCGGAAGGGTTTTACCTATGGTTCGGCTCCGGCGGGTGGCCGGCGGGCAGGCACGGCGGAGTAGAGGGCTGAAGGGGGTTTTGCCAGCGGCGGGCGGCTTCTGCAGCGAGCTCGCCGACGCTCCCGAGGTCGGTGCGGCCGTACGATGGAGGGATGACCACGATGCTGGAGACACCGTGGAGGGATTTCGGTCGTCGGGAGGGGCAGTCCCGACTGGATCTGGCGGCGGAGGTCCCCTTCATCTACGAGGGAGACGGTCGACGCAGAAGACCAATGCAGATCAAGTGCGGGAGCTAGCTCGACGGAAGGGTCGACACAGCATGGATGTGAGGAGGGCTGGGCGGTGGACTGCGGAGCTGAGCTCTAGTTCGTCGAGACGGGCTCGTACTCCGGCGTAGCGAGGTCAGCGCTCATCTGCGGAGTGCGTTGATGGCACGGCAAGGGGTCGGGCACGGCGGATATGAGCCTCGGCGGCCGGTGGCGAGATCTAACGACGGCAGCGGTGTCTCGTCAGCGGCGGACGGCGGGTTAGCTTCTCTCTCCCTCTCTCTCCTGATGATGGTGGTTTTGTGTGTGGCGGTAGTTGGTATGGGTGAATTGGGCCTTGGGAAGGTCAGGGCTGGAGCCAATAGGAGTTGGGGCTGGTGGTGGCGATGTTGGCCAGGAGGGCGGGCACTGGTGACAAGGGTGACGGTGTTGAGGAGTGGGAGCAGTCGAGGTGGTGCGGATGGTTGCCAGTAGAGGTGGTGTCGATGCTGGGGGTGGTGGTGTTGACTGTCACGGTGGTAGTTGCGACGGTAGTGGTGATGATGATCTTGATGATGATGGTGGTTTGGATGATGATGATGGGTTGGTCGGGGGTCGGAGAGACGACCGGGGAGCGTAGGGCTGCTAGAAAGCTCGGGTAGGACAGAATTTGGTTTAGGGTCTCATGTCCGGGATGTGGACACGAAGCTGCAAATGTAATTGTAATAGAAAAATATAGTGGAGGGGACGAGGCACAGACATGATGCACCTGTTGTGGAGATTGGCTTGGTAGATTTTATGGATGAGTACCTCTCCTTATATAGGAGGTGGGAATTCCCAGTTGGGATAAGGATCGGGATGATTTAAACCCCGATGGATAATTCTATCTGTTCATTCAAATCGATTTAGAATTTAAAAACTCAAATCCGAATCCATCCAGATAAAATTTCCTTTAGTTTAAAGTAAAATCTTTTCCCAATTTAAATTATCAAAATAATTCAAATATTGAATAAAACAATATTTTAAATATCTTTTTCATAAATATTAAAATATAGCATTAATTAATTTCAAAAATCAAGATAATTACTTAAATATTAAATCAAAAAATAGCTTTTTGATAAATAACAAATATATTACTATACAAATTTCAAATTTTGCAAATATCTAAAATAGATTTTATATAGACCAAAATTTTCCAAATCCCTAATTATTTTTAAATGATGAATAAAACAACTCTTTTATACCAAATAAAAATAATTATCACATTTATTTGAAAATGTACTTTCCTATAAAAATAAATTTATAATAAAAATATCTTTCTAACATATGTACCTCGACACATATTCGCACTCGTCGAGAAATTACGAAACGCAAATCTCGCACGATACGTAAATACAACAATGCGAACTCGTATGCGAAGTACAAAATAAATACAAATTTTTTTTAAAAATGTAGTAGAATTTTAGAGGGTTTACACCTGAAGTCTCTAGATTTTGACTTATGGTCAATTGTTGTCAATGGCTACAAAAAGCCAACTATTACTTCTATTCTCACATACTCTATAATCAACAAGCCTTATTATAGTTACACGGAGGAAGACAAGAAGTTAGTTAGCCTTGATGCAAAAGCTACGCATATCTTTTATTGTACTGTAGACACAAATGTATTCAATCTTATTAATATTTGCACAACAACTCATAAAATTTGGAAAGTTCTTGAAGCTACTTATGAGTGCAGGTATGAAAGCAAAGCTAGTAACTCCAGAGAAAATGATAGTTTTCATAATGATGCAAATATGTGCATGATAGAATTAGAATTTAAGGTACAACACAATCCCTTATACGAAGAAGAGCTTGTATGTGATAAGGAGATAGACCACATCCAAGAAGATTGGACTACTAGAAAGGAGACTCACTATGAACAATCAAATGAAGGAAGATCATCGTCTCATAAGCACACTAGCACGAGCATATGGTGCGAAGGCGAAGCAAGCAATTCCGAAAAAGAAGAGAGACCTCGTCAAGCTACAAATATATGCTCAATGGCATTATCCAACTAGGTACAAGACAACTCTGTTCTAGAAGAGAATGAATTGTCTTATGATGAGTTATCTGATGCTTTCAGTGATCTATTGAAAGAACACAAGAAAGTATTAGATAAGTATAAGCAAGCTAGAAAGGATATTCAATCCTATAAGCGTTTGAATAACAAGCTTACTTGTTTATTGAATGATGCTAGAAATATCTCTCCTTCTGATAATTCTACTGAGATTTCCACAATTGAGTTTAGATTGCATGAGACACTTGATTGTTTTAAAAAAATCATTCAAGAAATCTAAACTTAAGGAGGAATTAGAATCAAAAAAGAAAAAGTATTATATTGCTTCATGTAGAATTGATGCTCTTTATGCTAAGTATGATGAGATCTGTGCTAACTCTAAAAGTTAGAGATTAGACTATAAAAGCAGGTAGTACAACCTATGACTCAGTCTAACATAAGACACTTAACACATCACAAAGTCGTACACGTCAGGTCTTTTACAAAGGAAGCAAGCAAAACTAAAGCTTTACACAACCATGCTTTCTATTACAAGTATCTACGTACATAATGTCATCCCACTGCACGTTCTCATACTGCTGCACATAGCACTATTAATACTTTCTGTCATTATTGTGATTTAAATGGACACGTTTCTAATCGTTGTCAGATTAGAAAACTAGTTGATATAAACTTGTGCAAATGGGTTCCCAAAGCTAACAAATGTGGATCCAAGTATTGGATACCAAAGTCTTCACCTAATATTATAGGTGAAGTTTCTCATATCAAATAGAACTATGGAACATATTGGTGATTGTAAAACTACAAATGTCATCTTCTATACAATTGCACCAACAGAAGTGTGGTCACTAGAACCACTTCGGTAACATGATTCCTAAATAGTTTTTAATATCTAGCACATTCTTACTGATGTCTTGCTATTAGCTTTCATTGATATCTTTTAAATTGTTTATTATTTGAATCAATGTGAGACATAATCCTAGCTTGACTAGTTGTTTAGCTTAAAAGATTAGTTCACACTATATAGTATTTTATTTTCTATTAGTGTGACATATTTGTCTATGTATGCTATTTACTCTTAATCTTTATTCTTGAAGCATGCATAGGAGCTTAATTTTGTTTTGGTGAATATGTTTTGACTCTTCGTCTTTAATATTATTTAATGGTCGCTTCTTACCGATTTGTCTTTAACATGTCATATTTACTTTGATCGGTATTTTGTAAGTGTAGCACCCAGTTTCCCAAATGAGGGTAATTTTAAAATTTTGTATTTATAATTATTTTAATAATGATATTTAATTCATGATATAATTTTTGCTGATTTTAAATTATTTTAAAATTATTTAAATCAATGACTTGTGGTTTTGACGTTTTGCTAGTGAAACCCTAGAGACTGTTTGACCTAGAGCCTAACCATGTGATTATGATATTTTAATGTCATTTTTGGCCTAAGGATATTTTTTGCATTTGATCTCTTTGAATTATTTTGATATTATTTTATTATTTATGATATTGTTTTAGGGTTATTTGAGTCGGGTTTGAATTTCAACTCAATCCGACTTGAAACGGAGACCCGGGGGTAGTTTGACTCTAGTGGGACCCACACACTAGTTAGGCATGGCCCACATGATATTAATTTTAGTCCACATGATAGAAATATTTTAGTTAGAGGTTAGACTAATTATTATGGATAAGGTTAGTGTGATTAGAGACTTTAGAATGACTAATTTAGCCCCAACCAATTAGCCCTTTCCTAATACTCATAGAATAGGTTAGTAGGGGCTTTTGGACTTTTCCTAATAGGACAAAACCACCTTTATGGCCAGCCACAATAAGGATAGGGTTGAGCCTCCCATTTGTCATTATCCATCTATTTTTCTCTCTCTTGTTCTTCCCCAAATTCCTAGAGAGCAATCCCTAGCAATTTCTCCACCAAATCCTTCTATTTCACCACCAAATCTTCTTCTTTCCTTCTCCATTCTAGCCAAGGAGGAAGCTACCCAATTTTGGGAGGATTCGGAGCTCGTTCGTGTCCTTTTGGAATCTCTACGTGTCGGTGTCGCTCCGGGAAGGTTTTTCTTCGATTCGATCTACCGGGAGGTATAAATCCCTTCTCCTTTTCATTTTCTCATGCATATAGGTCTATTTTGAACCCATAGGAATGACTCCCATGGTTGTATCTCCATTTGTGTTCATTTTGTGTCCATTTGGAGGTCATAGGAGTGTCCTTTGTGTTGTGGATGTGTTCATGTTACATATATAGATTTATATATATATATATATATATTGTAATGAGAGTGTATCTATATTTATATATGTAATAAATGGTTCATGATGATTATATAATCAAGTTTGTGAGTGTGGTTCCTCATATTATTATTGCTATTATTGTTGTGGATAATTAGGATATATATTGTGTATTCTTTGGGCTCAAACTATCTAAATCCGTCATAATTTTTATCCACGTTTTTAATTTCAGCCCTAACTTAGAAATGTCATAACTTCTAGCTCAAAGCTCGGTTTAATCTCCCATTTTTTTTAAAAGAAGTGTATTGAAGTTAGCTTTCCAAAAACATATATTTATAGACCTAATTCTTTCTGTAACTTTCTGGAGAATTATTTGAGTGTCAGCTGTACGAAAGACAAACGCGTTCTCGGTGTTTTTGCGATTCCGGGAGTTTTCGGAAACGAAAATACGATCCGTTTGAAGTTTCGGAAAGCTAACACATAGATCTATAACATACTTTAATCCTAAATTTTATTTCATACTGAGATGGTAAAGTATTGATTATTAGTAGGAGTTATTATTCGGCATATGTATTTTGTGCACCCTTGTGTGTAATATAATATTCTATTTAATTTTAACCCATGTTAATGTATACATTATGTAGTTAAATAGAGAATGCAAGCATGAGTAAATGGTTAAATAAATGATGTATGAGGTGATAATGTAAGCATGTATTAGTATGGCTTGTAATGAATATGTAGGTTCCATAGTATGTAATATATGGTGCATATAGTGGTGCAAGAGAATAAATGAATGATGAATGAATGCAAGCATGAATGTAATATAGTAATAGATGTAATGTATGCAATATACAAGTTAATGAGATGTAATGTTCTATGTTAACACAAATCCTATATTACCTCATGTACCCCCTTACACTATGTTGACACTATCACACTTGACACATTGTTCACTTACACTTTGACACTATTTGATATGTATACACTATGTATGCCCATTTAACCCTCACTTGCCCCTTTGCCATGTTCACATACACACACATAGCCTCTTAAATAAGTATTTATGAATATAGTTAACTTAGCTATGTATGTATATTATATATATGTTAGCATATTGTGTTGTAATATATAAGTTTATATAACCATTTGAAATGCCATGATTATTGACCTAATGTTGAATACCAATATATGCATGTGTATATATGTGTAGACATATATAGTTTAAAGTAATAGATTACCTAGTGTATATCCAATGTGAATTCTAGCCTATTTGAGTATTGAATAATTGCATGCTATATAGAGTTGGGTGTATGTTGGCTTGTATAGCCTTGTATTGATGTGTGCTTGCTAGGATAAGTCTTGGTTAGGCCTAGTAAGACTTGCTGGGTTAGGACATGACCTAGTTTGACTAGTACAGTTGACCAGAGTTGACCAAGGGTTGACTTTGGCCTAATTTGACCTAGATTCATGTAGAATGTATTGTAGTGCTTTATATTACCCTTCTGGACATGTTGTGACTTGTGCTGTTCTAATTAGGAGCCAGACACCTCTTCTCGGACAGTATCTTTACCTTGGACATTCAGATATCAGGCGAGTACATTCTCTGATCATTTCATATCCTGCTTAGAATTATATTCCTGCTTTAGAATACTATACTTGATGCTGTCATGACATTATCACAGATTAGTACTATATGGATCTTCTCATGCGATGTTATCCCCCTCGGAAGCATCGGGTACATTGTGTCATGTGCGTTTCACTTTCATTATGTACTCCTGTGCTTCCATTTTACATGTGCACTCCTGTGAATCTTGTACTCTCATATTCACGGAGCCCCCATGTATACTATCATGTATACCCTATATGGGCCCCATGTGATATCCTGTGCAATAACATAACCTGTTTAGATCCTTGTGTATTGATTGGGGATACGGGAGAGTGCTAGTAGTTGTGTGAACAATTCCATTGTAGTGTAGATCCTGTGCACCTCGATATCCTGTACAAATCTGTCCTGTTCACATGTGCTATCTCGTACTCTGACTCACTAGCCACTGTCAGTTCTCTATTTATAGTAGATATTTCTGTTACAGTTCTCTCTCTTGTTTAAATACTGTATTTCTTCAGATCCTGTATTTTACTCTACTGCATGATTATATTTTCTAACCTGCTATGATCTGTTGAGATGTACTGTACTCGTTTTTGTCCTGACTGGACCTGTTGATAAATTTTACAGATAGCCTGGAGGTTGCCTGCTAGCCTAGAGGAGACAGTAGAGGTTGCATAGATAGCTAGAGTTTTTGCTTATAGTTTATTTTCAGGTATCTTGAGTTGTATTTATGGATTACTGTATTTGGGTTTTGAGATGTATTCTGAGTTTGTATCTTAGACACTTAGACTTCTATCCGTTGTATCTCTTTTTGATTTTATGTTTTATCTATCTTCCTTTATGCTCTACCTTAGATGTGATTGAGTTTACATTCTGCTATGTCACCCCCATTCGGGGAGTATAAACTGTTTAGTCTTATACTGTTAGATGCATTGAGACATAGGACAGTGTTCTACCGCCGACACTGCGGCGTAGGCTGGGCGTTGTTACGTTCTCGTGCCCTAACTCTAGGGTAC
The DNA here is from genome assembly GCA_029216955.1 of Iris pallida. NCBI lineage: Eukaryota > Viridiplantae > Streptophyta > Magnoliopsida > Asparagales > Iridaceae > Iris > Iris pallida. Next base: position 10,594,137 of record JANAVB010004998.1, read on the forward strand.
GGGTCGTGACAGTAAGTATATATGTTTAGCACAAGTCTTCTATTTACTTGAAAAGTATATACATATACTTTTATGTTAACCTTATGCTTGCATAATATATTCACTATTGATTCTCAAATTTTATTGTGATTAACTTCTTATGAACCAATTACATCTTTGTCTGACAAAGCATATTTATGCATGTTTTTGATCTTGTGATATTTGTTTATACTTATTAAGGATGCATAATTCATTTTCATTTATATATTGCTCATATGTTTCTTATATTTTTGTATAAATATCTTTATGAGGATATATGAGTTAAGTTCAAGTTCTATATTGTTTTAAAAAGTAGTTTGAAACTTGTGCTTATCTCATACTTTAGCTATTGATTACTTTGAACAAATTTATGTTCTTCTCTATTATCTTCTTCCTCAAAGCCTCTTTTAATTATGTTTTTCTTGGCTTTTTGGTTGACATTTTGGATACATGACTCTTATTAAAATTATTTTATCTTGATCTTGATAAACAATTATTTGGGTATTTACTTATTTTACTTTTAGGAATTCTGGATTTTGATGATGTTCGATGATACTACATATATTTCTTTGAATCTAAGTTCTTAAGAGTATAAATCATTTTAGAAATAAGCCGAAAGGGTCCTTCTGTCATACAGGTGTAAATAACCTGAAGCGACGCGGTGTACTAGTCTTCAGACTACCGCTAGCTGGAAATCGACCCCTACAACTAACTCAAAGTGATCAATACTTTATAGACTTAAGATTTATTAAGGTCTACTTGCAACAATCGTCTAGTTCTTGATCCAAGGTACTGAACCCAGTCCCCTAGGTTCCAAAATACATCAACGTATCTAGGTCCCATATTTTGATTTACAAATATTTTAGATTTTATTGTTACCCAATAATTTTGCAAACATATGGATAAATGTAATTAATACATCTTATGTTGTATGCTACATTGTTCTAAGATATTTTTAAGCCCATAGAATATAATTTATTTCATATTGCACTAATTCTTCTTAAATCCTCGGTTATTAAAGAAGAGATTTGTTTTGGGTACAAGCCTATAAAGAGTCTGTATGTCACCACGGCTATAGCTAAAGTGAAGCGGTACTTAAGTATTTCCCGGTGAACCTCCGTTAGCTGGGACAGTACCCCTACAGCTAACCCAAGATTGATCAATGCTTTATAAACTAAAGATTTATTGAGATCTAGTTGCAATTGTTATCTGATAGATTTTATATTTTAGATTTGATGGATAATATTATTTAATGATTTAATTTTACAAAAGGTAACATATATTGATCTTCATAGGCTAATGTTTGTCATCGTTTGATATATTTATTTTTCTGTCACTCTATTCTATATTTAAACTTTATTTGATATTGTGACTACTCATTGAATATTATAGTCTCGTGATTTCGTCTTAAACTTGTGTAATATTTAATGATTTTGAGCTTTATATTATTATCTTCTTATTTAAGTTACTTACTGTCTACAACAGTAACTCTTTGCAGGAGAGAAGTCATGCATAGTGAATGTCTCTCTCTCAAAGCATTTCTTTTCTTTAAACCTTACGGTTGTTAGGTGGACACCGTGCTAAGGCTTTAAAAGGGAAGAAATAACTTTGATAAGAAGACCTAATATTTTTGAATTAATTTTCTACTTCTGAAAATATGCCTTTGAAATTCTTAAATTTTATCTATACTATTATTTTTTCATCTAACCATGTAAAGGTGGAGTAGTTAATTGTTTCAAGTCAATTAGCCCCTTGACATGCCATATATCTAGAATACGCTTTTCTTTGGACATTTATCTAGTTATGTTTATTTGTTCAAATAGATTTATTTATGATTTATGGATTCTTTTATTGAAATTATTTCCGTTATTTGAATCGCCAGCTTTCAGTCTGAGGACTAAATGGACGCATTTGAATATTTATTAAGACAATTTTTCGTAATAAATTCCATATTTTTGAAAAGTATTTTTGATTTCTTTTTGATTTATTGAATCTGTCTGGTACTCAAATGTTATTATTAAAGACAGTTTTCAAAATCTTTTAATGTCTTGAAATATTTTTTTTATATATATATTGGAGATATATTTTGTTTGTTCATCTTTAAGCATTTATTCATTGGATATTTCTTTTATTTTCCTATAGATGATATTTGTTTTTGGAACTTTATATGCATTTGATCAAAGGAAAGAAAGATCCATATCTTGGATATTCCTTAGATTTTGTTATTATTTATTTTATCTATTTTTGCATATACATTACTTTGGAACTAGACACGCATATTTTAAGGGAGAGCAAATTTAATTGTTTCAATTCTTTTATGCCCTTAATATGTGGTATACCCAGTTCATCATGGACATATATTCTTTTACTTAAAATATCTTGTTGTGTTGTTCATGATATTTGGATTTGTATTAGATGAGAGAATATATGATTAATATTATTTATTTATAATTCTCTCATTCGAGTTTCTAAAAGTTATCTTGCCAAATATATATTTGATTATTCCTTGAGTTTATATTAATTTTGGCATTTCTTATTGAGATTTTATCTCAATGTTCGTGATTACCAATATTTAGACTGTTCATACTTTGCGAGGGAGCATTCAAGTCGACTGAATTTCTCCTTCTTAAGTATTTTGTCTTCATTATCTTCATGTTTATCTAATGGACATTCATATATCATGCTAAGGTAATTGAATTCCAATGCATGAACTTTGGTATAGATTTTGCATAGATTCTAGTATACTTATTTTGATTCTTTTTCGATGATTATACTCTTTATGGAATTGATTCACTAATTTGCATGGGCAAATTATGAATCATATTTTTTTGTGATCATTGTTAAAAGTCTCATTATATTTTTGATTCTTTTATATATACTAGATCTACGAATTTCTATTCCTCATGATTTATTTATGACCAATGATTGATTCCTACTATATTGATATATTTTTTTAGTCTATTTCAAAACGAAATATGATGAACAAATTGTGTTTTGAATGTCATTTTTTGATTTCTAGTTGGTCACTATGTATTGATTGATTTCAATGTTTTTAAGTTCAACCAACTATTTTTGACAAGTTTTTCTACTATAGTTATGCAATTTTCTAAACTAGTCGTTACACTGTTCTCCTAATCATTGATCATGATTATTTTTGCTTTCCTCCTTTACTTATGCTTGAGTTCATTTTAGCTCTAATTATGGGGGAGCTTTTTTTTTTTTATCAGGTCAAAGGGGGAGAAATAAGTTTAAGTTAGCACACAATATTCTTGTGTTATGTGTTTATTAGTGATACATGCATCTATTGTATATATATTAAACTTAACCGATTTGCTATAATCAAAAAGGGGGAGATTGTTAGCCCAATGATTATATCATATTTTTGAATATGGCTAATCAATTAAGTTTACCATAATGACATCACTAATATTCATGTAATCACTATCACGTTGCTACTTAAACTTAGCATTGTCCCAAATGTTCTATATCATATTGCTATACTTGTATCATATTGTTTTATTCGTCTAACATGTTCTTAAACATGCAGTAATCATGATCAAGCTTTGTCAAACCATGACATATGCAATGGGCCAAAGACGGTATTATACAAGAAGATTTCTCTGAACCGCCCAATGACCTATCCGGGGCCTCGTATCGGGGGTTCCGCTGCCCGGTCAGCGGACAGGGGTCGAGGGGGCAGCGCCACCTGTGGGGGTTCGGGGGCGAAGCTACCGAAAGGTATTCAGATGTATTCTGTTTATCTTTGGTCGATTACCGTCAAGGAAAAAGGCGTCTTCATGTTTGCTCAAATATCATAAGAAAGGCGTCATCAAAGGGCTATTGGTTTTCCTATTTGATCAATGTATTTTTCATATTTATTGAGTCTAGGAATACGATGTAAACTGCATCGTACTGGGAAAGAGTCTACCCAAGAAACGTTTTCAAAATACCATTTCATTTTGAAAATAAGCCCACTTACAAAAGCCTAAACTACTTCCTAACTGCTTGATCTTTTCAAAAATCCCAAAACCAATTTACAAAAACCCTGACAGAACTTCATCAGAATTCGGCCCGAGTTCGGCCCGAATTCGGCCAGAGTTTGGTTAGTGAACGTTGCTTTTTGAACTTGGTCTTCCCGCAGTTACGGATCCCAATGAGATTTTCTCATAGAGTTCTGCCCGAATTCTGCCCAAATTCTGTCAGAATTCTGCCTTTGGAAAAACTATAAATAGAGAAGGATTTCAATCATTCAACATACCAATTCACTTTCATATCTCTTCTCTATAAGCCTACTACTTCTTCCAAAGTATTCCAAAGCTTTTATTTTCAAATCCGAAACTAGTTACAATCCTCTAGTCGATTTGCCAGTGCGGTACGGTCTAGAAGTTTTAGAGTGATTGTAATCAGAGGCTTAATTGAAGATAGACACTTCACAATTAAAGTTGGTCGAGTACTTAGGATCAAAGCTCGCATTGTAGAAGTTGCAAGAACTTCGGATAAAAACTTGTGGTGATTTTCCATAGTGGATTCAACTGGAAGCTAGAGTTCTTCCGACTAGACTAGTCCTCACAAGAGGGAAACCAGTATACATCCTTGTGTTTGCGTTTGCTCTCTGCTCTCTATTTTATATTATATATCTGTGATATGTAGTCTGTGATCTTGCTGCTAACATTTTTAATTAGCTAAATTCTGCTGCCTACTCTATTTACCCCCTCTAGAGTATTGCGCTTTACAATTTGTTCCTACAATCGGTCCTACATGATAAGTCCATTAAATTGGGAACTTGTCTTAAATCGTATTAGCTGGCATGCTTGCGTCTCATTTTCTTGTATATTTTGGAACTTGGCATGACACATCCGCTCATCATTCATTCCATACTCTCATTTTTTTCATTTTATGTTCTCTTCCAAGTGAAGCCATTCCTCCTCCATTTTCTCTCAAATCTTACCTATTTTCTCACATATTCCTCTCATTCTCTACACTAGAAGGACCATGAAGACTAGGAGCAAGGAGTGGAACTTGAAGGAGGTGTCCACTCTTGACGGTTGTGTCCACTTGTGTCTACTAGTGCCATTTCATTGGGAATCCATCACCCAATAGGTAAAATCTGAATTTATCCCTTGTAATTGATTCTAATTAGGGTCATTTGTCATTTAGGAACCACCCATGCATTAGGGATACTAATAGGGAGAAGCTTGGTCTTTATTGGACCCATTTGGAGACTTTTACAATGAGTTTTTGTACCATTCTTAGAAAAATCTGAGAATGGTATACCAAGTTTTTGTCATTAGGTTTAGTAGACTTAATTAGGTTTGTTAGAGTATTATGAGTCTATCTAGGTGTCCATAATTGGATACGGTAGGATACGGGGTCAATTTAGGGGGTTTTGGGACTCCTATACATATTGTATCCATGCTCTATTTCACATGGCACTTGACACTAGCATAGTGGCTCACTAATTAGGTGTGTCTACCTATTTTAGGCGTGCCTATGAAATTTGGTAGGATTCAGACAAGGTTTGGTAGCGTATCTTAGGTGTATCGTAGACTACCGCACCAAGTGTTCCACACGTGTCCACATAGGAATTTTTATGTCCTATTTGAGTTGAGATTTGGTTAGCGTGTCCTAAATAGGATCCGTGGTGTTGTGTCATGGTATCCCATTATACATACAGTTTGATTTGGGTGTGCTTGTGTATCTACCAATATGTATATAAAGGGTGAAGTGCATATATATCTATATCCATATTTAGAGTTGAGTATATCTAACTAGCGGTAGATGTGTGTGTATAATGGCTTTTGTGTCTTGAGGATATATGTATAAGTATGTATGTGCGTGTGTTAGTTTTAGGGAGATATATGTATCTATATATATAGAGAGAGATTGGTGTGGGTATCTATATGTATGAAAATAGTCTTTTGTGTGTGTATATTTACATATATGTGTGTACCCATACATATCACTTAGGTGGGAGTGTAGCATATGTAAGTGTAAATTTTGCACATACAAGAGTGCACAAGTGAAGGTATAGGTCAGTGCAGGTCTTGTGGGTTGCAGTCCAGGTTTGGTGAGCTGTGGAGCTCGGATATTGAGGGTTCAGTTGTACTGTACAGTCGGTGTTAAGGGTGCTACAGTGTGGAGAGTTAGGAGTGCATAAGGTGATAGATGTACTCTTTGAGTTCAATTGCTTGGGGGGTTAGTGGTACAGTATGCCAGTTGTAGTAGTTTAAGGGTTGGATAGCTAAAGGGAATGTTTGGGCAAGCAGTGAGGTGAAGGGATTAGAAGTGCTAGTGCACTGTTTTAGAGAGAAGAATTGGAGTATAGATGTTGAAGGGTTGCAGTAATGGAAAGGTAAGGCAGCAGTTGTAGCTGCTTGCCAAGTGAGTAATAGCAACTACAGTAAGAAAAAATAGGCAACAATAGCAAAAGGGAATTCAAAGTAATGCAAGATTTGGGGACTGACCCATTTGATTAAGCGAACCCACAAGCAGTTAGGTCCCTGCCTTGGGCAGGACAGGTAACAGTAAGAGATTGGGAGTCACCTGAGTTGGTTCACTTATTCGGTTTCAGAAAATAAGTACTCTAATGTGCGGAGTTGACAATTGTTGCTATCAGTCATGGGCATAAAGAAGCTTGGATATCATACCAATGTTAGTCATGTCTGGATACAATATATGACAACAATCGGTTATTGGTTCATGGATTAGGGAGAGGTTCAGTAGCAGCAGTAGATTGGGTGTCGGGTATTAGCAAGGGGCAGCAGGCCTTAGGCTTATACACTAGAGTGCATAGGAACAAGTGTGCTATACGTGTAAATATTGGGTTATGTGGATAGTACACTACTATGCACTAGCAACAACAGACAGTAGCATCATTTACCTTGCTGTACAGCATAATGCAGGAAGGAAAATGAGAGAGAGGGGTTAGTATTGGACCATTGCCTAATGGTCACACCTGATTTTGATAATCAACGATGACTTAAGTCGATACACAAAATATACGAACTGCTGCTAACATTTCAGGACAAGTAAAATCAATATCGAATAGCATATTGCATCTACAACAAGCATTCAAGTCATCATCCAAAAGCAAAATTGAACCGGAATCAGATCGAGTCATTTTATATTTTATTCTATATTTTATTCTTTATTGAGTCTTGGACACAGAATATAAAATCTATCGGGTACTACTGGCTTAGGTTATCTACAGTCCACTCATCTAAAAAGCCTACCGATTTATTTTAGTTGTACGTATCCAAAAAGCCATAAAATCATATGCAAATTTGTCCATACAAAATATGTTCTAGAAGTGACAGAACTCAGACCGAGTTCGGTCCAATATATTTGAATATTCAGTTGCCCCCAAATCTGCATACATTGTTCGTCTGCGAGATCTTCGCATCCGACCTCTGCCCGAACTCTACCCAAGTTTGGTCCTCAAAAACACCTATAATAGGAAAAATTCATTTCTAATCACTCATTCACTTTTCTCACATCTCTTAGCCAAAGCCAGTAACATCTGTTCAATTTAGAGTCTTTGGCTTACAGAGTTGTAAAGAGGTTTTTCAAGTTCAGAAAACATCTCAGTTTTCGGAGCCGGTCGTACACTTGTCATCAAGCACGGTGTTGTGAAGTCAGTCGTGCACTTGTCAGCATGCACGGTGTTATAAAGAGACTGCAATCTCTCATTTAGCTTGTGAATAGTGGATTAATAGAGGGCAAGAGTACTTGCGACTGGACTAGTCCTCTCATAGAAAAACCAGTATATATCATGGCGTTCACTGGGTTTGATTTTCGATCTTCTGTTGCACTTACAATTATGTCTCTTTATAACTGCCATAGTTATAAACTGCTTAAATTTTTTAATTGGTGATTATTTCTGCTGCACTCTCACACACTCTATTTACCCCCCTCTAGAGGAGCTCAACGGTCCTACAATTGGTATTAGAGCAGGTTATATTATAACGCCCTAGTCCCAAAATACTTAGGACTAAGTACGTATCCATGTCAGCTGTACACATATGAAGTATACTCAAATATATGGAAACCTCGTACGTATACATAAGCTGTGAAATACAGTAAACCATGATAACTAAATCTCATCCACAAAAATCAAAAGAATAGTAATATGAATTAACTCAATAATTTGTCATTCATACATGTAGTTGGGCGGAGACAAATCCACTACCAACTATTTTAAATGAAATAAAATGTACAAGGGAATCATCGATAAAAATGGCAAGAAAAACTAAGAGCAATCATCTTTGAAGGAATGGAGAAGATCACGTCCATGGCTAGAACCCTATAAAAAGTCATAAAGCACACACTTGGCAAGATAGCCAGGTCCTCAGAG